>CM021101.1:256949431-257402121 GCA_007115665.2 Sequoiadendron giganteum
CTCTCTCTCTCTCTCTCTCTCTCTCTCTCTCTCTCTCTCTCTCTCTCTCTCTCTCCCTCTCTCTCTCTATCTCTTGTCCACCCTCCACCTCCTAATTACTCTTGGGTCTATCTGTGCCACAAATCGGATATCCAATTTGTGGCACCAAAATCTTACCGTTACTATACATTTTTAAATGTTTTTCAAATCAGATATCAGATTTTATCCGATATCGGAATTGTGGGCCATAGAAAAACCTTAAGTGGGCCGTTTTGGGCATCCTAATGGACCCTACATTCTATTTGCATGCTTTGCAGGCGAGAAAAACATGATTTCAGATAGGAAGAGACAAAGATCAACTTTTTGGAGCATCTTCTATTCAAATTTGTCATAAGCAATCATTTTTTAGCATCTTCTTGGAGGTATAATGGGGAGTAGCAGCCGTCGAAAGAAAAAACGTAAGAGAAAGCTTACAAAAGAACAAATTGAAGCATATAGACAAAGAGATAGAGAAAGTCATAGGAAGAGAAGAGAAGGAATGTCAAATATTGGTGAACTTGAGCCCTTTGGTCTTTCAAGTGAAGAGGAAATTGAATATGTTCAAGGTGAAAATGTTGAACATGATATTGAAATTGGGAATCCTAATGTTGAAATTGATATTGAAAATGTTCAAGGTGAAAATGTTGGAATTGAAGATGTTGACCATGATATTGAAATTGGGAATGAAATTATTGAAATTGATATTGAAAATGTTGGAATTGAAGATGTTGAACATAATATTGAAATTGGGAATGAAACTATTGAAATTGATATTGAAAATATTCACGCTAAAAATGTTGGAATTGAAGATGTTGAACACAATATTGAAATTGGGAATCAAATTATTGAAAATGTTCAAGCTGAAAATGTTGGAATTGAAGATGTTGAACATAATATTGAACCAAGTGTAAATTATGTTTCACCAAATTACATGGGAAATGAAGAAAGACATATTCCAAATTCAAGACCTTCAAGAACCCCTAAATGGTTACTTGAAATTGATGATAACATTATAAACAATTTTGAAGGCAAGAGGTCAACACGAACCGTTCGGTTGTGGGATACACAACTTTTCAACCAATATTTTAGCAATAAGACATTGACTGAGCAATGCCAACATTTTGTACAATTGCTAAAGATACAAAAGATGAGACCTTTGCTAGCCAAATTGAAGATTCCTGTGAACAAGAAGACCGAAAAAATTCTATTATTGTCAAAAATATTTTTAATGCTCTCAAGTCTATTGGAAAAAATAACAAGGAAAAAGATAAGAGAGCTGCTCAGAGAGTCATTACAACCACCTCAGTAAGCCATGAATTGAAAAAGGCTCGCTTTATGAGACAAACTTGTATTGATTTTGACATAAATCGTAAAACTTTGGATAGAGCACTTGCAAGAAGAGAAAGAATAGATGATCCTCTTCAAAATGATACATGGGATTTTGTCAGGAGGTTTCCACGTGTTGATAAGAAGCTAATCGATAATGTAAAGCGGGTAATTCAGCAATTTTGGAATGATAACTCTAGAGTATCACCCAATGCAAAGGATGTTTTAAAGTTCAGAATTGGAAATCAAGACCGTACACTGCATCCTAAAAATTTCTTGTAATCAAGCCAAACAATGTTGTTCAAATTTTTTATTGAAACACATCCAAATATACAAATCTCACAAAGGACTTTTGAAGGTTTGAAGCCATTTTATTGTGTGCCTCTTAAAATTCATAATACTTGTTGTTGCAAATACCATGTGGATTTTTCAGTGTACCATTAAATATTATGCTATATCCATTCTACTTTGCATACTAATGAAATGTTGCAAGAGTGTGGTGCAATGCATCTTTTGAAATCATCAAGGGACTTGCTAGATCTATTTTTATGTTCTAGAGATGATGGTTGCTTTTTCTATAGAAATGATTGTTTAAATGTGAAGTGCTCACAATGTGGTGGCTTGCAAAAGTTTGTCCAATGTTTTCATGAGGGTTCCGAACATGAATTTGGAAAGAAGCTTGTTGAGAAAAAGAGATATGAGATAGTCAAATATACTTTGTAGAGTGGAGGTGAAGGTTCTAGATGAGATTTGGTTACAAAAGAATGCAGTGTTGCTGATTTTATTTTAGATGTTAAGAACAATATTTTCTACAAGTATGCAAGGCATAGCCATAGGTCTCAGTGGCTGGATCAACAATTCAGGATGTGTAAGGACTCTTTTTTGATTGGCACTATTATATCAGTGGTTGATTTTGCAGAAAACTACACATTGCAACCACAAAATGAGGTACAATCTCAGTATTACAATTCCATTCAGATTTCTATTTTTGTCCACATAACATATAGACATGCACCTAAAAGTACATAAGATGATCAAAAGATAATCAGAGAGTATCATTTTTATATGAGTGATGATAGATCTCACTCGTTCGAGTATGCCCAACATTGTTTTGAGAATTTTATTGAGTTCTTGCATGAGCATGATATAACAGTGGGCCGACATCTCATTTGATCAAATAACTGCATAGGTCAATTCAAGAATTCTTGTATGTTTTATTGGTTGAGTAGAATGCATGTAGAGAAGGGTGTACCACATATTTGGAGTTTTTTTGAAGCTGGGCATGGGAAAAGGCATCATGATGGAGCAGGTGCATTTGTAAAGAGAGCTCTAATCAAGGAGCAATTGAAGATTTTAGGAGAAAAATTCAGTGATGCATGTTCTTGTTGTGCAGTTTTGCACACACACCCCACTTAAAGTAGAGACCCTCTTTTGCCTGGCCTTTTGGCTCTTTTTTGTGGCCTTGCCCTATTTTTGAGCTTGTCTTTGAAAATCTTGAGTTTTTTTTTTTTTTGGGTGCTTTGGTCCTTTAGTCTTGGATTTGGGTTACTTTACAATGTTCCTAAATGCCTATCTTGCTTGTAAAGTGCCCCCATTATGCTAAAACTTTAAAACTTTGAGTCTTTTGGACAATTTCGGGCTTTTCCCTATTTAAGGGAATTTTCCCTTCAAACGGATTTCCCCAGCTACCTGGAAAACCCAACGAGGCTGGTTCTACGTTGTCTTCGGGGATTTTGATGCTTCACGGATTTGTCTTCCCCTATTTTTTTTGACCTTTTCCTTTGTTCCTTCATTTCCCCAGTTTGCGTCTTTGGGGTTGTTTACCTCAATACCGCGAGGGCTTTGAGTCTGGGCCACGATTGGGTAGTGGAACCACCTTACTATGGGGGGGCTTTCATTCCCATCATGGTAGTATAGGGATCTCGCCTTACCGCAAGAGTCTTTAGTTGGCGGCACAATTGCGCGAGGTTGGTCTGTTTCGCGTGGTAGCACTGTTTACCTCGATACTGTGAGTGTCTCTGAGCCCGGTCATAGTTTCATAGTTCACCACCATATTGCAAGGGCTTTGTGCTTGGCTTGCGGTGTTGTGGTTTACCGTGTTACCTCGGTGGTCGAATGCTTGGCTCGCGGTAGCGCGGTTTTGGTCGCTTTAGAGGCGTTGTAAGGTCAGATTGTTGGTCAACGGTGTGTGAACTATGTTGACCTCGTAAGAGTCCGTTGCCTTGGGAAAATCTTGAAAGTCCATCCCTGCTTCATTTTCCCATGATGTGCTAAGTATTGCTAGTTTTGGTGATTTCCACCCCTGTCAGATTTTTTTGAGAGTCTGTTATTTGTCAAAGACTAAGGGGATTCATGAGTTGACAATTAATGGTTCTAAATTATATGATGGATTTGGATGATTGGATGATATGTGCAGACATTCTTGGATTTTTTACTAATGATTGATTGGCCTTTTGGTGATTTTTGTGCTTCCCTCGCTAGAATCCACCTGGCTTGGAATTCCCCAAAATTCCTTCCTAACTTGAATTCTGTGGAGGGGTGAAAATCTCAAACTTTGAAAGGACTACTTTAATAAAGTTTTAATAGATTTTGATGTTTGTTTTGGATCGCTCTGATGATTAGCATGTTTTTTATGATTGATTAACACATATTTTCATGCCATAATGAATGCTAATGGTGGCCATTTTGAATGCAAGTTGGATCAGGTAGGTTGTTGCTGTCGAGGCCAAGGGAAGACGTGGGTGTAATTTGAAGATCTTGTGGGATTTGCAGGATTATAGCCAGGTACATTTTGTGGCTACAAGCAGGTGACACTCGCTTGTACGCGGCTAAGTCAACGCGCTTGAGGGTCGTTCATCTGAGTTGGGCGTGACATGGAGGGTTCGAACTGGTTTGACTCGATCGGAGTTGTTGGAGAGGCCCAACTCGGTTGATTGGTCGGTGACTCATATTCACACTCATATGACACACGTGTTACCATTTTTTTAATTCATATCGGTGGGACATTAATGGCAAAGGGACTTGCGGGGTTTGATCGATTTGAATCAGTATTTGTGGAGATCCCAGGCTGATCTTAAGGGGCACCTCATGCATTCATTACAACATGGTGATTTATTGAAAGTTGTCTGGGCCAATAGGGTTGGTGGCCGACCTTCTTTGTAACCCTAGCTCGGGCCAGCATGGGACAAGATTTCTATGAGTATGGCATTTCGCCTCATTTGTAAGGGTTGTTGGTTGGTTAGTTAAGGAAAAGCAGGTTATTGTTGGAAAGTAAAGGGTTAGATAGTAGATTAGAATAATTAGGAGTTAGTTTCATTTTCAAGAGAACGCTGTAATACAGAATATTAGAATTGTTGCTATTACTGGTGATTTAATACAAGTGAAGACATTGTGTTATTATTGGTGTCTTCTTTGCATTGATTTGTCTTGCATGGTTCTTATTCTATCTTCCAAATTTCTTGGAAATATTTGAATGTATTTTAGGTTTAGAGTAAATAATTTAATGGTGCTTGTGATTTAATGCTTGGAGTGTTGTAGCAATCTCTAGTTCATACTTTGGGAAGCTTCTTGATTGTGGGACTATTGTGCAAGGTCAACTTGTACCTATTATTTATGTGCTTAGTTCAATTGTGGGCACTTGTCCATGTCAACTACAAAACTAAGGTTGGCTTGGATGAACGCGCATAATCTGAAAATCTTTAATTCCTTGGAAGATTGCACTATTTATGTGAGATTGCAGGTATAGCTTGGGTTAAATAGAAAGTAGTTTTAAAGGGATTGGTCCATTCCAAGTATTTATTCATTGGTATTGTTGATCTTAGGGGTAATATTAATTTTAGGATTTTTGAAACCCTTGCCTTTTGCTATTTCTTGAAGTGTGGTTAAAGTAGGAAGTCAAGTATCACCCTGTTGCAAAATTTGATAAGTTTAGAGTCTCCAACATTTATTTTGTAAGGTCCCTTTGTGATTACTAGCATTTTCAAATTTATCACTGAGTGGCTCCACTGCATTGTCATGATCTGACACCCGAGAGACCTTGGGTTATCTCTTTTCTCATAGAGATCAACCTTTCAAGAGAGATACAATACTATATTCTATCTAAGTTGTTGTTGTGCAAAAAACACCATCAATAGGATTGGTGCTAGAAAGAGGGCCTGAATAAGCGAGTTGGAGTGTTTTCTAAATGCCCTTTTCTCCTGAGAGACTCAGAAGGAGAACCTGATCTACCCCAGGAGAAGAAGAAGAGTTTCAAGAACTACCACCTCCAACTAGGTCAAGAAGGACTAGAAGAAGGGAGGATTCATCCTCCAATCCATTATTTCCACCATCTTCACCCTCATCCACCTCATCTTCATCCGATTATGAGGCTAGTTCCATTCAACAATCCCAACTAGTCATCACTTTGCCTTTACCACCTCCACCTTGGCCAAAGGCTTTCTTCGAAAAAAATCCCATCACCTCTATCCTTCAACAACTACAATGTTATGCCCAAGAACCCTATGCATTTTTGCTCTAAGTTTCACATGAGTGATCCTAATAGAACAATAGAGGATCATAATAGGATTTTTCCAACCTATCTGAGGGATAGAGGGATTAAACATGAAGATGTTTCATGTAGTATTTTCCATTACTCTCTAGGAGAGGAGGATTTTTACTGGTACAACCACTTGCCTGCTACATCAATCCATAACTAAGCTAAACTTGAGGTTGCCTTTCTGCAGAAGTTTAAAATTCCCATCAGTGCCAATGATCTTTACATGAAGTTTACTGGAGGTAAGAGAGAAGTCAATGAGCCTATAGGATCATTCAATAATAGTTTCCATAGTGCATACCCTAGATTGCAGACCCCTTACACTGTGGATGATGCCACTGCCGTGGAAGTCTATTTTGAGGCCCTAGATAGTCTCACATCCACCTTCCTTAAGTGGAGAAATAGTCCTCCAACCACCCTACTCACTGCATATACAGATGTTGTTAAGGTCAATAATGATATGAGATAACACTTGTCAGGACCCCTACCATCTCTGGGACCAGCTGCCCACCCTGGGCAAGTCCAAGCTCTTAACTAGGCACTGACTAATCATGCTCCCATTATGAATCCCATTCCACAGCTGCCTTTGGTTCCACACCCAGGTCATCCAATAAGTTAGGTTCACCCAATGCCCATTTATCCTTAGTAGGGTGCCAATCAACCCCTTTATCCACAGCCACAAGCTAGTTTCCCAACATATTTACAGAACTCAGAAGTTTTGAATTAGTCTGCAGGTCCCAGAGGAGTGTCAGAATACCCCCCAAACAATGCAAATTCAGTGCCTTACAGTAGTCCTGATAAGGAAAGGTTATATGAGCTAACCAAGCAAGTGAAGAAGTTGAACATGGAGGTAACCTACTTGAGGAGCCAAAAAAACCAACTCCAAGCTTATCAGAGGAGCATGCAATCAAATTACAATAGGGAGAATCAAGATATTGCACGAGGGTAACACTTTGACAAAAAACATAATTTTGAAAGAGGCCAGGGTTCTGGTCAAAAAATTGATAGAGGTCAACAAGGTGGAAAAGGGTTTAAAAGGAGACATACACCTAGGAAAAATAGGCCATGAAATACTAGGCCCAATAATGGAGGAGTCCCCACTCCACTCGACCAACCTTCCAATCAAGAGAAACCTCTGAGTGGGGTATATCTAGTTGAAGTAACTTTGTCAGGGTGGTGCAGGCTTCACAAGATAGGTCAAAACTCTAAGCTGGATTGTGTTGAATTTCAAACTGTTGCTTCCATCTTTCAGTATGAAGTTAAAAACAACTCCACTGGTTGAGAGTTGGTACCCTCAAATCTATATGATTCCCCACTTTTGGTGTTGAATCATGCTCCTTTTCCTAGGGATGAAGAGAATGAACCAGAGGATGAGTCAAGTAGCCATAATGAAGATGAAATCTCTCAGTTATTTAATGAGGGAACTAAGAATGATAATGGTCCCTTAGATGAGGAAGAAGTTGGTATTGAAGAAGTACAGATGTTTCAACAACTTACAAGAAAGTATGATTTAAGGTATAGGCCTAACAGGAATCCACAAGCTGGAGGCCCATTTACCACATCTATTCCTCCAAACAATTCTACCACTCCACCAGACCCAAATGCCAGCAATAATCCATCTTACCCTCAGGTGCCAATATAATACTTTGCAAGAGGAGGACAACCTGATATGTCAAAAGGAAGCAATGTCGATGCAACAAAGGATAGGTAGACTAGTCATTCTAAGGAGACTCACATTGACATGAATGTGGGACAATTAGGTGAATATGTGACTGAAGAACTTAGGAAAGTAAAGGTGGGTCTCTCTTCTTTTAAGTTGTTAAGGGTTCCTGAAATCATAAATGTAGTCCTAGGGTCTTTCAATTCAAGTACAACACCATAATGAGTAGCAGTCAATGAGGCATTCAACATGCCTCCTAGTTCACAGGCACCTAAAGGTCTGATTCAAGCACAGCCTAGAGACAGGTGTAAAGAAAAGGATAAGAACCAAGTTGCACAAGTTGAAACTCAATTGAGTTTTTTCTAGGGAAAGATGGAAACCCATCCCTTCCTAATTTCTATTCATATCTTTGGGAAGAATCTACACAATTGTCTTCTAGATTCAGGGGCATCCACAAACATTATGCCTTTTTTTGTTTGTAGGACTCTAGATATTACCCCTGCAACCTCTCAGAAGAAGGTCACCAAATTGGAAAAAAAAAAGGTAAATATAGTGGGAGAACTGAACATGATCCCCATGCAAGTTGCTTCAGATCCTAGAGTGCAACAAGTACTTCATATTCAGGTGGCAAATATTCTTGACACTTATGGTTTGATCTTGGGTCGAGATTTCACTAAGGCACTAAATGGATATACATCCACAGATCATTCTCACATGTGGCTCCCCTCGAAAGGAGTCCCAAATCAAATCAGAATTGAAAGAGAACCCAAAATGAAGTATGTGATCACTCAATATTAGAATACTTTGAATGAGAAATTGGTGTCAAAATTCAGCATGGGGAACTATGTCCTGACTGCCCCTGTTTCAGACACAGAAAAAGTTTTTATGTTGCAAGGCTTCTCTGATGAATCAACATCAGAAGCTAGTAGTTCTAAAGCCCTGCTTGAGCAAATAGAGGAACATGATGATCTGGAAGATAGACAACTTAGCTTGCTCAATAATTTCCAAGAGTTTATCTAGAAGTGTGTGGAGGATCAAATTCAATTGGGCAGAAATATGGATTTTAAGGAATTGTTGCTCCCTAATTGGTGTAGAGTTCACAATGCCCCTCACTCTGAGCTAGAGTGTTGCCTGTGCCAAACTGTAGTGGATCAGATACAAAGATGCATTAACCCAACCCTAGTTATCAGGCTAGATATATAGAGCATTCAAAATGATCTAAAAGGAAAGAGCCCAAGGCCTCCTGAAGAGCCTTCGGGCAGTAGCAAGGATAAGGTTAGTCAGAAGAAATCATGAGCTGATGGTTGCTAGATATTGAGATTTGATGGATCCAAATCAAAGAAGGGTGCTAGAGCAGGATATGAGCTAGTCAGCCCTAAAGGTAAAACCTATTTTGCTGCTCATAGAGTCCAGTTCTAGTGCACTAATAATGTAGCTGACTATGAGGCTTTGGTCCATGGATTATTAATGGCATTGAGAAAGGAAGTCAAGATCTTGCAAGTGTTTGGAGATTCTGAGCTAGTAGTTAAACAAGTAAGGAAGCAATAATCATGCAGTAACAGAAGAATGGCCAACTACAGGCACAAAGTATGGGATCTCATTAGGGGATTTGATGCATTCAACGTTCGATTGATCCCCCGAAGTAAGAATAAAACTGTTGATTCTTTGGCACAAGCCGCAAGTACATTGCAACCTTTATCACTTTTAGGTTTGAAGAAGTTCACTGTGGAGCTCACCCCAGTACCCTCAATGCCTGACAATGTAACCACTTTCTAGGTGTTTGAGGATGCCAAGCATATTCTTGATTGCATCACTAGTTGTGATGTGTTTGATTCCCAAGTGATTGATGAGGCAGAACATCAAGAGGTTGAAATGGACTTAGAAGGGGTCATTAACCTGAGAACTAATACTATCCCATAGGGGGATGGTGCAATTAGAACAAATTTTTGATTTGGATAAGATAAAAGATCAGGAACAACAAGTGAAAAGGGAATCTCTCAGCAATCAGTGTGAAACATACAACATGGGGACCCGGGAGGGTGTCAAAAATGTCTTTATTGGTAAAGTGTGCACTCCAAAGGAAAGGAGAGGAATTGTTGATGCCTAGCACACTTATCAAGATGCAATAGCATAGAACTATGATGACTTAAAGACATGATATTTCAATCATTACACATATTATTCCTCTGAAGTCAAATGTTAAGCCATTCAAGCAAAGACAGAGGCCAGTTAATGCTCTGCTAGAGCCCATCATTTAGAAGGAGGTGCAGAAGATGCTTTCAGCATGAATCATATTCCTAGTAAGACATTTGACATGGGTTGAAAACTTGGTTCCAGTAAGGAATAAAAATGGAGAAATCAGACTGTGTGTTGATTTCAGGAACCTTAACAGGGCATCAGAGAAGGATAATTATCTAGTCCCTTCACTGAATGAAGTACTTCAGATTATTAATGGGTCTCAGATGATGTCTTTTTTGGATGGGTACTCTAGATACAATCAAGTTATGGTACAATATGAGGATAAGCACAAAACCTCCTTTACTACAAAATGGGGAACTTTTGCTTACAGAAGGATGCCCTTTGGATTAATCAATGTTAGGGCTACATTCTTGAGAGCAATGGATATTGCTTTCAAAGACATCATTGGTAGGTGCATCATCATTTACATGGATGGTTTAACAGTATTTTCTAAGAGGAGAAGTGATCATATTGCAGATTTATGCCAAGTATTCCAAAGGTGCAAAGAGTTTTGCATGTCACTTAATCCAAAGAAGTGCATCTTTGGAGTCACTAAAGGAATGTTTTTAGGGCATGTTGTTTCATAATAGGGTATTTCCATTGATCCCGAACGGGTAGAGAATATATTGAAAATTTAGCCTCCTGCAAGCAAAAAGGAAATGAAGTCATTCTTTGGGAAAATTAACTTTGTTAGAAAGTTTATCACTGGATTTGCAGAAATAGTAAAGCCCTTGAATGCCATGCTGAAACAGGAAGCAAAGGTTGAATGGAGTGCAGAAGCTAGGGAGGCATTTGTAGAAATCAAGAGAGCTATTGTTGAAGCTCCAGTATTGGTAAGTCCTGATAATGCCAAACCCTTTTATATATATTTGTTTGCTTTAGAACATTCCTGTGCTAGCATGTTGACCCAAAAATCCGATCAAGGGAATGAACATCCCATAGCCTTTATGAGTGCTCCTCTGAAGGATGCAGAACTAAGATATCCTAATGTAGAAAAATAGGCTTATTTTCTAGTCCGAGTAGTAAATAAATTTAGACACTGTATCTTGAGAAATAAGGTCTTTTCTATAGTACCCGATCTTGCAGTAAAGTTGTTATTAATGCAGAATGAATTGGGAGAACGCGGGGCTAAGTGGGTAACTATGTTACAGGAATATGATATTGAGATCCAACCCATGAAATTGGTGAGGGAAGGGACTGACAAAGACAATGGATGAGATACGTCCTGACCTCACAGCTCAGTAATATCACCTCCAAGAGGTGTCTTCAGGAGACTAGTATGATGAAGTCATCTACTATCTATTGAACCAGCAGTGTCTTGAACACCTTAATGCAGTACAAAGAAGAGCTTTGCATTTGAAGAGTGGTAGTTTTATGATGAAAGGAGTTGTCTTGTACATGAGAAATCATGAAGGGGTTTATTTGAGGTGCAAAGGGAAGGAAGAAGCTCGAAGGGTGATGTTTGAATTTCACGAAAAATATGGCACAGGCCATGGCTTGGCACCTTCCACTGCAAATCAAATCCTGAGGGCAGGCTATTATTGTCCTACCTTATTCAAAGATACACATAACCATGTGAGGACTTGTCATGTGTGTTAGACAACAATAAGTAGGGAGAAATGTGCAACCCTTCCACTTCAGCCAATCATAGAGGTAAAACCATTTGCACAATGGGGAATGGAATTCATAGGTCCAATCAATCCACCTTCCTCTGTAGGCCATAGGTATATTCATAATGTAATTGATTACTTTACTAGGTGGACCAAGGATCTTGCATGCAAAAAATGCACTTCTAAAGTGGTTATCAATTTCGTAGATTCGAGTATTATTAATCGCTTTGGATGTCCATTGGCTTTAACTTTTTATAATGGTCCTGCATTTGCATCATTGAAATTTTATAACTAGGCTTTTGATCATGGAATTGTCATAAAATTTTCATCTAATTACTACCCACAGGGCAATGGTTTGGCTGAGTCTTCCAATAAGAGTATGTTGACAATCATTTGTAAGTTACTAGAAAAGAACCCTAAAGATTGGCACACCCAACTTAGATTCTCTTTGGGAAGATCGTACCAGATGGGAGACATCCCTAGGAACCTCTCCTTATCACTTAGTGTATGGATTGGAACCTATATTTCCCATCCAGCTAAAGACCCCTACCTTTCAATTTATCCATGAATATTATGATGGAGAGGATAAGTGTGAAGCCCGCTTAACTAATCTTTTACACCTTGAAGAGAGAAGAGATGAAGCCTTAGAAAACTTTGCAAAACATCAGGGTGTAGTGGAAACATGGTTTGATAAGAGACCCAAAGTGAAATCCTTTAGAATCTCTGACTTGGTTCTATACTGGGATAAAGCCCATGACCAAAAAGGGGAGCATGGGAAATTCGATAGACTTTGGCTTGACCCTTATCAGATTGCAGAGATTTTGGGAGACAATGCTTTCCATTTGAAAAATTTCACTGGAGAGGATATCTCACTGCCTGTCAATGAGCAGTATTTGAAGCATTATTTCCAGTCCTGAGCTGTTTACAACTCTTTCCATGTACATAAGTAGATTAGGTTTCCTTTCTGTTATGTTTTTTTGCTTTTGGTTAGGGTAGGTATGCTTCAGTTGGTTTTACTTTCTGCTCTTCTCCTACTTTGGGTTTTCTTTCTTTCTTCTAGGCTTGTTGCATCGATATGATTAGCTGCTTGCCTGAGGCCATTCTAGGAATTTCTTTTACAAACTCCAATCATCTTTTCAGAGTTAGTTGGTGGATTTCCTTTGTTTGATGTTGCATATTCTTGGAATTGGAATCACTTGAATAAATCAAATTCTAGAATGTATTTGGGTCTCATATGTACACACAAATCTTAAGGTTTCCAAGGTTGCATATGGTCCTTGTGAGGTCTAATTGGGTGAAAAATCTTATATTGTGCTCCAGTGTCGCTGTTGTTCTCATCCCTAAACACAGGCTTCATTGCTTGCAAGGTGAAAGAGAAGGTTTAAAAGATCTCAAAGAGAATATCAAAAGAAAAGAAAAGAAAAGAAAATGTTGAAAATCAAAAGAAATGTTCACTTTATTAAGGGTATCCTAGTATCTCTTCTGGGGCTATGGATTCCTAGGTCACAGTAGAGCTATGCTAGGGAGGGTCACTTTGATAACCTCACTGGGGCTATGGATGCCTGATTGGCAGTGAGGCTCTATCTAGGTTGCTTTTGGAGTTGGAATCCTTATGTAGCCCTATCAGACTAAGTTTGGTCCCTGTTGCCACTAAGGAAAAAGGAAATGAATGCATATACACACACTTTGACCTTGGTATAGGAAAGGTTTTCTTATTTGTGATTTCTGAAACCTTGTCCATAGGTAGCCTAATCCATCCATATCTAGTTTGCAAAACCATAGATTCTGGGTTGATTCTAGTTTGTCATTGAAATGCTCTTGAGCATTTCCCCAGCGGAGTCACCATTTGTTGTGCAGTTTTGCACACATGCCCCATTGAAAGTAGGTTCCCTCTTTTGCTTGGCCTTTTGGCTCTTTTCTGTGGCCTTGCCCTTTTTTGAGCTTGTCTTTGAAAATCTTGAGTTTTTGTTTTTTTTGGGTGCTTTGGTCCTTTAGTCTTGGATTTGGGTTACTTTACAATGTTCCTAAATGCCTATCTTGCTTTTAAAGTGCCCCCATTATGCTAACAATTTAAAACTCTGAGTCTTTTGGACAATTTCAGGTTTTTCCCTATTTTCTAGAATTTTCCCTTTAGAAGGATTTCCCCAGCTGCCTAGAAAACCCAACGGGGTTGGTTCTACGATGTCTTCGGGGATTTTGATGCTTCACGGATTTTTGTCTTCCCCATTTTTTTTTGACCTTTTCCTTCATTTCCCCAGTTTGTGTCTTTGGGGTTGTTTATCTCGATACCATAAGGGCTTTGAGTCTGGGTTGTGATTGGGCAATGGTACCGCCTTACCGCAAGGGGCTTTTGTTCCTGCCGTGGTAGCACGGTGGTCCCGCCTTACCATGAGAGTCTTTATTCAGTGGCACGATTGCGTGGGGTTGGTCTGTCTGGTGCAGTAGCACGGTTTACCTCGATACCGCAAGTATCTCCTAGCTCGGTCATAGTTGTGCAGTTCACCGCCATACCACGGGGGATTTATGCTTGGCTTGCGATGCTGTGGTTTACCACGTTACCTTAGGGGTCGAATGCTTGGCTCGTGGTAGCGTAATTTTGGTCGCTTTGGAGGCATTGGAAGGTCAGATTGTCAGTCAATGGTGTGTGAATTGTGTTGACCTCATAAGAGTCTGTTGCCTTGGGAAAATCTTGATAGTCCATCCCTACTTCTTTTTCTTGTGATGTGATAAGTATTGCTAGTTTTGGTGATTTCCGCCCCTGTCGTATTTTTTTGAAAGTCTGCTATTTGTCAAAGACTAAGGGGATTCATGAGTTGACGATTAATGGTTTTGCATTGCATGATGGATTTGGATGATTGGATGATATGTGCAGACATTCCTAGAGTTTTGACTAACGAGTGATTGGCCTTTTGGTGATTTTTGTGCTTCCCTCACTAGAATCCGCCTGGACTAGAATTCCCCAAAATTCCTTCATGACTTGAATTCCGTGGAGGGGTGAAAATCCTGAACTTTGACAGGGCTGCTTTAATGAAGTTTTAATAGATTTTGATGTTTGTTTTGGATCTCTCTGATGATTAGCATGTTGTTTATGATTGATTAACATAGATTTTCATGTCATAATGAATGATAATAGTGGCCATTTTGAATGCAAGTTGGATCAGGCAGGTTGTTGTTGTCGAGGCCAAGGGAAGAAGTGGGTGTACTTTGAAGATGTGGGATTTGCGAGATTGTAGCTAGGTACATTTTGTGGCTATGAGCAAGTGAAACTCACTTGTACGTGGCTGGGTCGATGTGCTCAAGGGTCGTTCATCTGAGTTGAGTGTGACATGGAGGGTTCAAACTGGTTTGACTCGATCGGAGTCGTTGGAGAGTCTGAGCTTGTCTGATTGGTTGGTGACTCATATTCACACTCATATGACGCACGCATTACCATTTTTCTGCTTCTCACCGGTGGGGCATTAATGGTGAAGGGACCTGCAGGGTTTGATCGATCTAAATTGAGCTTTATGGAGATCCTAGGCTGATCTGAAGGGGTGCCTCGTGCATTCATTACAGGATGGCAATTTATTGCGAGTTGTCTGGGCCGATAGGGTTGGTGGCCAACCTTCTCTGTAACCCTAGTTCGAGCCAGCATGGGACAATATTTCTATAAGTATGGCATTTCACCTCATTTGTAAGGGTTGTTGGTTGGTTAGCTAAGAAAAAGTAGGTTATTGTTGGAAACTAAAGGGTTAAATAGTAGATTAGAAGAATTAGGAGTTAGTTTCATTTTCAAGCAAATGTTGTAATATAGAATATCAGAATTGTTGCTATTACTGGTGATTTAATACAAGTGAAGACATTGTGTTATTATTGGTGTCTTCTTTGCATTGATTTGTCTTGCATGGTTCTTATTCTATCTTCCAAATTGCTTGGAAATATCTGAATGTATTTTAGGTTTAGAGTAAATAATTTAATAGTGCTTGTGATTTAATGCTTGGAGTTTTGTAGCAATCTCTAGTTCATACTTTGGGCAGCTTCTTGATTGTGGGATTATTGTGCAAGGTCAACTTGTACCTGTTATTTATGTGCTTAGTTCAATTGTGGGCACTTGTCCATGTCAATTGCAAAACTAAGGTTGGCTTGGATGAACGCGCATAATCTGAAAAAAAATCAATTCCTTAGAAGATTGCACTATTTTTGTGAGATTGCAGGTATAGCTTGGGTTAAATAGAAAGTAGTTTTAAAGGGATTGGTTTGTTCCAAGTATTTCTTCATTGGTATTGTTGATCTTAGGAATAATATTAATTTTAGGATTTCTGAAACCCTTGTCTTTTGCTTTTTCGGAAGTGTGGTTAAAGTAGGAACTCAAGTATCACCCTGTTGTAAAATCTGATAAGTTTAGAGTTTCCAACATTTTTTTTGTAAGGTTTGTTTGTGATTACCAACATTTTCACATTTATCAATGAGTGGTTACACTGTATTGTCATGACCTGACACCCGAGAGACCTTGGGGTTATCTCTTTTCTCATAGAGATCAACCTTTCAAGACTGATATAATACTATATTCTATCTGAGTTGTTGTTGTGTAGAAAACACCATCAACAGTTCTATTGTTGATTGGAGTAGTTCAACACTTTCACAGGGACGGACACTTGATTCAACAGTGTGTAGATTCTTTTGGTTGGTTGAGGAGGGAATAGTGGGAGGAAGATTGGATTGTCATACAATCAAATATTCTTCAAAGATGCATTCATTTTGAAGCTCAAATGCAAGCACATGGACCATTTGGACATGAGAGTTGGCTTGTTTTTGTCAGATTTGTATTCAGTGCGAGTGGGATCAATGTGAGTCAAGTGAGTGGGTGGATACATGGGTTCCACAGTATCTAACTCCTTTATCTCAAACAATTTCCATGACAAATGACACAATGGAAAGTTCAGTTGATTACGACCGTCTTTCAAATCTACTACAACTAGGACATGTTTTTGCAATTGTTGCACCGCAGGGGAATGAAGAGAGATCAGACTATTGGTTGGCTCGATGTGTGTTGGTAAAGCATAAGCTAACACAAATAATGGAAGATGATGATGGGTTCATGTATCCTATAGGTTGAGTAATGGTTGTAGGAACTTGGTTGTGAACATACATGATTAGAAAGAATGGAATACCTGCTTTTGAAGACTATGAGAAACACAAAACCATTGTCATGTATTCACACCTTGTTATAGCAAAAAATGTTAAGTTGTTGAATCATCACATCAAACCAAAGACAAAACAACTATGGACACTTATTAATGTTGATCATGAAGCAATATTGGATACTCTTAAGCAAAGAGATGACCCTTCAAGCGCACTTGAATAGCATATTCAAGAATGGAAGGTACAATTCTTAGGTTCATTATGCTGAAGTTCATTAGTGTTCTTTATTTAATACTTATAAAAAATAATTGGTTGGCTAATGGGACAGTTAGGATATAGTTGAAGAATCTAAAATTAAGGTAATGCTCTCATATAACTGTTGAAGAAGCTGAAAATAAGGTAATGCTCTGATATGGATATAATATTTTCAAAGCTTTTAGTTCCATATGCATCTTTTTGCACTTTTTCTATCTACAAATTCTCCTCAATCTGTTTTCATTTAGTCTTATTACTGGCACATTCTACTACTATGGTAAACTATATTTTCAATGTCCAAAGTGAAGAGAGGAGGACTAGCATGAAAGTTTGAATTTGCAAGTTTTGGAAACATGGTTTTGAATTTGCAAGTTTTGGATACAGTTGAAGAAGCTAAAATTAAGGTAATGCTCTGATATGGATACAATATTTTCAAAGCTTTTAGTTCCATATGCATCTTTTTGCACTTTTTCTATCTATAATCCAAACAGATAATTCTCTTCAATCTATTTTCATTTAGTCTTATTACTGACATGTTCTGCTACTATGGTAAAATTAATTTTCAATGTCTAGAGTGAAGAGAGGAGGATTAGCAAGCGTGTTCGAAAGACAAGAGAACCAACAATCACTCCATCTAGTTGAATTTTGAAGGCAACACAAGATCTATTTCCTTCACCTAGAGGGAAATATGTTTTGTATTATCGATATATACATGAAATTTTATGTCCAAATGACTCCTTTGTACTAAGCCTATATGGCTTTTTTGGATATATTGTATAATTTTATCAATATATATCATTGTATAGCCTTATAGCTTGTTGATTAAAAAAAATCTTATTTTTCTACTGCCATTCTTGAATCTCCCTTATGATGCGTATTGAATCCTATTTTACATGTATTAGGGGTGGTTTGGAGTCATCTTGAATAATGAGTTTTGTGTGCAAGGAATATCTTTTGGTTGGTTTGGCATGATGCCCTAGGTGGAAAATAGTGCATTTTGGGTGAAATTGGGTGGTTTGAGTGAGAAAATGATGATATTCTTGGGGGCAGCAAAGATCTCTTGATCTTTTGAGTTTTTGTAGGTCTTTTATGAAGTGTTGGAGGCATTGGTTGGGTTAGATATGCCCTAGAAGGTTTTTTTTCAATAAACCCCCCATGTAAAGTCCAAGAAATGAAGGTTTCATGTAGGGTGCTTTGGGAAATGTGTCTCTGCAAAATAATTATGGAATTTTGGGTTATGTTGGTTGGTGAGTGCTTCCCAATTAAAATTTGGGTGAAAAGGAAAGTTTAAGGCATAGGTTCTTTGTAAAAGTGACCCAATTGGGGGTCTAAAACGGTGAAAAAGCTTGATTTCAACTCGCCTCCCCTACTCCAGAAACCATGTACATATGTCCCCTACCCCTAATTATTCCATTCCATTGAGTTACAATAGGATACAATGGGTGGAATGGCTAAAAATTTATTTTTACACACTCAACTACTTGCATTTGACAACTTTCTCTCCAAGACAAAATTCGCCACCATGGGAAAAGGCCTCTGAGATAGAAAAAACCGAGAGAGGTTATTGTAGAGGGGCCCAACGCAATCCCATAGAGTTAGAAGAGAATTTTTTAACTGTCACAGTGTCTGAATACGAGCATGTTGAAGTTTGCAACCATTTTGCGCTTTGGACTCTTAAGGGATTTTATCAGTTGAATGTAGCTTAGAGCGATTTCACGTGTTTCGATGCAAAAGAGGACCATGCATAGCATAATCATACCCACTCAGACATGTCTGAATAGTCTATTTGGTCACACGAGTTGCATAATAAAAGTTGCACCACTTTACAACTTTCAACTACTTGCATTTGACAACTTTTTCCCCAAGCGAAAATTTGCCACCACAGGAAAATTACTCTGAAATAGAAAAAGTTGGGAGAGGTTATTGTAGAGGAGCCTAACATGATCCCATTGGGTTAGATGATAAGTTTATAAGTGGCATGGTTTCCAAATACAAGCATGTTGAAGTTTTCAGCCATTTGGCACTTTGGACTGTTAAGGGAATTTGTCGGTTGAATGTAGCTCAGAGAGATTCCGCATGTTTGAGTGCAAAAGAGGACCATTCATAGAATAAAATTACCCACCCGAAAGCATCAAAATAGTCCGTTTGGTCACACGAGTTGCAGAACAAAAGTTGCACCACTTTGGAACTTTCATCTACTTGCATTTGACAACTTTTTCCCCAAGCAAGAATTCGCCACCACAGGAAAACACCTTCGAGATAGAAAAAACCAAGAGATTTTATCATAAAGGGGCCAAACATGATTCCATAGGGTTAGACAAGAAGTTTCTAAGCATGTCCAAATACAAGCATACTAAATTTTACAACCATTTTTCACTTTGGACTCTTAAGGGAATATGTCGGTTAATGTAGCTCGGAGCAATTCCACGTGTTTCGATGCATAAGAGGACCATTCCTAGCATAAAATTACCCACTCAGACACGTCCCAACCATTTACGACCACTTTTTAAACAATTTGTTAATAAAACTTCATTTTTGCACTTTCTTGCAAAAGTTGTTTGACAACATTTTAACAACTTGACAAGTTTTTACATTTTTTGACAAATGACCCCAAATCACTTCAAAATGACTCTAAATGACTCCAAATGGTCATGGATGACCTTATTACACCCAAGAACAAATCAAAGAATCACATGTACTTACTTTGGAACCATACCATCAAACTGATCTTGAACACTGGAAAAGGGGCTCCAATTAGCCCACTTTAACAAAGGAAATCTCCTTCAATATTGTTGTCCACTCAAAATACCATTAGAAAGTCCTCAAAATACCTTTAAAACCACAAATTCTTCATCCACTGAGTCAAAACTCGCTTGCTAAGACCCTCTTTCATGAAACCCTCATTTTTCACCAAATAAGCAGGGGTTTATTAAAAAACCCATCTCCAGACCTCATTCAACTTCAAAATATTTTCAAATATTCTTATTTCACCCTACACAAACTTAATTCGCCTTCAAATTATTCTGTCCCCAAATTTCTCACACATTTCTTTCTTAAAACCTCTCAATTTCACCCATTTTCACTCTTTGTTCAACTAGGGCTTCAAGCCCAAACATCCAAATGACCTACCCTGCCTTTGCAGACATTCTATCACAAAAAAATCCATGTAATAACATTGAAACAATTAGGTTCTAACCTTCTTCAAAACTATTTCTTTAATCTGCTACTTGAAGTTATGCCTCCTAGGCCTAAATTCATGCTTTTTTCCATAGGGGCAGCATGGAAATCTCCACCAAATGTCTTTGCCACAACTAGATATCTATTCCTACACCTAATCTTATTCTAACCAGGCCCATTCCACTGAATCAGAACATGAACAATAGGTGGAATGGCCTCTTAATACATTTTGATCCTCAAACCCTTAACTAAAACCTTAAACAAGCAACTTCAAAGAATGCACTCAACCTTCCTTCAAAGGAAATGTCTACTGAAAATATGGTATCAAGTGAGATGGTTAGTTTGAAGTTTGAAAATACTCTGACAACAGGTGTGAAGGTTGACACAAGTTTGAAGACTGAGTTGGTAGTAAATTCCAGTATGCTAATGTCATGATAGGGTCCATTGTGTGTCCATTGGTTGGGAAGAATGTTGCAAAGCATGAAGGTTCTATAGGTACAGTAGGTACAAAGGTACTTGTTGCTGGTAAGATAAGAGGATTGATGATGTTTTGTAGGTCTCTATATGGCCTTCTCCAAAATAAATATTTAAAATTTGTGTTTTGAGGCTACAAGCCTTTAGGGTGTGTTTTGGGGATAAGTTGAATTTTTAAGAGCATCTTAATCTTGTTAGATACCTCTTAAATTCCATGTGAAAGGTCATAATCTCTCCAGACATATTTGAAGGTGTTGGAGGTCCTAATCTTAATCTTGTTAGATCCCTCTTAAAGTCCATGTGAAAGGTCCTAATCTCGCTTATATCAGGGCGACACTTTGTAAGAGTTAATTAAGCAAGGGCAGACATATTTGAAGGTGTTGGAGACACTGAAACAATGAGGAAATGTCTAGAGGTGAGGTTTCTAATAAACCCTCCTTGAAACTTGTCAAAAGTGAGGGTTTTGAGTTTTGGAGTGTTGGTGAGTGTTTCTGATAGCAACCGAGGTTGACAAACCCCTCACTTTATCAACTCAAAATGTTACAAATCACCTTTCTACTTACAAACTCAATCTTGGCTTATTTTCCCTTTCTCACCTGAACACCCTTGTAGGTTTGCAGACCCAATTTGCCCAACTTAACTCTCAGTTTTCCTTAACAACCTTTGCAAGTGACCATCATTATAGGAACCCATTAAATACTTCTACAACATACATCAATCCCACATATGATTCTTTTGAAACAACTTCCATAAATCATTCAAACTACGCTGCTCAACCTAGCCAAATAGGCCTAATTTACAAAGCAACCACCCTTGAATCACTTCACAAACCCCAAAAATTAATGGGGCAGCACTCACCAAGTGACAAAAACATAAATTTTCCAACTTATCTTAAGGAACTTGCCCTCTAAGACCCTATTCAATAAAACCCTCAAATTGCTCAATTTAGGCAAGGGTTTATAGAAAAACCTACTTGCAGACTTCACTAGACCATCCCAGTGCATCCAACACCTTCAAAAAACCCTTCAAAAACTTAAAAGGACATTAAAAGTGACTACCCTCAAATATTTCTCACATTTAACCCCTCTAACCTCTCCTTTTCATGCAAAAACACCCAAAATGCCATCTAGGGCACCATCAAAATCATGATCCTGACTTCCCCTGCACATTAAACAATTAAAACATGTTTATTAACCCTAACTAAGCCTATCCACTGAGTTATAGATTCATACAGTGGGTGGAAGGCTTAATATTCCATTTTAGATGCACTTAAAACCCTTAAATAGGGTATACAGACCGACCCTTAGTAAATTGCCTCTCAAATGCACAAAAACAAATGAAAATGCTTCAAACCAAGTTTGTGGTGAGGTTAAACCTGCTTCCCACCGAATTCAATCCATTGGAGTTTATTTAAACTTTAAAGTTAAAATATTAAACTTTACCATTGTTCTTGTCTTGAAAGTTGTTTAAACTATATAATATAACCATAATATAACTAAGCAATATATGATATAATTTAGCCATTATTCATTATTTTTTATTGTGAACTATATAATATAACTGTTATTTTTTATGCTATTGTACATTCATATTTAACCATTGCTCAAGATTAAATTTTTGAACAGTTTAAACATGCACATGAGCAACGAATTATTTTGATTCTCAACTTCTATATATCAAATTATCCAATAATCAAGTGTATGTCCATATACAAAATTGGCATCAACGCCAACTCAAACAAAGTTTTACAAAATGTGGCATATGCCATCTCAGTATCTATTCAAAATATACATGCCAAAATGTCTATCTCATCCTAAACTATTGGTGGATCATCAAAATGGAGCATCTTGATATCTATTCAAAATATACATGCCAAAATGTCTATCTCATCCTAAACTACTGGTGGATCATCAAAATGGAGCCTCTTTGAAGCACTCTTTGGCTTTGAAGGAAACTGCATAAGAAAAATTCAAACCATAATTGAGATTAGTTATATTATATAATTTAAAATCGAATAATTAACATCAAAATCAATATACATTGAATTATAATTGAACTCTAAAATTGAAATCTTGATTACCTCATATATACATCTCTTCAAACCATTAAGAGTCCTAGAATACACCCCTCTCAAAGAACCAGTCATATCAAATTTTGCAATTCCAATCTATATATGTGAACAAAAACATAAAATTGATACAAGTTAGCATACAATTTTCGATAATAGGAACATATTTACCAAACACAAAATAAAATAAATGCATACCTCTTTAGGCATCTCTTTTTCTTTATCTCCTTCAAGTGTTTCGACAACTCCTCCTTGACGTATTTCAACACCTACTCCTTGAAGTGTTCCAACACCTACTCCTTCAGGCGTTGTGACACTTTTCAACAAGGATGTGTAGCTCATAACCGCCTGTACATATAAAAATGACAATTATATGAAACTACCAATCTATGTCGATGCATGTATAATCACTATACAAGATCTTTAAAAACTTAATTCAATCAAACTTGAGTTCAATTACCTTTCCCTTATCTACCATTGTGCCTCCAAATTATAGAGAGCATTGCACCTCGCTCGCTCTAGGTGTTTCCTACAAGAGGAAAATAAGATAAACATATAAGTTAATATATATAATTTCATTAATGACAATTCAAATGACAAGAAAGTATATAATAAAAAATGTAAACGAGTGAGTGCGAAAATATATACCACGTGCATATCAAGGCCAAATGAAATGGCCCTAAGGGTGCTATCAGTAACTTGTGAAAGCTCCTCCTCAGACATCAACTATTAAATAGACCATGTAAATAAATATTAGTACTTGATACTATCTCTTATTAATATTCATTTAAAAAAAAATGCAAGTTATGAATTTACAACTTAAGTCTTACCTGTGTAACTATTCCAATGTCATCCTCTCTAGCAGCAGAGAACTCTGCAGGGTGTGCTCCAATCTCCTGTGTCTGATCTCCTATAATGTCCACATCATGGAGGTCATAATCAGAAGTTTCCAAGGGAAGCTCAACGGGCTGAACAAGAGGACCCAAGCATATCTGGTGGCACATAGTGCAAGTATGTGACACACAGATATGTGGACCTAAGGAGGATGATGCAGCAGCACTCGATCCATCACCAACATCACCAGCATGTGGTTGAGCTACTGTAGCAGTATGGGAAACGAAAATATCACTCAAAGAGTGAATATCCTGAATAGTTTGTGTGGATGCATCTTCAATAATATCTGGATGACATACTGGAGGTGGATGAGGAAGGGGAGGAGGGGGAACATATGGTCCCTAGACTACTCTAACTGCCCCTGGTCTATCCTGGGGAATACCTCCACCTACGCCCTGGAAGGATTTAATTTCAAATTAATTGACATGATGCCCTAACACAAACTCAACGTATAATTTTTTAATAAAGTAAAATGGTACATCACTATTGGTTTTGGGTGGTTTATCAAAAAACATGCACCAACGATCCCAAAATTTATCTGCAATGTCCTTATTCGTGCACCATTTTATAGAAATTTTTGGTTTATTAACATTAACTAGCAGACCAGTGTGGGGGTTAACAAATAAAGAGGCTATTTGGGCTTTTGTTATTCCTAGATCTTTCACATCTTCATAAGACAATCCACAGGAGTAATATTCCCTCATTCTTTCTCGCTAGGAAAGAAAGGCATTATGTTGGGTGGATAGGGTTTCTATATTTTTAATTATTTCTTTCAATGTGTTTGTCATGTTCCTTAATTGAGGGATTGTCTTATAAACATCACAAATGCCCCTCAATTGCTCCAATTTTTCACCAATTAACTCTTCAATTGGTGGGCGCGGAGGTGGTGGAGGGTTTGACATTTGTGGGTTTTGATTCTCATCCATAATACCTGATTGAAGTTCAAAACTAATTAATCTAATTGAAATTACACAATATAAATGAAATTATTGTAAAAACCCCTAGTTTTTAATAAAAATATGTTAAAAACTAATTAAAATTATACAAAACTCAAATAAAAATTGATTAAAACAAAAAAACAACGAAATACTTACCTTCAAAATCGGATATCAGCTAAAAACGGATATTGGATTCGCGTCCACTATAGCTGTTTGAGTTGCTAGATGTTTGAAAGTGTTAAAATGAATAAGAAATGAACTTTTTTTATTTATATTGCCCGACCCCAAATTGGATATTTAGTTTTTTTTACTTTTAAAAATTGGATATCTGATTCAAATCGGATATTCAATTTGTAAAACTTAGGCTTGGGAATTGCTATGGAGAAATGTACTGACACCCAACCCAAAAAAAAGGTCAACTCAAGATTTTTTGTGTTTTTTGGTGAGTGCAAAATGCTACTTTTTTCATATCGCCACTTTTTGGCCCATCATGATCCTGCACATGCCCATACACAACAAAATACAAGGTTAGTGCTAAAAGATTTGAGTGGGTAAGGAAAATAGACCTTAGTCTTTAATTGTCTCAAATACCAAACATCATCCATCGAATGTGTTGTCAAAAAATAAAATAATGCTCTCACAAGGATTTAAAATCACTTATGAACACATGGATCCATTGGCAAGCAAGTTGTGTTATGCTAGGTGGCCATGTTAAAGGGGGTTCATGACACACCATATCAATGTCTGATATTTGCTAGGTGAATCACAAACTAGAAGGCACACGAGCTATTGAAGTCCAATATTCACTAGGTGATCCCCCAAGACAAGGATGAGAAACACACTAGGTCTACTAGGTGTACCCATAACAATGTGGAAAATGAGAAACACACACTAGGTCTACAAGGTGTGCCCATAAAAACCATACCAAGAGATATACTCTCTAATAAACTTGATAAGGTGCCACAAATGATCAATGTGTTATGCCAACACTACACTAAGTTCAACTCCTGTGAACAAAGTGAAGCAAAAATGTCAAGATTTAAAAAGGGGGTATTTCTCAATACATGAAGATCACACCTTAGGGAACATAACACATGACATCACCACCAAGAGAGGACTAGTCAAGGAAAAAAAAATCATACCTTAGGGAACACTAGTCATAGCATTACCACCAAGGAGAACATCATATTCCAAGGAAAGTCACACTCATATGGGACATCAAGCCTAATATTACCACAAAGGAGACCTCACATGGATTAATAAAGCCACACTTTGGTCGAAAAGGTCACACTTCCTAGGAGATGTATGTTATCATCACTAAGAAGGGACCATTTCTTATGCAAACAATGAGTGGGGGGCTAAATGCCTCCCTTAAAATATCAACATATTTTCTATGTTGGTAGTTTAAGGAGAAATACGGGAAGAGGGGATCCATGAAAATAATGTATGCCTCCAAAAAACAATTTATTCTTCCCCCCCAAGCATAGAGACAAGGACAACCACACCAAGGACTATCATGTTGATGCCATGGAAAATATGGTTGCACTTAAGATTGTACCACCATGAATGCCAATGGGAAAGACACATAAAGCTACAAATTCCACATAGTGATGAGCAACATGATAGGATGAAGATCATTATTGATTAAAGGAATTAGGTGCATCAACACAAGGAAGAGCACTACAATCCTTAAGATGTATTTTATTACTCAAACCCTTAACATTCATTGGTAGAATGACTATGCACCCGATGATATGCACAAAATGAGATTTTTTTGTAGAATTTATTTCATGTTCTTTGAGGAAGAGTAAGAGTAGTCAGGTGGGCCCTAAGAAGCCTCAACAAGATATTCTCTTGATCAATAGTAGGGGAAATTTCTTTATTTTGTGAAGAAAAACTTACTTTCTTATCATAATATGTCATACATAGTAGATGATAAATCATTAGACGAGGATGGAGATGAAGGTTCGAAACCTAGACCCTGCTTGGAAAAGTATGGTATAGACTTCATTTTATCCCTATAATTGTGTTTCATGTTTTCATTACATCAATGTTTAGAAAGAATTTTGTATCCATGACCATAACATGCTTCCAACTCAGATGAAAATATTTTATCTACATGCTTCTGAGAAATACTGGCCTTGTCATGAGCATGCAAATCCTTTTAAAGTTACACTTCTTCATCTCATGAGGGACGGGAGTTGAAAAGTCCCCATCACTACCAAGAGGTGATGTTGTTTACGTAGAACCAAGTTGAGAAGATGAAACACAAGACTGTTTTGATTTAGATTATGAAATTTTTTACCTCCCATAAAATATGGTGTAAAATCTAATGCCTCCCAATCATCGTCTAAGAGTTTTCTTGTAGGTGAAAACAATTAGGATTATTTTCAACTTGTATAGGTTCTACCTTTGAAGTTGGATTCAACGTATTAAGAGTTGGAGGTGTTAAGATCATGCTGAGCTTGTGCATTATAACTTTATTCACCCACTTTAACCATGTATATCTTGTTATTATATTCATACTTCATCTCATGGTGAAGAGTAGATGAGACTCCCTTCATGGCATGAATCCACAGTCTACCTAGGAGAATTTTGTATGAAAGAGGTCCTAACATGATATGGATAAGAGTAGTAAAAACTGTGGGTCCAACCTCAATGGGTAATGTGATCATTGCTAAAGGTTGATTATTAACACTATCAATCCATGAATATTAATATTAATGGGTTCTATAAGCTTCTTGTCCGCACCAATTTTATTTATGAGTTCAATGCTACAAACATTATGAGCTGCTCCATTATCTATGAGAGTATGTGTAACTATGGTTTCATTAATGATCACCTTTATTATTAAGGCCTCATATTTGTTTTGGATCTTAAGCAAGGGTAATTCATGTTGAGGGAATTTAATATAAATTTTTTTCACTTGAATACAATCAAATGAGATTACTACATCATTCAGTCTAATGGAAGATGGGACATCAATCTTTCACAAAAGGTCTTGGATCACCCTATTCTATGTAGGTGATTTTTGAATCAAATCCCAAAGTGAGATGTTTGTCACAATACGACAAATTTTCTCAACAAGATCATACTCTTTACCACTATGTTGAGGAATATTATATGTGTGAGAAACTATGTGATAGCTTGGTTGCTACGACACATACTTATTAGTGAGTTTCCTTGTAAATTTTAAGATAGTACCTGGAGGTTTATGAGGTCTTATAATAGGAGGTGGTTTAGGAGGTTCACTAACTAAAGGAGATACAATTGTTACTTGCATGTTCATAAACTCAATTTAATTACCCATGTGTTGATGACCTTATATTGAGGTGGATCTAATGTCAACTTAGTATCTTCATCTATTCCATCCATCTTACTATTTGTTGAAAGAAATGTATCAATGATTTCATCCCCCTATGTCATAATATCTTTGAACGTAGGAGAATTATTAGGAGTGATACAACCAATATTTTCATGAAACTAAATGATTAGATCCTCTAACACCAAGATACCTTCCTCACAAGTGGGTGAGGTATTGGGACAAGAGCAACTATGATTGTCATGATTGTCCATGATTGCATACTCTTGCACCAAAGTGTTCTCACAACTAGGGAAGATGTTGGGAGGTGAATGAAGATTTGGAAAAGTGATATTAAGAAATGTTCCAATGTTTTCACTTTCTTGTGCTAAGGAACTCTTACAATCAGGCGGTATATCATGAGAATATCTACTATGATTATCATGAGTATCAATGATCATATTTTTTGGAATGTTAGAATCCTTAGTTGATGATCTAGGTGAGATGAAGTCCCTAAGGGCATCATCTAACATGTCAAATTCATCACAACTAAAGGGCTTGGTAAATATACTATGCACTTGTGGAAAGAGATCTAACATGATTATATTTTATGATTTCCCCAATTTTAATTACAAACTAGGTTTATGTGTTTTAAGGAAAGCAAAAACTGAAGAAAAAAAACTAATAGACCTTATGCAAGCCAAATTTGGAAACCAGGTTCAAGATATGTCAATTGAAAAAAGGTATAAATATGTTCCAGAGATCTCAAGAAGGTTTACGGAGGACAATGATTCCCTAGAGTGTTTGATTCCTATCAAGGTTTTTCCTGATATTTCAGTTTCAAAGGTACTAGTGATAGGAACTAACTCTATGAAAGCTTGCAAACCCAAATTTCAAATTAATTTTATTATTGTTTTGTAAGTTTCCAGATTGTGCAGTGTGTTGTAACAACCTAAGGTTTTCAAATTTTGTAAAAATGAAATACAATTTATCCGTAATTTTTCAAAATATACTTGCAATGCACCTGCAAGTATGATAATCTCCAATATTTAAATACAACATTTTTTTATAAATTTATAACAAATGAAGAAAAATGACAACTTTACTTAACATGCAATAACACTTTTCCAGAATTTCAAATTAGGTATTTGCAAGTAGAATCAGATAAAGCATGCAGATACAGAGACCTAGGCAAAAGTTGTCTGATCCACCTAGAGTAGGATAGGAACACCCAAGGGAATTTGAGTCCTTGATAGATGTTCAAAAAATTGATAAACTAAATTTTTATGTTGTTTAATGTTACCGTTTATGTCTGTAGATAGGCTTAACAATCACTATTTTTCCAGAATTTCTTCAATTTAAGACTATTTTGAGGAATGTTATATGTGTGAGCAACTATGTGATAGCTTGGTTTCTGTGACACATACTTACTAGTGAGTTTCCTTGTAAATTTTAAGATAGCACCTGGACATTTAGGAGGTCTTATAATAGGAGGTGTTTTAAAAGATTCACTAACTAAAGGAGATCCAATTGTTACTTGCACATTTGTCAACTCAATTGAGTTACCCATGTGTTGATGGCATTCTATTGAGGGGGATCTAATGTCAATTTATCATCTTCATCTATGCCATCCATCTTACTATTTTTTGAAATACATGTATCAATGATTTCATCCTCCTATGTTTTAATATCTTCACACATAGGAGAAGTATTGGGAGTGATACAAACACGATTTTCATGAAACTCAATGATTAGATCCTCTAACACCAAGATACCTTCCTCACAAGTGGGTGAGGTATCGAGATAATAGAAACTATGATTTTCATGATTGTCCATGATTGCATCCTCTTGCACCAAAGTGTTCTCAAAAGTAGGGAATATGTTGGGAGGTGAATGAAGATTTGGAAAAGTGATATTAAGAAATGTGCAATGTTTTCACTTTCTTGTGTTAAGGTACTCTTACAATCAAGAGGGATATCATGAGAATATCTACTATGATTATCATGAGTATCAATTATTGTATTTTTGGAATGTTAGAAGCCTTAGTCAATGATCTAGGTGAGATGAATTCCCCAAGGGCATCATCTAACATGCCAAAGTCATCACAACTAAAGGGCTTGGTAATTATGCTATGTGCTTGTGGAAAGAGATCTAACATGATTAGATTCTATTCTTTCCCCAATTTTAATCATTAAATTTAAATTGCAATCTAGGTTTATGTGTGTTAAGGAAAACTAAAACTAAAAACAAACTAATAGACCTTATGCAAGCCAAATTTGGAAACCAGGATCAAGATATGCCAATTGACAAAAGGTATAAATATGTTCTAAAGATCTCAAGCTGGTTTATGGAGGACAAGGATGCCCTAGGGTGTTTGATTCCTATCAAGTTTTTTCCAAAGATTTCAATTTTAGAGGCACTAGTAATAGGAACTAACTGTGTGAAAGATTGTAAACCCAACTTTTGAATTAATTTTATTGCTATTTTGTAAGTTTCTAGATTGTCCAATGTGTTGTAACAACCTTAGGTTTCCAAAATTTTCAAAACTGAAATGAAATTTATCTTAGTTATGTAATTTCTCAAAAAATACATGCAATTCACCTACAGGTCTAATAATCTCCAATATTGAAATGCAATAATTTTTCATAAATTTATAACAAATGAAGTAAAATGACAACTTTCCTTAACATGTAATAACACTTTTCTAGAATTTCAAAGTAGGTATTTGCAAGCAAAATCAGGCAAAGAATATAGATTAAAAGACCTAGGAAAAAGTTGTCTGAGACACCTGGAGAAAGACAGGGATGCCCAAGGGCATTTGAGTCCTTGATAGGGGTTCAAAAAATTGAGAAACTGAATTTTTATGTTGTTGTTTAATGTTACTGTTTATGTTTGTAGATAGGCTTAATAGTGATTGTTTTTCTAGAATTTCTGCAATTTAAGACAATGCAATTCAAATAAAAATATGCAATAATAAAGGAAAATTTTGAATGCAATTTCCAGATCTTAATCATGCAACAATTGGCTGATTCTAAGATGAAAAATTCTAAAAATTATGATTTGATGCAAACTTGAAACAAAACAATGCATTTTTTTCAATTTTAAGGCTTAAATGAAAGATGAAATTTAAATTGAATGAACAATTTGATACTTTAACCACCTAATGAATGTAAATCAGATATAAAGATGACTAAAACAAACCCTAATGCAACTTATGATGTAATGTAAACTCTCTTTTTTTGTATTTTTATGACTTTTTATAATGCAAAGATGAAACCCTAAATGAAAGATGTAAAACAATGCAATGCAAAACTTAGATCTAGGGTGAATTTTTAGAAGGTATATAATGTTAATAGGTTGGTTTCACCAAAATGTAATATAGAAAAAGGTGATCCTAGGTCCTAAATGAAAAGAACCTAGGATGCAAGGGGCCTTTTTCTAAGTTATATTAAAATATAGATCAACAAGGGCAATAGATTGAATTTCAACCATGAAGGTGAGCCAATTAGACTTGGATCTACATATAATTGAATATGGTAATGGATTGGAAATGATTTTGAGTGATTAACCTAGTTAAGTTATATGCCCTAATATTAAAAATGTAAGATCTTGACAACTAGAAAACTAAAACATTCAAGTTCCAGCAGATCTGGAAGGTGTAGATGACTATGCACGTGCCTAGAAAAATTGGTTTGGTTGTGCCTACAAGGACTTATTCACCCAATGGTGAATGATTCTTTGATAGGGTGTCCTAATCAACATTTTGGGTCCTCTGGTAGCAGATTCAAGACTTTTGTTTTCACTTACAAAGTTGTTGAAATGCTATTAGATAATTCTATAAGTGAGTTTTTGTGGCTTGAAAATATGTATGACAAATTCAACAATGGATAAATTTTCTTCAAGATTCCTTCAATCCTCCTCAACTTGAGGTCTACACATTCACAAAGAGAGGAAATGTTGTCCATTTTAGGGGCTTGCCTCAGTCAAACCTTGTGTAAGTGTTTCCACTTTCACAATGACAATGTCAATGATAGAAATAATAATTTAAAGGAAGGAATGATGAAATCACAAAGTGTTGCAACTCACCACCCTTCAATGGCTTCCTTGAAGGATTAAATTCATACACATCACCTCAAGGATTTGGATCTTTCTTGCTTGAATGCTTAAATTCTTTGGAGACCTAAAACATGGGTTAGCCTTTACAAAACCATGATAACATGAACACATGAACTCACATACACTTTGACATAATGCTTGGATCTTGAATTGAAATTTTTCTCTTGAAAATAATGCTTGATCATAAATTCTCTTCCAAGTTGTGTTCTAGTTTTAAATGGTGAAAATACTAGGTATTTATAGGTATTTATCCAATTTCCTGAAAATTAGTTTCCAAAAGCCGAGACTTGAAATTTGAGTTTTAGATGTTAAAATACCACCAACAACATATTTAAATTTATGTCTTTACTAAGAAGGGGGACCCATTTTCCCATGGGAAAATGAGTCCTAGCCCAAATTTCTAAGACACGCATAGTTGGAAATAATTTAATGATTGGTTGCATTTGTTCAATGCTTACAATCCTTTAAAAAATAGTAAAAGTTAGGCCTTGGAATGCATAATTTAGGAAATAAGGTGCTTAATTGAGTCCAATAAATTAGCGGGGTAAAACATAATGTGAAATTGTTAAGGGTGACAATTTTCTACACTGCAATCATATATAGAACCAATGAAGAGTAGACATCTATCCAACTCAATATTTTTTGCAAGTGTGGGAAAACATTCCTAGCATTTGGAGTTGTCTCAATATTAAATAATTTGAGGAGTACAAGAAAACCCACATAATCCACTACAAAGTGTGGTTAGGGATGGGGTCTATAGATCCAATGAATGCAATATGGCATCATTTCCCACTTTAAAATCCATGGATAAATAATTCAAGATCATTATACAAAACTAGGGGTGTTTGTGCAAAGGTTTGAATCATCCACTATCTATTTCTAAATTTTGAATGCCAACCTTTGATCCATTTTCAAAAGGTTCTGATCAGATGACCTGCACACCATTGTACAATATTTCTAGTTTGGTCAATGTAAATCTACACTAAACTAAAGAATATCACATTCCAATGAAGTTAAAACACCTCTATTAGTGGCATCAAGCTAGAGGTAGGCCTCAGAGATGTTGTTGGGCTAGAGTACACTTGGTGGGCATTCATTGGCTTGATCCTTCAAGATTTCAAGAATTGGACTCATCACACACAACACAAGCCTACTAAAGAAGATGCCATGGCATACCACATCACTCTTAAGGTGAAACACATCAACACAATGCATGATCATGATCATGATCTTATAGGAATCCCTTTTTAAAGTCACACTAAATTGATATGTATGTAATGCAAATTAAAAATTTCCACCTAGCGATGATGTGACCTTGTCGGTATTTGGCAATTCCTCAAACCTTACCCAGACCCATGTTGAATAGGTTCCATGTATCTCTTTACCACATGATCACATGTTGAATGAACTCAATTGATCTAAAACATATAATTGCAAATAATTTATGTGCCCTAATAGAATAACAACACCTTAGCAAGGTATTAGTACCACAAGTTGTTGATATTAGGTTGAAGGGTGATAGTGGAATCCACACATCATCAAAGTGAAAGAACATAGACTGAGGCTAGCTCATGGATATTTAAGGTGTTCTCTAAAGGAGATGCATATGCTTAAATGATATTTAGCTATATGGAAACCAGGCTAGGAAGGGTGGGGACCACCAAGAAAACACGCTTAATTGGAGATTTAGGTGATTTTAAAGAACACATGACTAATTGGCCAGGTTTGTCACTAGGATAACAGGGTTGGTATAAAGATGAAGCCTAGGATATAAGGTTGTAACTTAAGTGATATGTAGTGAGTTGAACCGGTCAAAGGAAAAATAGAACCTAGGTATTTGAAATGAGCCAAAGGGTTTAGGGTTTGAGGAAATTAAAGAAACCTTAGGGCTCATGGCACTGAAATCCTAAGAAGATGTAAACTCTCAGATAGGCTATTATCATTGAAGAGTGTAAGAGGGAGGCATATAGTGACTAAAATACCTTAAGGGACCTTCCCAATAATTCTAACATTCCCCATGTATGTGATAGTTATGGGGATTTTTGTGTTGGAGTTGTATATTTGTATGAGGATTCTACATGGGTTAAGGAGGATGTTCCATAGGCTAAGACTAATTCTCCATAAACTAAGGAGTATGCCACACATAATAAGATACAAAATCCTTCTATATTGACAAGTATAATCATGAAATATTTCTTACTAGAGGGAACCTTTAATATTGACTCATAGGTAATTTTAAAATAAGCTATAGAAATTAGTATATTTCTTTTGAATTTTATAAATAATTATATTAATATTACGAATTAAAATTTATGAAAATATGTGTATTTATTATAAAAATTTAGGACCACAATGCATACTATATCCCACGCCACAACATCGCATAGTTTTGTGAGCTCGGCAATTCCTTAGGTGAAATTGTTTAAATTAGTAAGTATAATACATGCCAATTTATTTTTCATATAACAATATTGATCTTAAAATCGCAATCTAATACATTGGATAGGTGGATTTTGGACCTTCTATACCTAGGCATGTTGGTGGTAGTACTCACTTATCAATTTTCATTAAGGTAAGTTGTATTTTTAATCATTGTGTATGTAGATAAAGAATTATATAATATTTATAAATAATATATATAGTATATGTGTATAATTCATTATTTTAGTTAGAAAATCGTGTTCTTATTTTTAGTTAATTACTCCCTTACAACCTCATCCCCATGTTTTTTGATCACTAAAGATGGGTGTTGATGTGGAAATGACATCTTCTATATCTCTTATATAGGTATGAACTAATAATGTAAATTTTATTATAATTAAATTGTGTTAATTATCATCATTTAGTATAAATAAGTGGCATTCATATTTATTGTAAACTACTTCTTCATGTTTTCCATAGGATGAGGTGAGAACTCGAGTTCCTGAACCAACCCCTAAGGTTAATGTTGAGAAGTAGACAATGATTGATGTGGATTAAAAGTTTGTGATAAGTTTTTATTTTCTTATGTCATTTTATGTGTCATATTTTGTTTATAATTTTATATTAATCATTGGAGCTACAACAAAGTCTCAAGCATAGGATATTTGATTGATGAATGTGATATGTCAATTATGAGATTAGATCTTCATTTTATTAATATTCCAAGAGGTTGATTGTTAGATGATGCTCCATAGCTCTTATATATAGTCATTTTTTTTTAATTCCTTCATGGCATGTAACTAAATATTTCTATTATATTTTTCTAGATCATTGTGCATATATATCGCTTGGTTAAGACACTCATTTTGTTAACAAAAAATATGCTATCATTGGTTCTCAAAACTAATATATGAGATGTATTTTTCATGTTTTCATATCTTTACATATTTGTAAATGAAGTGAGAAAATTACAATTAATATATCACATGAATTGTAATTCTCATGAATATTACATGCAAATGAATGTTGGGGCTTATAATAGAGAATTCATATCAAATATTAAATTTCTACTTATAAGAAGAAAACAAAATATTAAGATATCTATGTATAAAATAATCTTTAATTAGTTGATGGTTCATTGAATGGGAAATATACTCCATGTTACTAGCCTATACTAATAAAATGTAGGATCTCAACTTACTAAAATATATAATTTATTACTTTTATATTTCAACTCTCTTCAAATTAGAGAAAAATGTGAAGAAAAAACCTCTATAGTCATGAGATTATACAATAAATATTTCAATATTATCTAGTTACTAGTGAGGACTATAAACCAAAGAAAAATATTTAATCTTTGGGGAGTTTTTAGATTTCCCCAATGAGGAGATATGAATCCATGAGATTTTGATTATGTGGTAATGTCATATCCTGGATTTGAGAGTAAATATTGAGAAGTTTGGAGGCCTTGTTACCTATTGTAGTGTAGAAAAATGTACTCCTTTATATTTTCACACTATGTTTGCATCCCCTTTATTAATTGGACTTAATTAATCCTTTAATTGGTCAAATTATGCATTCACAAGCCTAATTAATTTTTTTTTCCAAAAGGGAAACCTACATTTAATGAATGCCTACACTTAATTATGCATCTTGGAAAATGTGTGTTCTAGGTTTAGGGCCTAGCTTGGGAGAATGGGTCCTCCTTAAGTCTTGGATCCCATTTTTTAATATGTTTTTGGTGGAATTTTAATGATCTAAATTCAAAATTGTAAAAATTTTCTTGTGATGTTTAATTGTCAGGTAATTAAGGAAACACCTATAAATACATAGTCATTTTATCAATTCAAACTAAGAAACATTAAGGAAATTTTCACAAGAGAAAATATTATTTTCAAGAGAATTGAAGAGCATATCTATCATTCATCTACATCAGCAATCAAGATCATATCATCATGTCAAAGTTCATGTGGATTTATGCATGTTTTTGGAGCTAACATTGTGATGTAGGTTTCAAGTTTCAAGCAAGCATTCAAGCATCAATATATATCAAGTAATCAAGCCATTTCATGCAAGATCCAATCCTTAGAGAGATGTGTTAGACTACAGTCCTCTAAGGGAAGCCATTAAATGGTTTTGTGACTGTGACAAGATTTTTTCATTTGTCAATTCCTTTAATTTTATCATTATTTCATTATCAAGGTTTAACTACCAAAAAGGGGTTTGACTAAGTCAAACCCCTTTTCACCCAAAAACAAACATTTTTCCCTCTCTTTGTGTATGTGCAAATTTGGAGGTGAACAAGGATTGAAGATTGATCAAAAGAGAAATTATCCTTTTGCCTCAGTTTCACTATCCTTTTTCTATGTTTCATTTTGGTGAACCCGATGTTGTACATCTAAAATTATAAAATTGGAGGTCCTTCAAACCCTAGATCTAGGATTTGCATTGATTTGCATTGCATTGCATTATTTTGCATTAGGTTTGTCAAAATTGCATTAGTTTGCATTTCATCTAGGGTTTTAAATTTGCATTTTGCATTGTTTAAAATATCGAAAATCCAAAAACTTGCATACATATTACATTGGTTTTGCATATTAGTGTACTTACATTTATTTACATCAAAAAATTTAGTCAAAATTTCATTTCAAAATTTATCACTTTGTTCACTATTTTTCACTAATTGCCCTTGCATTAAGACACCTAAAACTAGAAAAAACTATAGCAAAATTCACAGTCTATAACTTGAAACAGAGAACTCAAACATTAAACCAAAAACACAAACTTTAATTTTTCCAACCCTTGTACAAAGACTCATTCGCCATTGGGCTAACCTATCCTTATAAAGGTTCCTTTTCAAATTTTTGAGCATCATTTTGTCTTTGTTTGCTTCATTTCACTTTGTTGTCAGGTTTATGTTTTAGTTTTCAATTGGTCAAATTAAGTTCCCTATTTGAAATAAAAATTGGTAGTAAAATGACATCATTTTCAAGTTTTTGCAAAGTATAATCAGTAAATTATCATGTTTCAAATCTAAAAATTGTAAAATCTCTTTACACTCTCACATAAGTTGGATAGATTACTTTACATTTTTGGCACACACTCAAAATTCTAAATTTTAATGACTTTACTTTTCAAGTATGCAAAGAAAAAGCTCATTAACAAGAATGTTAGTCATTCTTCCAATATCTTTCCTAGTTATGAGAATATCTTAGTGCAAGAGAATGAAATTGTTGAAACATTCCTTAATACTGTGTTGCCTATCCTTCACTCATCCCCTATTATCTCTCCTATTTGTGAGGATGTTTTGATACAAGAGGATGCAAGCATAGACAATCATGACCATCATAGTTTCTCTTCTCCTGATATCTCTCCTACTTGTGATGAAGGTGTCTTAGTGTTAGAAGATACACTCATTGAGCATTATGAGAATCTTTTTTGTCTATCTCCCCCTACCCCACCCACTTGGGAGGGTATTATGGCGCAAGAGGATGAGATCATTGACACATTTCTTAACATCACCTTGCCTAGTCTCCATTCATCTCCCAACATCTCTCCCACTTGTGAGAATGATTTAGTGCAAGAGAGTGCAATCATGGATAATCATAATAACCATAATTATTCTTCTCCCAATACCTCTCCTACTTTTGATGAAGGTGTCTTGGTGTTAGAAGATCCAACCATTAAGCATCAAGAGAATCATGTTTGATTCTCTCCTAAAACCTCCCCTACTTGGGAAGATAGTGTTGGACATAAAGATGACAAGAAGGATTTCTTAGATGAACATGTTAAGGTCACCTTAGATTCCCCCTCGTTAGAAAATCATCAACAAGAAGTCACATGGACACTGAGGTTATGAACACACAATTGGCCATTAGATCTCCTTTGATTATTAGACCTCCCTAGATTCCTTTAATCATTGGACCTCCTAAGTCACCTCCTGAGCCAATTATCATTATAAGACATCTTAAACCTCCAAGATATATCTTAAATTTTATAAGGAAACATTGTAGTAATAATATTTTTCAACAACTGAGTTATCATACCGTTGCTCATACATATAACACAAAGAATAATAGACAATAATAAACCATACCTAATTCATTACCATTACCTCAACCTATCTTGCATAGTTCTCCTTGTTTTACTTTTCATAATGGAAAGGAGTATGGTCTTGTGGAATAACTTAGAAACAGTGTTGCTAAGATTTCTTTATGGAACCTTATTCAAGCATCACCTAATTATCATAGAATGCTTCAAAATTATTTACAAGTAGTGGTCCCTCCTAGTGCACAACCAAATGATGTAGCATCCCTAATAAAAGGTATTAATTTATTCAATATTGATATTACCTTTCATCAAGATGAGTTACCTCCATTGGAGATACAAAAACAAAATGAGGCCTTGATGATAGTGGTTGTCATTAATAGATGTGGAATAAAAAGAAATTCCATTGAAAATGGTTCGAAACTTAATGTGTTTAGCTGATGCAAAGAAGGGGTGTAAAATTCAAAACAATCTCAATCAACCAATCTTGCAATCTATCAAACATCCAATGGTGGGTTTTGCTTGACAAGCCTTCATTCCTCTAGTAGCCTTTCATAGTTGGTTTTTCAATCATAACTCGCAGGATAAGCATGGAATTCAAAATGTAAAGATATTTTCAAATACCCTTTTGGGCTTTACAAAAATACCAAGAAATAATATAGGTCTTCTTTGTATGGAAGGGCTCAAAATTTAACTGTCCCCTTTCCTACTAGGCCTAAAAGAGCTACAAATCAATCTTTATGGTCATAAATTTTGATGAAAAATTGATATTAATAATGTAAGGTCATTTTTGGATACCCTTTTCTCCATTACAACACATATCTAAAAATGGGGTATGGTTTATTTGGAACATTGGAGTCAAAAATTGACTGTCCTATTGTAAACTAGGCTTAAAGGGCTAATTTAGGCTTGAAAACACTAGGGCTTGCACACAAAAATAATTCCAGAGATCTTCCAACCACTCCCTTGCTCAGATAGGGTCCTCATACACCCAATAACATGTTCCAATTACAATCAAATCATTCATCAACTCCTCCAACAAAAAATGCAACTACTCTCATGGCTTCTTAGTCTAATACATGGAGATATCAAACCTTCAATCCAACCCAGCACATGCCAACCATCTTCCCTACTCCTAAAAATTTAGGGAAAAAATATATACTCTAATCCAATCAATTCCAAATATTTTGGTCCTTTTTGACTAGTGGAATGGAGATAAAAACATTTTTATTCACTCAAAGCCAACCTTACCTAGGGTTTCAGGAAGTTTTTTGTAAAATGGCTCCAACTTTCTTCAAACAAAATGAAATCAGGTGATAACAAAAGGATAATTTATAAGATTCACTCCTCTAAAATTTACAACAAGTTTTAGACCATGAGAAGGTCGTAAAAATCCATACTATTCACTAGATCAGAGAAAAACGTTGTGAAATTGTAGAAAAAAATAATAGAGAATTATTTATTGCTTTCACTTCAAACTTTAGAAATTCAATCAACAACCTTCAAGGTCAATGGAACAAGGATTCATAAAAAATTTCCAACTTTTCCCATCGACTTCCAACCATTAAACTTCACCTACCAATGTTACATTTTATTTTTACAAGAAGAAGACCAAAAGTTGCATGTAACATTTAGCAACTTGACAAGATTTTTGCATGTTTTTCATTTTGACACCAACCAACGACCAAGACCACTAATTGGGCCCAAAAAGACATGAAATGGTATTTCTAGACCTTATTAAGTGAAATTGACTCAAGCACAACAAAATTTCACTTTTTGACCCCTCTTGGGGCATGAAAACCTACGGTGCCCCTGCACCAGTGGCATAAACCTCTTGGATAATATTGGAGTAGACATTACACATGAAAGAATTAAAGGTAACATTACAAAATCCTATTCATTTTATGCCTCAAGAACTCTCATATAATCTTCTCCTAGGTAGACCTTGGATTTATGTAATGAAAGTGGTGTCTTCAACGTTACATTGTCTAGTGAAGTTTGTTTACAACAATAAGGTTTACACAATCAAAGCTGACCTAGAATCAAAAAAATTCTTTCAAACTAAAACTAGAATGACAAATACTCTTACAAAATTGACACCAACTACAAAATTTGAACCTTTGAAATAAGAATAAAAAGACAAATCAATCATGAAACTATTAGATGATGATTGGGGTTCATTAGATTTCACACCTACATTCATGGGAGAATACGAGATTACAAAAAAATTAGAAAAAGAGAAAGAAGCTGAAATAATAGAAACACAAGTTGAGTCATCAAAATCATAAGAGTTTGCAACTTTTACCAAATAAGAGGAAAACACAAATTATACATCCACATATGACGAGTGTGATCATGAGAAACCACCAAATCCAAAAGAAATAAAAAAAAATTATGGAAAAGGTTATGAGATTTTCAAATAGCCTAGCTATAATGGAAAAGGATGTGCTACTATAGAATAAGGTATCCATGTCCCTATATATCCTTACACACAAGAACAAACATAGGGTCTTGGTTATTGTCCTTCGAAAGAAATAAAAGCATCAAAGAAACCTTCACTTGATATCAATTTCATCACACAAAACACTCCCAGGACACATATTGCTTCATATTCAAACACATGTCTTAGTAATTATTGGGGTTCATTAGATTTTACACCCTCCTTTAAGGGAGAGTACAAAATATCGTAATCTAGAGAGTCTCGTGTATGTATGACACCTTGTAGTAAGAGAGAGGTATCTTTGTCACAAAAGAAAGAAACATCTTCTACTATTGACCAAGAAGGTACCTTGTCGAGGCTTCTCCAAGCCCAATTGATATCTCTCCCTCCAAGAACACGAAATAAATTTTATAAAAAAAGTTAATTTTGTGCATATCATCGAGTTCATGGTCATTCTACTAATGAGTGCAAGGGTTTGAGTAATAAAATTCAACATCTTAAGGATTGTGGTGCTCTTCCTTGTGTTGATGCACCTATTTCCTCTAATTGGTACTGATTTTCATCCTATCGTGTTTCTCATCACTATGTGGAATTAGTGGCTTTATATGTATTTCTCATTACCATTCATGGTGGTGCAATCTTAGGTGCAACCATATTTCTCTTGGTAGAAACATGATAGTTCTTGGTGGTTGTCTTTGTCTCTATGATTGGGGGGAAATGATAACTATTTTTTGGAGGTGTGCATTCTTTCCAAGGATGCCCTCTTCCTCTCTTTCCACTTAAAATACCAACATAGTAAGTATGTCGACATTTTAAGTGTGAGGCATATAGTTCCCCATTCATTGTTTGCATGGTCTCTTCTTAGTGATGATATCATACATCTCCTAGGAACTGTGGACCTTTTTTATTCAAAGTGTGGTCTTCTTAATTCGTGATGTGCCTTTTTCCTAGTGTCATTGGGTTTTATGTCATACAAGAGTGTGACATTTCTTGGCATATGGAATTTCTCTTGGTGGTGATGCTATGGTTTGCGCTCCCTAAGATGTGAATCCTTTATTCCTCAACTTGTCCTCTGTTGGTGGTGATATCAAGGAGGATGTTCCCTAAGGCATGACCTTTCATGCATTAAGAAAAACCCCTTTGGTATTCTATCATATTGCATTTACAACTTTTTGATGGCCACCAAGCATAACACAACTTGCTTGCTAGTGGTGCCTTTTTTTTTCATGAGTGCTTAGCATAATATACCTTGCTAGCCTTGTGGAACCTTTGACCTTTTTTACCTTGCCTCATCAAATTTAATAGGAGGTATAACTTTTGGTATGGTTGACACATGGGAGCTTGTAGACCTGGCATGACTTTCCCATCACCACTTATTTTGTGGGATCACACCTTGTAGACCTAGTGTGTGTTTCTCATATTTGTCTTGAGGGCTCACCTAGTGTATATCAGACTGCACTAGACCTTGTGAGTATATTTTTCATGGCCACCAAGCATAACACAACTTGCTTTCCTATGAAGCCATGTGTTTCATAAATGGTTTTACATCCTTATGAGTGTATTTAACACACATAGCATATACAACTTGCTAGTTCATATATTTTGCATTCAATTTTTACATTGTATGTTTGTGTATCTTATCTTGCTACTACATATCATGCATTCATGTGTTTCCATTTATTCTCATGATGATTTTCCATGGGAGCTTGATCTTGGGGGCTTGTGCAACCTCCTTGGTCTTTTTCATCCTATCCCATCAACATTTGTGCACTTGGAATCCTCTTGACATATATTTGTCTAATTTAGTGTGAGTTTGAGCGCAAGTTAATACTTTCACTAAAGTAGGGGCTAAGTTTAGTGTATAAAAATGTACTCCTTTACATTTTTACACTATATTTGCATCCCCTTTATTAATCATCCTTAATTAATCATTTCATTGGCCCAATTATGCATTCACAAGCCTAATTAATTTTATTTTTTGAAAGGGAATCCAACATTTAATTAATGCCTACACTTAATTACACATCTTCAAAAATGTGTGTTCTGGTGAATGGGTCCTCCTCAAGTCTTGGATCCGATTTTTCAATATGTTTTTGGCGGAATTTTAATGATCTAATTCAAATTGCAAAGGTTGGCTTGTGATGTTTAATTTTTGGGTAATTAAGGAAACACCTATAATACATTGTTATTTTATCAATTCAAATTGAGCAAAATTAAGGAAACTTTCACAAGATAAAATATTATTGTCGAGAGAATTGAAGAGCATATTTATCAGTCATCACAATAGAAATAAATATCATATCATCATGTCAAAGTTCATGTGGATTCATGCATTTTTTTGGAGCTAACTTTGTGATGTAGGTTTCAAGTTTCAAGCAAGCATTCAAGCATCAATATCTATCAAGAAATCAATTCATTTCATCCAAGATCCAATCCTAAGATAGATGTGCTCGACTTTAGTCCTCTAAGGGTATCCATTAAAGGGTTTGGTGAGGTGTGATAATCTTTTTTCATTCGTCAATTCCTTCATTTTTATCATTATTTAATTATCAAGGTTTAATTACCAAACTAGGGTTTGACCAAGGCAAACCCTTATCCACCAAAAACAAATATTTTATCCCTTTATTTGTGTTTGTAGGCTTATAGGTGAAGAAAGATTAAAATTGGATCAAAAGTGCAATTTTACAAAGTTGTCAAAGTTGTCAGTATTGTTGCCAAGACATGGAAACTCAAATCCTAAATTTATTTTCAAATTTTTGATAGTGAAACTTGGGGCAAACAACATCTTAGATCCATCTCTAGAGGACCCTGATAGTTGAGCAGAAAATCCCTACAAAGACTTATTTGCCTAGTGGCCCAAGTGTCTCGTTTTGGCTAAAGTGTCCTGCAGTTTTTAGGGCAATCTTTTTCGAGTTAGTAGATACCACCTTGCAACCCCAAAATTTGCATGTAAATTGTTGTTTCTATTAGTATTATGCTTTAAATATTCATTTCAAGTTTTATATTGCATAATTGATCTCATTAAGCATTTTTAGTTTATCTCCCCAAAGTGCATTTCAGACATATTTTACCATTTTTTGTCATAAGGAAAACGACAAGATCTCCTAATAAGGTTGAATCACCTAAGGGTTGAAAGTCAGTCCTACCTTTGGGGATCTCTCATTTCCTAATGAAACTAGGAAAGTGTGAGTGTTCTAATATCAACATTTCACATTGATCATCCCCACTTATCTTTTTTTTATGTTTCACCTATTATTTCTTATTTTTAAGAAGAAAATTTTGAGTACCTTTAGTTAGACAACTAGCTTATATTTGGTTGTTTCCATATATCTTTTCCTTTTTTCTATTTGATATAAATTTGGAAAATCTAATCATTCAAGGGTGTTGATTCTTCATTATTTTTATTTTATCCTTGTGTGATCATTGTAGTGCCTACCTATTCCTAGCATGTGATGTTAGTGGGAGAATTATATTGTGTGTATGTTGAGATGCAAGATGATCACATTTTGGTACTATTGTTCTATGTCTTGATTCACTATTTTAACTATGGTTGTTTTATTGTTCTGCTTGGTGTAAATTGCATTGAAGTGCATGTGTGTGTTATGTTGCCAAGTCCCTAGAAACGGGATGGATATATTTCATTTTGGATGTTTTCTTGAGATATGTGTGTGATGCAGGCTTTCCCAAGTGATTATTATTATTTTTTGGTTCGTGAACATGTGCATTAATTATTTTTTTGTAATTAAATGCTATCATGAACTATATCATTTAAAAGTAATGAATTTATGGATATGATGTACACTTTTGGGTAATTATACAATGCTTCAACTATTTATATGTATATGGAGCAAGTAAACTTGACATGTTCATTGAGTGGTTACAAGTAATAGGTATTTCACCACTTGGCTCCACAAGTGTGAGCTATACCCCGATGTTGGTTATAAGGAGATGCCAAATTGGTCGTTAATTTTTTCCTTAAATGTTGTACTCTATCTGAGTGTGAGTCCCTAGTTATTTTACCCGTGTTGACCCAAATATTGCCATTGACATGATTCTTGATATTGTACCCTCTTTGTGGACGTCCAACGAATGTGTATTTGATATCTTGTTAAATTTTCAATTTTGATAAATTTAATTCATTTATATACCTATATAGCTAAATCATAAATTAAGTGTGGATTAACAAATTAGATTATATTTAAAAAAACTATTTAGGCTTGGGTTAAATTAGGACTATATGCAATTATTTGGAAAATAAAATATATTCTATTATTTTATTTTGGAAATGAAAAAGGTTGAAATAGAATAAAAGGGGGCTTCTTTTGTGGTATTTTTGGTTTTTGAAAGAATTTGTGAAGGAAAAAACCCTCTTCTCTCCCAAATTCTTATTTTTCTGATTGGAAGGGAAATTATGAGTCAAATTGAGTGAGTTTTGAGGAAATGTACTAGGAATGTTCATGTGTTTGTGCATGGGAGTGAATTTGCTCTTCCCCGTGGTATGTGTGGAGTTTCTTACATTTCAAATTTTACTAAATTTTGAGGTAAGTTCCTCATTTGTTCTCCATTTCCTTCAACCTAAGATTGTGAATGGTTGGTATGTGATTGATGAAGTATGAAACTCATTTTAATTTTATAATATGAGAAATTAACTGGTAGATTAATTATATTTATGTATTTTTGAAATTTTTCCAAAATATGTTGTCATAATGCCATTTTTTTTAGTAAACGCCCAAAATTTAAAATTGATAGCATAAATTGGTTGTTGGGCATACTTAAACCAAAAGGGTATCTTTCATTTTTTAAATTTTGATATTTTTAGAAAAAGTGAAATTTCAAGCTATTTTAATGGTGGTTTGGGAAATTTTCTGGTTTCTAACATTGTTGAAATGATATGAAAATTTGAAATTTTTCAATGAAATTTGATGTTTTATAATTTTGGATGAAGGTGTACTAATTTGTGAAATGTGGAATAAGTGTTGTGGAAGCATGCCATGAAAATTGGATAAATTTGGAAATTGTGCATTGTTTTCCATGCCTCGTTCTGATGTGGAATTATATTTGAGTTTTTGGATTGGTCATTGAGTGACCTAGTTTGTATTTTGGTAGCCTACCTTGTCTCTTGTGAAAGGTATTATGGTATTCCATGGGGTTGATTCTTGAGGCCATTATTATCGCTCTTGTTACTTTCTCCTTTGGAGTTTTTTGTTGTATGTTAGAGTATTATCTTACTAAATCTCATATTGGGAAAGTGATTCCCTATTTAATTCTTGAATTCCATTTCTACTTTATGTCTTTTGTGAGTGTTAGCCGATCTCCCAAGTGTTTTGAGTGACCGTGATCGGACCTTATGACCATCTCCTAGAATGGTGGGAGTGGACCTTTTGGTTTCATGTCGTTGGGTGGTGTGGAAACCACAATTGGGGTTTAGACGATCGAGGATCAAGGGTGTCATTGAAATATTCTTCCTTACTTGTTCTTTAAGATCTATAATTACTTTAATTCAATTTTATATGGTTGTTTAAAGATATTTGATTCCTTACTTGATGCAATTTTATAATTTATTTGTAATGAACCTCTCTTTTGAGACAGATTGTATCTAAGTAGAAGAGTTAGTGAATTAATCTTAGTTACATGTATTGGGGTTGGTTTCAATAATCATCACAAGTTAATTGATATATTTTTATGCAATGAGAAGTTAAAATGAACTTGGGAACATTTATTTTGGGTTTAAAATGAACTTAGTAGTTTTTTTCCCAATTGGGTGGCTCGATACTATACCTAGGCAATCCTAATTCACCCAGAACTAACCCAACTTTCCCAAAAACTAATTCTACTTGGGTAAGCCTAGTAGAATAGTGGGGTGGCTTGGTCATCAGTGGGGTGACCTAGTTTCATAGGTTTAAAAATCCAAATTTTGGTTATCTCCATTGGGACAACCTTGTCATGTGCTTCAATGACCTCATCCCCCACACAAAAAAATAGAATGTAAATCATTTCTACCATAGCTATCCAATGGTTTTCCTATCCCAATTAATTATTCAAATAATTTATATTCATTTTATCTTTCCCATTATGATTATTTTTGTCAGCTAGACCTTCAAACCTAGTCAAAACCTCTTTCTCTTAGATCTTGATCTTCCTCTAGGTTTTGGGGCCTCGTATGGGAAAACCATGTAAACGGAAGTTATTATTCATGGTCCCAAGGGCCTAGTTGTATTTTTGGCATGCTATTATGTTTCTTCATTGAGGACTTATGGTATCTCTTGCATCATTTTTTGTGAGTTCTTCTAAAGTTGCTTAGTTGTCAAACCTAGGGTTAGGGACATTGTACATTTAATCTTGTGAAGACTTGGGAAGGTTGTAATCCTTCATGGTTAACCTTGGTTGTGTCCTTAAAATTCATCATAGTTTGTGGGGCATTTTTAGTAGTATCCTTTTGGTTTTGGGATTTCATATTGTGACAAGATGTCTAGGGAAGCATGTGGTTGTCTAGAAGTGACAAGTCATCATTCTATTTATTGAAGAGTTTGTGCCTCCTGGTTAGGAATCCTTTAGTGAATTTTTCCCTTTTATAGTTGTTAAGTGATTTTGGATGTGGATTTGAGGTTGATGATTTCATCATCCTATCTTGGTGTTGTGTTGTGAGAGAATGCAATCATGGTTTGTAATCGAAATTCATGTAGGTGTTATAATCTCTCTCTCTCCTTGTCTTATGTTCATTATGGTGGATTTATCCTATGAGTGGCTAGTCTTCCATTGTTACCACCTTTCTTATGAAATGGTAATATTGTCTTGTTTTCCTTTTCATTGTTTTCAAATGACACGTGTATGCACCTTGTAGTGCAAGTGCAACACATTGATATCATATTTTTGTTGTTGTGGTTGTTGTTTCAAAAAAAAAATTCTATAAGGTCTTGCCTTGTGCTTTGGGTGGGGTATTAAATCTAGTATCAAATCCCATGTTGTAGCACTGGGACCTCTAGTTTCTTTTTTTCCCCATGTGGCTTGGTGCACTTGATGTGTGTGTTCTAAAGTGCTTATTTTTGCAAGATGGTCTTAGTAATTCTTTCCTTGTATGCCTTAGCATGGCGTTGTGAAGGGGGTTGAGTATACCAACCCATGACTTATGTTTGTGGAGGAAGGGTTCCTCCTATACCTTTCCATACTCAACAATATCAGAGTGAAGACCTTGGTGGAGAGTTTCCTAAGTTTGAGTGTGACCACTTTCTTGCATCTTCTTGTTGTGTATGGGCATGTTTGGGCCTTGGTGTGTTTGTGGTTTGTGGGTAACATGTGTGTTGCCTAATGTGCCCTTGCTTGGTTTATTGAGTTATGTGGGATGGAGGGTCAGTAGACCTTTGATTTGTTAAGAAGTGTTGGTTGTGTGAGTTTCCTTTTATTCTTGTCTCTTTGTTGAGATTTATGGTTGAAATGACCTTATGAGGTCCTGAGCTTTCTTTCATAATTCTCTTGATAGTTATGATTCTGAAAATGTTAATTGAAAAATAAATAATTATATTTTTATATTTGATTGAGTATTATGTACTCTCATGTGAATGAAGCATTTTATTGTGAAAGAAATGATATTTTGTTCATATTCCTATTGTTGGAAAATATTAATGAAGTGGTAATGCTTTCTTAAAGGAACAGCATGTTGCATGCCTTAAATGGGGCAAGAAAAGTTATGATGTAGCTATGATTGTGTAATGATATCTTTCTCTATGTACCTTGTGGTGATTTGAAAATGTAATCCCTTTCTTTTGTGTAGTTAATGAAAGTGCTTTCCTAATAGTACATTGTGCCTTGGATTCAATTGAATTCATGTTTTATGTAAATTTATTTAGTAGATATGAAAGGAAGAATGTTCAATTATAATAAATCTTTGGGTGAAGGACTTAGGTCCCCAAATTACATTCCTACCCTAGGATGTGTGTGTGAACTTTTGTATGGTATCAAATAGCATTAAGTAGATTTTAGAGATAAAAGAGAGTAGTGGAATCATGTGCATAGTAGTTAAATAAAAATCATTATCAGGAAATGAATGCATTAGTAAATCTTTCATTGTTGATTCTTGAATCCGAGTTCTTTCTTTCATTGCATAATATGCATGAAATGTAGAATGACTTGTGTATTGTACAAAATTGATGTTGGTAAGACTTGGGGTCCCCAACAACATTATTATTGTTAGAAAATCATATAAATGTTAACTCATTATATCCTAATTAGAGATGAAAAACCATCACATAATCACATTCAACTTCACATGCATAAAGACAAAAGTAAATTCCTTCAAGATATTTGTCTTTCAATTACAAATCATATTCCATTGTTTTCAAGATTGGCTTATATGGGTTAGTTTTGGTTTTATAATTATGACGTCTATGGTGTTGTAATGTTTGTTTCCCTATATCGTTTTTTTCTACTATCAAGTCACCATGTGATAGTAATGAGCACAAAGTTTAGTGGATAGTTCTATAAATGGTCCTATTTATGATGAAGAAAATAAGAGTTTAGAATAGTGTCATTTTATGCAACAGTATTATGAGTATCATCAGAGATTACTCAAAGACTAAATTGGTTTCTGGTGAATAAAATTCTTGCTTCAAAAGGAAATATCTAGTTTTGGTAGATACTAAGTATTTATTGTAGAACATATGATCAAAATACTTACAAAGGATATAGAAGTCTCCTCATATTCACAATGTCTGGCATTTTTTTAAGGTTGGTGCAAACATAGGGCTAGAACTTGCATGAAAGGTTCTTGCAAATGACCTAGAAGCTAGTTGGGGTTGTAGGATTCATGAACCAATAGTTATAGATCCTAAACCAAAAAGGACAACCACACATTCAAGACACTTATCATAAGCAAGAATGAAAACAACCTAAAAGGAGGTTAAAAGATAAAGGACAATCATTTCAATGGGATCACCAACCTTCAGAAGATATCTGAGTCTATTTTTATTCATCTTCACGATGTTGGTAGTTGATTTAGTGGAAAAATGCAGTCACTGTATAAGCAAGACAACAATGGACATAATGATGCAAGAATGGATTGGTTTTTCACAAAGGATATTGTCTCAAGTTGGAAGAACCTGACAAGTTAATGAAATGGGGAAATTGAATATGTCAACTAAAAGGGAAAGGCAACATTAACAATCATGATATGAGGATATTGCATATGATGGTTAATAGTTGTGAATAATATCAAATCTGCATGCTCTGATAGATAATTTGATTGTGCACTCTGTTTGGTTTCTATTGGTGTCATTATCTTCTAAGGGTATAAAATATCAACAATTTCAACCATGAACATATTATGGGTTTTGTATCATGTGAGTATTTACCAGGTTGAAAATACATATTTTCATATTCAAAGAGCTTAATAACTCATTCACATAAATTATTTCACAGTAAATTTTTGGAATACTTAATAATTCTCTAAGGCACTTACATGGATTGGATTTCCCCTACATATTTAGAGTGGTTGACTTGTAGATTTATGTTTATTTCTAGTCTTTTCATACTGACTGAAAGGGGGAAAATTGTATGGTTTCTATGCTTGGGAGATAGAATAACAATCTTCACTCTCTTTCATTCAAGGATAACCCTCGAGATCTCAATGCAAAGGAGAAAGAGATCTTGCAATAGGGCTATCCTAGGGGATGATTATAAACTAATGAGGTATTCACCACCAAGTTAAGACTTGGAAAGACAAGTGCAATGCAAGATGAAATTCTTAACCCTAATATGGTGCAATGCTTCACTAAATAACCTAGAAAAGTATGTAAAACAAAACAGAAAGTTATAAGATGGAATGTGTGCACATGGAAACCTGAAGGAGGTTGGATGAGGCTTTGAAATGTTGGAAATTATGACTTTAATACTGACAAGGACTCATACACCAAGCTAGGTGAATCAATCCCAGATCTAGGTTTCTATGCAGAAACATGAATCTAGCAAATGGGTATCTGAATCTGTAAAATTTGAATTTTGACCGAAACTAGGACTCATACACTAGAACTAGTGAATCAGTTCAATTAGGGTTTTTTGAAGCTTCAAAGTCTGAATTTGGTCTTCAAGGTCTATTCTATGCTTCCTAATTGATTTTTAGATCTAAAACCCTGATTTGTAACATGTAGAAGCTCTCCAAGTTTCTCCAATGCAAGGCGACAACTTTGAAAACTTTGACAACTTTCTCCAAAATTACTCTTCAATGTATCTTCAACCTAAACCTACAAATCACACACTAAAGAGAGGGGAAAATGTTGTTTTATTAGTGGATAGGGGTTTGTCTTGGTCAAACCCCGTTTTGGTAATCAAACCTTGAAATGAAATGAAATAAGAATGGAGAATGATGAATGAACAAAACAAGATGTTGCAACTCACCAAACCCTAGCAATGAAGTATTGAAAACATGTATGCAATGGCTCCAATAGATGTAGATCTTGACTCTTTCTTGAATGTGATAGATCTTGAATGAAATGCTAGCTTGAATCATAAAACCCTACATCACAATTGTTAGCTCAAAAACAAACATGATGCATGAAATATTTGACATGATGCTTGATGCTTGAATAATGTTGTAGAATGCTTGATAATCTTCCCTTGAATGCTCTTGTAAATGCTTGAATTCTCTTGTGAACTCAAATTTTCTGTAAGGATTCTCATTCAACTTGCTAGGTGTAAAATGAGTGAAAGAAACTTGTATTTATACTTAATTATGCAAGAATTTGCAAAATTACAACACTACAAGCTGACATCAGATCTAGGAGGATAAAATCCCACCAAGAATTTAAATTAAATTTTAATTTTGGGCCACATGGGACTCATTCACCCAAGGTGGGAATGAGTCCATTAGGCATGATTTATGGGACCAAATTCAAAAATGCTTAGAAAGGTGTGAAACAAGGATCATGACCCAAAAACCTAGGTGGGACTCATATGCCCAAGGTGGCAAATGAGTCCTAGACCACCAAATCTGGGTCACAAAACCTAAAAATACCTAAATTATGATTGGATGTTGATTTCTGTCAGGATCATCCTCGAAAAGATGCATTAAATGAGGCTTGTGGATGTAAAATAAGGCCAATTAAAGCATAAAGAAGCCTAATTATTAATGAAAACCCTAGAAAAGTGTGAAAGTGTGTTACAACACTTTACAAAACTCAAAATAAGGCATGATTAAGTTTATTTAATTCACAAGGGCCCAAGACATAATGTGAGTGTGTTAATCACATTACAACACTAAGTCAAGAAAACATCAAGCTCAATTTAACAAGGATGGCCCAAACAAGTGTGAAACTATTACCGACAACATTTTTTGACACTACATTTGGCCCCCACTTTAGTGAGAGGATGGACTTGCTTCAAACTCACATGAAAGTAGATGAACTCACTTCAAGAGGGGTCTAAGTGCACCAATGTTAGTAAGGTGGGATGACAATGCCCAAGAAGGGTGATCAAGCCCCCAAGATCAAGATCCCATGACAAACCATCATAGGCACAAAATAACACACATAAAAATGATAAAGAGCATCATAAAGGCACAAGCATACACTACCAAAGATGAAAATAAAAGTAAAATACAATAAAAGGGGCAGATCAAGCTTCAACCATTCATCCATCATGATGTGGATCAGATCTAGGTTATTTGTCTGAAAAATGAAAGCTCACTTTGAGGCAACGAAACTTCAAGATTTTTGATGGGTGAGGATCTGAAAGAGGTGAGACACATACACACACAGTCGGTATACACTCACACTCATGCACAAGTGGCTAAGGGAAATTCATACGTCAGTCAGGCTTCCCGTCAAAAACCATACCAAAGTTATACCTCTTGATAACTTTAATAAGGCGCCAATAAAAATGACTTTCGAGCTTCATGAGGCAAGAAAAACTTCATATGCTTGGAGCTCATGAATAGTGAACTTTGAGCTTCATGAGGCAAGAAAAACTTTGTAGTCTTGGAACTCATGAACAAACAAGATGGATCTACAAGCATGCAAAGTGTATTATGCAAGGTGGCCATATAATTGAAAATGAAAATGCAACAATAAGGAACGTTCAAGGTAGTCTTACTTAGTTCATGCGAGGTCTTTAACTTAGGGAACATTGTGCCTAATGTCTCCAAGAGTGGACCAATCAATGAATAAAAGATTCACAACTTAGGGGATGCAGTGTGTCGCATCAAGCCACTAGGAGGAATGTAATATGCTAAGATAGATCACACTCACCCAATGTTTCCACGAAGTGAAAAATGCATCACATAAAGTAAGAAGACTGCACTATGAACCATAAAAAATAATAATGCCAATGTATGCCCCCACTTTAAAGAAATTGCTAAACACCATATTGCGAGAAAGTACTTTAAAGTAGAAAATAAAGAAAATGAAAACAATAAAGAGTAAATGAGAGATAACTTGGAAAGCCCCATGCCAAGTCATATGTTTCTAAGTCAAACTACATCATGGATAAGTATATCACATGTGATTCAATTTAAGGCATGTTGTCCACATCCCAAGCTTTCTCTTATATGTACATGGAAGGCGTAAGAGACAATGACAAGTTTCATATGAGGATAAGGGTTCCTAACCCTTTTCCCCCACTTAGTGTAGGACAAGGGTGAGCTAGGAATGGATGATGATATGTTTCTCCTTGCAAAAATGGAATGACTTGCGATGAATGTAAAACATGAAATTGTGAGTATGTTATGATCCTACAACTATTACATGGAAAGGAGCAAAAACTAAGGTTATTTATTATGATGAGTAAATAAAGTTTCAAATTGATACATATTTGATGATATATCTATCATTTTTGGATGCATCAAAGTTAATTTTTTTTTTGAAGAATCTTTTGTAATAGTGTTGACATTGAATGAAGGCTTTTCTTTCAAGGGACAATAGCCAAGACCATTAGTAATTTATTTCATTTTAGGATCTATAGGGACATGGATACCTTTTTCTATAACACCACATCCTTTCCCAAGTTGCTTCATAAGTTCATAACCTCTTCCATAAAGATTTTTCAATTCTTTTAAATTTGATGGTTGTTTAACTTCATCAAATTTTTTCGTGTATGTTTTATTTTCTTCTAAAGTGGTTGAAGTGGATGTTGTTGAATTTTGTATTGTCATTACCAGTTTCTCTTTTCCATTTTTAGACTCTTTTTTTATGATCTTGTATTCTCCCATGAATATAGATATAAAATCAAAGGTTTCCTAAGCATCTTCCAATAACTTTGTGGCTTCTTCAATTTTCTTTTCTTTTTTGTCTCTTGTACATGTTCTACATGTGTGGTTGGTGTCAAGGGATTTCTAATGTGCATAATGTAAAAATATATATCCTTAGTTTCATGATATCTTAGTGAAGAGGATTCTATTCTAACTTCATCATCTTCATCTAAGGAAGCCATATTACTATTGTTTGAAATACGTGTGTCAATGTTGTTGTTTTCTTGCACCATGATACCTTCCCTAGTAGGAGATTTTTTAGGAGAATGAAAAACTAGATTTTCATGGCATTCAAAGGTGGGTTCTTCTAAAATAACTTCATCACAATCAAGGGGGTTGTCAATGGTTAGGGTTTCTTTCATATAAATGATTTAATTTTCTTGTTCAATAATGTTTTCCTTGAGATTCTCATGATTCTCATCAATTGGATCTTATAACACCATAATATCTTCTTCACCAATAGGAGAGATATTAGGAGATGGGGAAATTTTATTGTTGTGCATAATTTCATCCTTTTTCTCTAAGGTCTCATTCTCTTGTGCCATAATATCTACCCTAGTAGGAGATATTTTAGGAAAGTGACAAACAAGAGGTTCATCACATTTCATGGTTAGATTTTGTAAAGTAGCTTCATCACAAATAAGGGAGGCATCAAGAGAAGAGAAAATATGAGTTTCATGGTTACCAATTATTGAGCTTCTTTTTTTAAAATAGGTTTTCCAAATGGTAGGGGCATTAGGAAAGGGAGGGACAATATTCTCATGAGTCTCAATAAGGATATCCTAACACCAAACTATCTTCTTTGTGTCTATAAGAGATATTAGGAGAAGGAAAGGTTTGATTGTCATGATTATATACAATTATATCCCCATGTCCTATAATGTCTTCCCAAGTAGGAGAGGTAGGATTTTCATAGCTTTTCAATTATTGGATCTCTTAATATGAAAACATCCTCCACACAAATGTGTTTTTCATGATTGTTCACAATTGTACTTTTTTTTCACTAAAACCTTCTCACAAGTAAAGGAGGTTTTGGGAGATGAATGGAGAATAGGTAAAGTAGTGGCCATGATCTCATATTCATGTTTCATAACATCTTTCCAAGGGGGGAGAAAAATAATACTTTCATGATTCTCAATGATTGTATCTCCTATCATCAAGATACCTTTGTCAATAATAGGAGAGGTATCAGGAGAAGAACAATTATGATTGTCATGATTGTCGATGCTTGCATCCTCTTGTGTCAAAGATTTAGTGGATGATCTAGGTGAGATGAAGTAATCAAGGGCTTCATCTAACATTTCAAAGTAATAAATACTAAAGTATTTGAATTATATGCCTTCTCTGAGGTTTACCATTTTTTGTTTTCTAATGAATTCCAAATATAATCTAATCTAATTGAATTATGAACTAATGCTGAAAATGTAAAGTGCAGGAATCTAAATCTATCCACAATTGAAATGAATGTAAAATATGATTAATCTAATGATTTTAATGTGACAAAAACTATGCAAATTGAAACAAAAAGCTATCAACAACAAACAAAAGCACAAAAATAGAGCTTTCAATTCTGGAAAATGCAATGCAAAATCTGCATTGGAATTGATTTTCCCAGAGGGTCGTATAAGTTCCAGTGATGATTTTTTTCAATTTTTTTATAAAATTTCAAGTGGTTTTTATGATTTTTATGTTGTATGATTTGTAAGCTAAATGAAAATGCAAATTTTATATGATTTTCAATGATTTGAGATGTAAAAATGCAAGCTATATGCACTTTCACCAATGCAAAATTTAGAAACCCTAGAATGCCAATTAACTAATGCAAACCCTAATGCAATTTTAATGCAAGAAAGATCTAGAATTATATTGCACTCCAATTCAGAATTATGATGTTCTGAATGCAAGTTCACCAAAATGAAAGGGGGAAAATTGTATGGTTTCTATGCTTGGGATATAGAATAACAATCTTCTCTCTCTTTCATTCAGGGATAACCCTCGAGATCTCAATGTGAAGGAGAAAGAGATCTTGCAATAAGGCTATCCTAGGGGTTGATTATAAACTAATGAGGGATTCACCACCAAGTTAAGACTTGGAAAGACAAGTGCAATGAAGATGAAATTCTTAACCCTAATATGGTGCAATGCTTCACTAAATGACCTAGAAAAGTATGTAAAACAAAACAAAAAGTTATAGGATGGAATGTGTGCACATGGAAACTTGAAGGAGGTTGGGTGAGGCTCTAAAATGTTGGAAATTCTGAATTTAATTTTGACTAGGACTCATACATGAAGCTGGGTGAATCAGTCCCAGATCTAGGTTTCTATGCAGAAAAAGGAATCTAGCAAATGGGTATCTGAATCTGTAAAAATATGAATTTTGACCTAAACTAGGAATCATACACCAGAACTGGTGAATCATTCTAGTTATGGTTTCTTGAAGCTTCAAAATTTTAATTTGGTCTTCAAGGTCTGCTCTGTGCTTCCTAATTGATTTTTGGATCTGAAACCCCGATTTGCAACCTGGAGAAGTTCACCAAGTTTCTCTAATGCAAGGTGATGAATTTTACAACTTTAGGCACTTTGACAACTTTCTCCAAACTTACTCTTCAACGTATCTTCAACCTAAATCTTAAAATTGCACACTAAAGAGAGGGAAAAAAATTATTTTGTTAGTGGATAGGGGTTTGCCTTGGTCAAACCTCATTTTGGTAATCAAACCTTGAAATGAAATGAAATAGGAATGGAGAATTATGAATAAACAAAAAAAGATGTTGCAACTCACCAAACCCTAGCAATGAAGTATTGCAAACATGTATGAAATGGATCCAATGGATCTATATCTTGACTCTTTCTTGAATGTGATAGATCTTGAATGAAATGCTAGCTTGAATCATAAAACCCTACATCACAATTTTTAGCTCAAAAACAAACATGATGCATGGAATCTTTGACATGATGCTTGATGCTTGATGGTTGAATAATGCTCTAGAATGCTTGATAATCTACCCTTGAATGCTCTTGTGAACTCAACTTTGCTATAATGATGCTAATTCAACTTGCTAGGTGTAAAATGAGTGAAAGAAACTTCTATTTATACTTAATTATGTAAGAATTCTCAAAATTACAACACTACAAGCCGACGTCAGATCTAGGAGGATAAAATCCGAATTTGAATTAAATTTTAATTTTGGGCCACAAGGGACTCATTCACCCAAGGTGGTGAATGAGTCCCACTAAGCATAATTTATGGGACCAAATTCAAAAATGCTTAGAAAGGTGTGAAACTAGGATCGAGACCCAAAAACCTAGGTGGGACTCATACGCCCAAGGTGGTGAATGAGTCCCAAATCACCAAATCTAGGCCACACAACTTGAAAATACCTGAATTATGATTGGATGTTGATTTGTGTCAAGATCATCCTTGAAAAGATGCATTAAATGAGGCTTGTGGATGCAAAATAAGGCCAATTAAAGCATAAAGAAGCCTAATTATTTATGAAAACCCTAAAAAGTGTGAAAGTGTGTTATAACACTTTACAACACTCAAAATAAGGCATGATTAAGTTTTTTTAATTCAAAAGGGCCTGAGACCTAATGTGGTTGTGTTAATCACATTACAACACTAAGTCAAGGCAACATCAAGCTCAATTTAAGGAGGGCCCAAACAAGTGTGAAAATGTTATTGGCGACATTTTTCGACACTACACTGACTTTGTCCATGATTGAGTATAGTTGACATTAGTGAACAGTCAATTTCTATTGACTTCACATGTGGGAAAATCTTATGAGTTATAGTAAGTGGATGCTTTTTGGTCTTTAAAACTTACAAATGCAGTTTGATGTCTAGTTTTACCTCCATATTTGAACTGTCATGAGTGAAAGTAAGGTTATGAGGGTCAACACAAGATTTTTAGAGAGATACATGATTGATGATAAAGGACAACAATTAATGGAAAGTTTTGTATGAATATATGAGCTAGTGATCACAATCATAATGTTATAGGCTAGAGAAAAAGATGATAGCCATTGAATGGATTTATGGGGAAGTTGAGAGAGTTATCTAAACCCAGTGTGCTAGATGTAGATAGTCTAGATGTTGAGTTTTGATATGTGCATTGTTGTGGGTATGTTGATGGTATATTTTCATTGTTCTATTGTGATTGCAAAGATACAATCCAATCATTAGAGAGGAAGTTTTCAAAGTGCGGTCCATAATGTCATGATATTCAAGTATACACCAGGAACAATTAAAGCTACAAATTACAATAGAAAAGAACAGTTCAACCATACCATCAAAGACTAGTCATAACAAGAGAAGGTTTGAAGGTGACTATACAAGAGCACATAGCCTATTCAAGTCATGTAAAACATAGAGGTGATAGATAGTGCAACAAAGGTAGTAATTTATCTCATTATGATGCATGGATAGGCCTAAGTGTTAAGACACATATTATAATAAAATTTGTATGCATAGTGGATAGTAGGCATACAAAGATCAACATGAAGGAGTTTTAAGACATGAAGAATATGTCATTCCTTAGTCCTATAATCATTCTCAAGTTATTTTCCACATGTCCTTCAAAATTGGACATAAGGTCAATACAATTTAAAGGATGCAATGAGAAGTCATGAGCTATGAGCGAGCATATAGGGTAGTTGAAATGAATTGTACCACTGATTAAGGGAATATAGGAGGTATTCTTACTTATTTTGAACCTTTTTCGGAGCATCTAGGAGCTATTTAAGGTGTCTTAATTCTGGATAAGGTCAAGGAAATATTTTTTCTTCACTCAAGTAACTTTATGGAGCATTTTTAGGGGCTGCAAAGTAGGGAGGACAATTTTGGACGCCCAAGAAGTTTGACCCGACAAGTTTATGCAAGCACATATTCCTATTATGTAGCAGTTGTTGAGAAACATACATGAAAGCTTATGGGAATATTTTAGACTAGTTATTTATCTTCCATCTTTGCATTGTAACTTCTCTTCAAAGTTCTTTCAAGTTGGAGTAGATTTGTAACTCAATTTTCAAGCTTGTACAATAGTATGTAACACTTTTTTATCAATAAATAAGCTATTTTTACCTTCTCATTTTCTATTTATTGTGCAAATATTTTAGATAGTTGATAGGTAATCTTGTGGTGATAATTTCCCCTTGATTTTTCTCCTATTTTCCTTTCCATTGAGCAGAAAGTATGCATTTTTGTAAGGCATAACTTGTGTTAACTAGTTAGGAATATGGTTTAAGTTGTGATAGAACTCCTAGCTCCTTCTAAACACTATATTTAACACACCAAACCTTGTTATGAAACACCTTTGCAAAGACGTACAAAATACTAAGTTGTGTATGTGTTGAATTTAGATTATTGATCATTTTGAGTTTAAAACAGTAGTGTAGGCTCTGAAAAATTATTTGGTGCATCACCTTTTAATCTTAGGATTTACTTACATGTTTCATTTTCACTCTTTTCTCAGCAGGCAACAGTAGCATAGGTTAATTAGGTGAAGTTTCAAGGGGAACCAACCCTCTCTAGAGGTTGATCTCTATCATCTAGGCCCACACTCAAGGAGATCATCTAATGTTTCATAGGGTAGTTGAGTGATTTCATCATCTCACCATGGGTGCACACTTTAGTGACAAAAGTTATGGCATAAGATTGTACCCTCATACAATTTCCCATAAGACCACCCTTACTTTATCCTTATAAGTCGATAATGCAAAATCCCATCGTTCTAAGCCTTCATTTCTACTTGTGCCTTGTTGTTTTGTGTCGATCAAGAAATTTTTTCTAGGATGCTTCCGCCCCACACAAACGTCTGTGCACTGCACGAATGTCTTAATAGGATTCCTAATCCTATGATCATTGGGATATTACACTCCCACATTCCCATGAAGTGTAACACCTTTGTAGTTGCAGACACTCTTGGGAATGGCTCCTTTGCATGCAATTTAACCATTTTCTTCATTCTATTCCTCATTCTAATCATTTTTTGTCATTCAATCTTATTATTTCTCATTCTCACTTCTTAGCACTTCACTCTCTCCATTCTTTCTCTCTACAACATTGTTCTTGCAAGTTTCAAGCTCTACATTGCACTCTTGCATGATTGTCTCACATCTACGAAGCTCTCACTCTTCCTCTTAGCTTCTCCAAGCTTGTAGTAGGGAGGGTAACTTTATCATTTTATTGCATTATTATCTTACCATTATCATATTATTGTCTTTGCATTCTCTATGTTTCGTCTTACTACTTTATTTATCTATATTTTCTATATCATGGTCTATTTGGTTGTATGTGAAGGTGGAAACACTAAATCCGGGATTTGACTAAGGTAAGCCCCAAAAATTAGCCCCAACATTTTCTCATTTCTATGTGTATAGGTTTTCTATTTGTGAGGAGCTTGCGAGAGGTTGGACCTACTATGAGTTGGATATCTTTTCCCCCCTACTCATCATTTTGTTCATATTTAGTTTGTTTACCATTTAAAGTATTCTTCTTGTTGTACTTCTTTGATTTCTCTTTGTTCGTATGAGATTCCAATGCATCACGTTGTCATCGGTCTTGTCCTTTGGCCAATATTTTATCAGTCTATTCACTTGATTCCTAAAATCTTCCATCTTGAAAACCAAAAACCACAGTTTAGTATTTCCTTCATTTGTCATCCCTTCATTTGAGCTTTGTCATTGAGGTAATCTAGGGCTATCTATCCCCTATAGACTCTTCCCTATCCTAGAGATTTGAGAGTGGCGAAACCCCTCCATTATATTTTGGTGAATCTGACATGAACCTTCCTTCTTCTCTTTGTCCTTATTTCAAAAAAAAAAATCTCTCGTGCTAGGATACGTAGTTAATAGTGTGTTGTGATGTTCTTCATGAGCTTTGTGATCTAGTCAACTCACTTTGGCCATGTTTTTAGAAGAATTTATCAAAATTTAGACATGGGATCTAGAAGGTTTAGTCCTACCCAATCCGGCTCGACTTTTGAAGATTTCTCTATAGGAATCTCTACTAGATAAACCCCGCCTCTCAATTAAATTGCAACCCATGTTCCTACCCCTCCCACCTCACCCTTGAGCTCTGCCTCTTCCTTGGAAGATGAAGCTTCTTTTAGAGTTCTTCTAGAGCATATTTAATCCTTGGAGCTAAGACTCAGAGAGCTCATGAGGTTCTTGGCGAAATATAATTCCTTTGCCCAAGTGACTCCTATTATTGAAAATATAAAGACTTTGTTAACCAAAGATCGAAGAGGCTTAGAGCTTCTTCATAGTATATTTTTTTTTTTATAAACCAGTGTCCTATCCTAAACCTCTATCTTGGGTTCTACTTAAGATGTCAAATCAGATATCACTAGGTGAAAAAAAGATATCTCGATGCCTATGGTGTTTATGTGCATGGATAACATGAGTCCCTTTATTATTACCAACATCGTGCCCGAGCAAGACCATATGATTAAAGTAAATAGGATTCCTTTGGGTTTCAATTAATATGCACCTGAGACTCAAAGTGCCCCTATTTCTAGTGTTGGTGTTGGTACTGGGGGCTCTACCAGTGTTGGTGTTGGTGGTTTTTCTAGTGGTTCCAGTGGTCGTACTTTGTCTATTGATCCTATCCTTAATGCTCTTTTATAGAACATGTGATGTATGTAGAATCAGCTAGAAAACTTGGACAACTCATCCTCCTAGCCTATGTTTCAACCCTTTTTCCATTGTAGTCCTCTTTCTAATGCTATTCTAAACACTCTTATCCCTCAGGGGGTGGAGATTATGAAATTTGAAAAGTATAATGGTCATGGGGATCCATAGACACATGCCTCATCCTTTAACACTATGTAATAATTTCTTCCATAATGATGCACTTTTGAAAAACTATTCCCACATTCTCTCAAGGACACCTCTTTGGAATGGTATTGCTCCTTGCTTGATAATTACATTTTCTCTTTCGATCAACTAGTTAATCAATTTCTCTACTAGTTCCAGTCCAATATTGGGCCAAAGATCACAATTGTTGATCTTGTCTGATGCAAGTAGGGATCTCATGAGAAGGTAACTAATTTCATAGCTCGATATTAGGCTTTGTTTTCTCAAGTTTCATATCTATTACCTAATTCTGATGTGCAAAAAGTATTCATAAGAAACTTGCAGCCTATGTTGCAAGATAAATTTCTTTTAATGAAATATACATCCTTTGTGCATCTATGTGCCACCTTCCGAGAGTACTAGCAAATGGTTTCCCAGTAGGGGATTCATCCTTGCTCTCCCATTAGGATGGTTGGTTAGTAGCGTCAATCTATCGTGAATCTAGAAAGAACAAGGCTTTGGCAAACATGGTTTATGTGCCCACCAATAAAAATGCTATAGAATGAAATATAATATTTACTAAATTATTAAAATCTTAATAGCATCCTACAAAAAATTTTGAAAGATAAAATAATAATTTTTTCAAAGATTCGACCATTTTCTAAGTTGTATCTACAATGGTATGACACCTAGAAGTTTTTCCAATACCACCAAGTCTCTAGACATGACATTGAGAGATGTGTTTTCCTATGTCATGTGATTCAGGACTACATCGATGACAAAACTATTCAGCTTGATGGTAGAAAATAAAACTAAAATAAATCTATAGTGAATCCAAACAACCAACTATATATCTACATAGATCTATTCCTACCGAATTCTAATAATTTAGTTACTCCATCTTCTTCATCTTTTTATTTCACCCCATCCAAGCATGTCAATGTATTCTCATTCACTCATATTCCTCCTTTATAGAATTTGATTGTTACTCTTGACATTACATTCACTTCACATGACCTACCTCTAAATAAGGAGATCTATCTGCTATATGTTCTCGCTTGGATCAATGATAACGTCGTAACAGGTGTTATGGTTGATCCTTTGAGCTATGTGAATGTCATTATAAATTAGACCCTTTTTATTTATAGTTTACATAAGGAGAAATATGATGAGTCATAGGTTACCCTTCATAGGCGCGATTGGTTTCCTATTGCACCTATGGGCACTATTTATTTGTTAGCCATAGTAGGACCCAAGGCTTTGGAAGTCTCATTTGTTGTGATTCATGAGTCTAACTTATTCAGAGTGAGGCTAGGCATTCTATGACTGGCCTCCATAAATACAGTCACTTTGGTAGTCCACAAATTTCTAAAGTTTCCCCACGAGGGTATTATGCATATTGTTCAATATACTAGAAACAAACCACTAGTATTGCATGGAGGCTTCTCCCTTGACCACTTTTGGCCTACCCCAGTTAGACCCCTCCCTCTTAGGGGGATCTTTTATATAGAGATTATTTTAGATATAAGACTAAGGGCTTGGTGTCGAAGGGTAGTTTTCCCCCATCTCCTTATTTTATTTCTTTGAAAGCGTATCTGTATGCACAACAACAAGCTTCATCTTTTGCTCCTCCAAAGGGGAAGGACAACTCTTGCCTTGGGGCATTCCCCTTCTTCTTATTTTGCTTCCTATTTTGCACCTTCTACTTCTTCTTCCCAACCTTTGGTGGCATCTTTTTTTCCTCCTACTATTCTTAGCACAACAAAAGGAAAAGCACCCATGTTGTGGAATTCAAAGCTCCAAATATTTAAGCTTCCTATTTTACCCGCGGTGCCTCGACCCACCTTGTATGGCAAGGGGAAGTGTTCTCGTGGGTTTGTTCCTACATTTCAGCCTTTGCCTATTCCTCCAACTACTCCCAAGGTAGGGAAAGGAAAGAGACTTTTCACCGAGATGTCTATCTCTATTTTTACTTTTGTGCCTCCTCTTGCTCCTCCTCTGGAGTCCACCCTTCCACTAGTGATGATTGTGGATGTTGCTCCTATGGTAGAGTAGGATCCCTAGACCTCTTCTTAGGTTGTGCCTTCTAGTTCTCACAATTATCGTAACCAACTTGCATGTGAGTGGAAGCCTCGATGAAAGGATCTGGCTAAGGATCATGCTACTTTAAAAAAGAATAGGGAGGAGCCCATTGTTTCTATATATGCTCCTTCTATTTTGGTTCCTTCTACTTTTGTCTTTTCCTCTGCCTCAGTTCCCATCACCTCAGTCCTTCTTCTAGCTTCGTTAGTGGACATCAATGAACCTCCCCTAAAAGGTTGTAGGTGTTCATTTATCCCTCGGTAGAGCCTCCCATTCTTACTTCTCTTCTTGATATTCCTCCATTTTTGTAGCCCATCGATATTCCTTTTCACAAAGGTGGTGTCCTCTGCCTCTTATTCTCCTTCTCCCCCTTCTGCTTCAGCTGTGAGGATCTTGTCTCCTCCATTGAAGCACAAAGAGCGACCTCGCTTTGAGTGATGGTCAAAAAAATTTGTCTCTACCTTCTAAGTATTTTTCTACTCTATCTTGTGTTGTCCTTGTGACGGAGGAATCCCACTCATCCTCAGAATTTGTCACTACTCCTCTTCCCAAGGATGGCTCTAACTCCCAAGTTTCTTTTCCTCCTTATTAGTTGACACATGATACTCCTGAAAAGTGCATTTTCAATTTGTTAGACATCACATTTTTGTCCTCGATCTTTGCAAGATCAATGATTTTAATATCACAAGAGCTCAGTGGCAAATACCTCGAGGAGCCTTCTTCCTTAGCCCTTGTTGCAGGTGAGTTGTTTGGTGTTGCTTTAGCTATCACTCCCCTCCAAGCTCATCCTTCCTCCCCTTATAATGATTTAGATTGGGAGCAAGATGACCTACTGGTAGATTCATATTAGAGTAGCTCCCTCTTCTACATCTTTATATTATTTTTGTGTGATTGTTTGTGTTCCCATGTGCTTTTCTATATATGTGTGTTCTCTCAACTAGATGAACCTTGCTAGCTTGTAGTTGATTGGATACAAGAGAGAAACTATGTCTTGAACTTCTATTTGTCTCATCATTCTTCTATCTATTATAAATCTTCAATTTTCATGTTTGGGATAATGCAAAGCATGGGGGAATTTAGGCCTCTTCCATGTTGACTGAATTTTTCTTTTTGCTTTGTCTTCATGTGCTTTTCTTCCTATTCAAATACATTGGGGGGTGATGATAGTTCATATATATATAATACTATACTTATCTATCTATATCTACGAGTAGTTCTGACCCCGATTAATCGAATCCCCCTATGCTCTTGATTTCTTTGTCTCTACTTTTTTGATTTGTGATGTTTTGGTTTCTATGTATTGTCCCTTGTGTGATTACATTCCATGAATACATCTCACCATGTATCTTGTGTCACATCATCACTTGTATTTATCTTCTCCTTATAATGACATGTGATCCTTTGCATAAAATGCATCATTGGGGGGCTATCATATATGATTAATTTTCAAAAAGTTTTAAAATTTTCAAAAGGATTCCTTGATGTCTTGATGTCTTATGTCTCATCCTCTAGCTTGTGGGCAACTTGACTAGACTCGTCTTATCTTTTTTGTGACTATCTTGCAACACAATTTGTAGTAGCCACTGGCCTATATGCTTGGTGTATGAACTCTAGCCATGCTATATTCCATACTTATCAACATCATCTTTATTTGATCAAATTATATTTTCTTTATGAATTTTTTTATCTTGTCTATTTTTTTATATTTTCCTAACATATTTGTCTACAGCTAACATGTTTCTGGTGAGATTACAACTAGATTTGTAGGATTGAAAACCCATGTCCTCTTCAAATTTTTGTGAATCCCCTTTCATGTCAGGTATATCGGATTGAAGGTCTATTTCCTCTCTATTTTTAATATATTATCTTTAATCTCACTAGTACAAAAACAACAATATATGACTGAAAAAACTACTTAAAACTGATTATAAACGACTAAACTTGGTCACGTGACCATTAGTAGTTTATTTTCAGTCATTTATAACATGACCAAATTTATGAATAAACCAATTTTAGTCATGTATTGGTTGTTTCAATTGATCAATTTGGTAGCATATTTAGTCATTAATTTAGTCATTGATTTAGTCATATATTTAGTCATATTATTCACTGAGCTTGGTCATGTGACCATTAGTAGTTTATCGCTAATCATTTATTTAGTAATTTGATCAATTTGGTCATATATTTAGTCATATTTATTCACTGATTTCTATCAACTAGTAGTATATTTAGTCATATTTATTCACTATTTTTTGTCAATTGGTCGTATATTTAGTCATATATTTTTAATCATATTTGAGGATTTAAACATAAAACATAGAAATACACATCATGAATCATCAATTGCACACAATAAGACAACCATTGAGAAGGTAAAATTGGTGAACTTTATTAATAAAGAAAGGTTTTCTAGTTACAACTTAGAAATAGAGTATTACAATTTTTATTTTCAGTCACAAGACTAAAAATTTGAGTTACAATATTGCACAAAAATGACTGCAAGAAAGAAAATTCTCCAAAAAACTTTTGCAATGATGCAAACACATGCTTGGAGCCCTCTAATGTTGTGGAATAGAAGAAAAAATAATAATTTATCTGCCACCATAGTGAATCCATTCTTTTGTCCTCCTCAATTATGGGTGCATTCATATTGCCATCAACATGACTTAATCCTATCTCCTTGATGTAACTTATAAGCTCTCCAATAGGTAGTGAGTTGTTTCTAATTCTTGCAACATTATATAATCTCTTGTCAAAATTTGTAACTAAATCAATGCCTCTAAATTTGATTGTAGCAATGTCATATGTCAAAGCCGCTTCTTCCTCAATTGCTGCCAAATTGAAAGAGCCAACGAGTTCACCACAACTATTAGGTGGTTTACTTAATGGATAAATCTCTTTAATAAGAAAAAATATAGTAGATTTTTTCATGTTCGATGTACTCATTGTATGTTCCCATATATACATCTTTTTTTCCATTAATTCTTCCAATTCTAGCATGTCACTTTCCTTTTTGGTGGTGTCTACGATATGTTACAGATTTTACCATTAGAGTATAAATTTTCCTATAAATGTTTATTGAATAGCCATTTCTATAGTCAGATCAAGATCTCAAAATTCTAAATAAAGCTATCAATTTAAATACAAACCTTGTTACTCCATGGTAGATTAATGCACCTCTAGTAAATCCACTACTCCTACATCAATAGAATATTATATGTTAGCACCATACATGAAAGTAATCTAATGCAATATCTTACTCAAACTAAATCTAAAACATTTCCATAGACCTTATGTTGACCCTACTGTGTATGAATTTTTGATGGGTCATTTGAATATGAATAAATTCAAGCTAGGGAAACTCTTCATGTATTTAAAATTTTAAGCTTTCTATACCACTGTACCCTTTCTTATTATAATAGAAATGCATATATGAATTGTCAGTTCCAAAAACAAAAGATCCACTTCCATAATTTTAATCTAAAAGACTTTAATGGAAAGAATATGTAATACCCAATGTAAAATTCTTACAGGAAAATTTGTTGTGATTTTGTCACCCTAATACTTGAGAGTAGCCTTATCATAAGCTCTTGATTCTTTCAATTCAGTGTCATAGCCACCTACAAGTACATCAACCCTAAGTCAAAACTTCAATCCAATCTAATTCAGCTGACAACTAAATGTAAAATCCTAGAGACTAGAGTATCAAATCAACATTTAAATGCAATCCTTAACAACTTCAATATATCTACAAAATGATAATGCTCAACCAAGTAAACTGTTGAAGATTTCAATGGATGTCCAGATTTGAAGGATGACAAGGTCACACACAAACTGATTAATATCAAGATAAAGACATCTTAGATCTATAAATAGAAAAGAAAATGAACTGCTCCAGAAAAAATTGATGAAAAATGCTAAAAAAACTCTAAATATAAACATTAGGGTTCCACAGTCTATTATAACTATAATTACGGTTCAAGTTCCATAGTCTATTATAATTAGGGTTCTACATTGTATTATAATTATATTTATAATTTTTTGATAAAACTACATAATATTTTTTATGATCAACACTTCAAGTTAAACTTAGAATAGTGATGCATGGACAACCTTTCTTAAGGTAATCTAAATCCTTTTAACATACCTTGTCCTCCCTTTTGTTTGTGACCTCCTCTCATGAAGTTGTTGTCCCACAAACGGGCTTCATATCTCCCTATCCATTTATCTCTGCAAGACAAAAGGTCCAAGAGCTGCAACCAACTATAATGCTTTGGATGTTATTAGTATGTTATTGATATTGAATCATGGACTGGACTATCTGATACCTTATGATTGAAGATCTTATATCAATAGGGATATATGGATCTTGTTGCCACTAATCTACCCAAAGAAAGCCATATGCTAATATTTGACTTTTGAAATATACTTAGATATTAGATTTCTTGTTTCATGTGCCTCCAAATAAGTGCACCAGATCCTTGAATTGGATTAACACAGATTTATTTAGCAGGAAAAAGAGACTAATTCTATATGTTTTTTCTATATAATTCATCCCAATACTGAGATTGATTGTTATCAGCATTGGGATGAATTATAAAGAAAAATCATATAGAATTAGTCTCTTTTTCCTGTTAAATAAATTTGTGTTGATCCCATTCAAGGATCTGGTGCACCTATTTGGAGGCACATGAAACAAGAAATAAAATATCTAATAAAATGCAACCAATGAGTGTAAAGCCCAACTCCTCAACCGGTTGAAGTTGATAAACCAACCTCATAGACCCTAGTGAACACCTGCAAGAAAATAACCTGTCACAAAGAAAAGATATCCAGAACAACAAAGATGCTCTGAAAGCCTCGAGCTAAAAATGCATTAAAGATAATGAATAATTACAATCAGATCAATCCTTAAGAAAGGAGATCAAAACCTAAAAAGAAACCCTAGTTTTGACACTTAATAATTAAAAAATAATTAATTATTAATGTGCCTAAGTTTAGCTTAAGTAAATTTAAAGTGATAAGTGACTTAATTAATTAACCAATATGATTAAATTAATTATGTGAAATAACTTATTACTCTAACACCCCCCCTTATGATGAACTTAGGAAGTAGCTAAAACACTAAGGAAAAGATGCATGAAAGCAAAGATGGGTCCCAAGAACAAGGCCTAATCAGGTACCCAAGTACAACTACAATGCAAACTAAACTAAACGGGGTAAAGGAGAAAACCACGTGGGAACAAAACTCCTCCCCAAAATAGGATGCAAAAAACAACTAAGTGATGAAAGATGGAGGACTCGATAATACCCCCCAAGGACACCATCCACCACAAAGATACATGAATGAATCCCCCAAAAGAGATGAATAAAGAGACCACATAGCCCCCCCAGAATGAATTAGCTCCAAAAAGATTGAATAAACCACATCTACTAAAAGAAGTGAGAGGGAAGAAGCCTCATGAAAGAAATCTCTGAAGGTGAATCAAGTGAAGCCCGAGATGTCTCCACAGAAGCAAGTGTGACCTCAACCAATGAAGAAGTCAAAGTAGGTGAAGACTCAAGAGAAATATCCAAAGATGAATTATCAAATAGGTCCTACTGCACTGAAACAAAAGAAACTACATTTGTAGCCATAGAGGTATCAACAACTGCAACAGTAGGTAGAGGAGATGGAATGGATGGCTCAAGAACTGGACCTGAAGTGAGAACTCCAATGTTCAAGAAGCCAAATATCTCCTCTGAATGATGATTCACACTAGAAGTGTGATGAACAGCTATAGGAACAAAAGCACCATCAGAAGAAAAGTCTATAAAGGAACAAACTGAGATGAGTGATCCACCACCCCAGTAGCAATAATCACTCTACTCTCTAAGTCTCTGATGATAACTGAATCAGGTGTGAACTCCACAGATCTCCCATTGCCTCCATGTGTGATTTGATATATGGAAAGAAGGTTGTTCGTCAAATGAGGAACACAAAAGACATCCTAAAAATTGTGGTCCCCAAAACTAATATACCCTTTCCCTATAACACTCATGTATGTATTGTTTCCCATCAAAATAGGAGACATAGTGCATGCTCAAAGGAAGTGAACATAGATTGTGAAGATGCCATATGATGAGATGCTTTTGAATCTAGAAGCCATCTCCTTGATCCATGACCTGAATAAGTACAACGAGCATGTCTCTACATATTTGATGAAGTATACAAACCAGATGTGCCCCTGTCAGACTGTTGTGAAGAAGAAGAATGAGGGGAAGGATATGAAGCAGGCATCCTAGAAGTCAAATCAACCTGATGTTTCTGAAGAAGATGCTCCAGCTCATCAATGTCCTTCTTATAGGAACTATGTTTTGCATGTCCTTCCCTCTTGCAATATGCACATGTAACCTTCTCCTTCTTAAATTATTTCTACTTTGAAGAGGAGGATGAATCGAAGGACTTCTTTTGCTACTCATGAGATTTGGAATTCTTTTGTTTTTGTGTCTTTCCCTTTCCACTAGAAGCCTTCTAATATGTGTGCCCTTGAGATGCAATAAGTGCTTGTGATGTAGAAGGTTTCAACTTGCCCATGCTATCCAACTTAGCTTGCTCTCGAGTGAGAGATGAAGAAAACTCATCTAGAGATGGCATAGTAAACCAAGTACCAAGGCATCCCTAGTGACATAAAAGGTAGATTAAAAAACTAAATAATCGGGTCCAAGCTTAGAAAGAATGGACAATATCAACAGCGAGTCATGCTTCTGAACACCACACTATGTAAACTGCAATCTAAGAGACTTGAGTTTTGTGAAGAACTCCTGGATGCTATCAAAATCCCTAGTATTTAAGCCAGTAATCTCATTCTCCAATTGGAATCCTCTCATAGTATCCCTCTTCCCAAACAAAGACCCTAAAGTAGTCCAAATCTAATGGGGTGTAGTGCAAGACTCAACATGAAAAAGAAGATCAAGAGAAATAGACAAAAATAATGTACCAAAAGCTTCATCACACCTATTAAACCACTTTATTTTTTCAGCAACACCTGTAGGTTCAACTTTTGTACCCATGGTCACTCTGTACAACCCTTTGTGCATCAAATGAATCTCCATTTGTTTTTTCCAACTAAAGTAGTTGAATGGAGTAAGGGATGTAATATTATGTGAATCCATGATGACAAATAGTATTGTATACTCTCAATGTGAAAAAAAATTATTTGATCTAAAAAAAAATAGCCTGAAGTGCACATTTCCCAAGAAAATAACCAAGAAAGCAAAATCTGAGATCTGACAAAACATTAGATACTTGGTAATTTTTTGGAAAAATCAGGTCTAAGATCTGTGTAGAGGATGGAGTCAGCTTTGCAATGTTGTGATAATGGAAAAAAACGGAGTCCAAAGTCAAAAGTTATGCCTCCCGGAGTGAAAACAGCTAGTTCTGAATTTGACTAGTGAAAAAAGCATCAAAATGGAAAAACCAGAAAATAAAACCTACACCATTGGATAGTTCCTAAAACCAGCTCTCTGACACCTATTTGTTTGCGAAAAATGGAGTTGAAACAACCAAGATACACTTGATTTCGTGAAAGTGCTCCAAATTGGCCAATCTGGCCTACAGGTAGCCCTGGGGGCTAAAAACAATAAGCCCCTAGTTGCCTTGGCAAACCAGTGGGCTGACCATTGGGGGATGGGGTGGAGCCCCTAGTCACCCACATGACCTATGTTAGTAGCTAGAGCCGCCTAGGGCTATGCGCTTAGCGCCTGGTCACCAATGTGACCGACGGTAGGCGCAAAAGGAGCCTGCAGGGGCTGGGCTAGCCGGAGGCGGTGGAAGAGGGGCGTCACCTGGTGGATGCCACTCCTAGTGGCTATTGGGTGGCGCAATGGTGGCACTGTGGATTTATATGGGAATCACTTTTAATAAACCATTTTTTAAAATTTTTCTGCCTCATGAAGCATGATAGGGAGGTCGTACGGCTTACCTAGCAAAACAAAATTGTATTTTTTTTCAACAACTCCAAAATCGACCAAATGACAGGCGTTCCTAGGATTTTTTGCCACTGCAAATGCGATGGTGACCTCCGTTTGGGCCCAAAATGCCCTGAAAAAATTGCTACCCCCAGATCTTGCAAAAAGATGTTTGGCTTGAAACCCTTGCACTTAAAATTCACTATAAGGTAATATCCCTCAAAAGATGAACAGGCAGCTGCATATCTGAAGCTCTGATACCATGTTGAAGTTGATAAAGCAACCTCACAGACCCTAGTGAACACCTATAAGCAAATAACCTATCACAAAGAAAAGATATCCATAACAACAAAGATGCTCTGAAAGTCTCAAGCTAAAAATGCATTAAAGAGAATAAATAATTACAATCAGATCAATCCTTAAGAAAGGAGATCAAAACCTAAAAAGAAACCCTACTGTGCACAGTTAATAATTAATAAATAATTAATTATTAATGTGCCTAAGTTTAGCTTAAGTAAATTTAAAGTGACAAGTGACTTAATTAATTAACTAATATGATTAAATTAATTAAGTGAAATAACTTATTACTCTAACACCACCCAGTATACAAAGAAACCTTTTTATATAGATCTTGATTATGGGATATCCATCAAAGCATAACAACAGGTATTTTTTTTCATATATTGTAGTTACAAGTGGCTTGTTAGACATACATGAAAATGTTGAAGGATAGACAATTTGTGTCAAGCCAAATGTCAAAAAGTATAATTAAAAAGATAAATCCTTACAATTCGACCAAGCAGATTTAAGATTTTATCTTTAGAATGTAGGAACTTTCTTTGTTGGAGCTTCATGACCTCAAATTAGATCTCCAATTAGACTGGGATATTTATGATTTTATATTTAGAATCTAGGAACTTTCTATGCTCAATATTCACGACCTCAAATTAGATCAGAAATTGGATAAGCATATTTATGATGTTCTATGTCCAACATTTGTATTCCTATACTTAGGTTCTTCTTCCAAGCGAAAACACTCAGAAGTGTTTCAGGCTGGTTGAAAGTACTCTCCAACCTAGTTATGTCACTAATAGCAATTCAATTTTTCCTGAACCGTCCATACCTGAATGTTGCATCACAATATATTCTTCCTACACATAAGAATGCCACATTAACCCTTCTAAATAAAACATTTAATCATCATAAAACCATAATTAATAAATCATTTCAATTTCAAAAAGAGTCTGATGTCATTTACTATCAAAACAAAAGTTGTATAAATCACAAAAAATCCATGAAGCCTCCTAAATGTAGCTTAAATCAATTTTACAAGATGGGTTTCAACATAAGAAGCTTTCTACTACAACTCTCAATGAATGTATTATAAGCAAAAAAAAAAAATCTTCACACTCAAAGTAATGTAGTCAAACATTTATTCCAAAAGTATGTTAGCGGGAGTTAACTAAAAATAAAATGATTTTTTGGTTGGTTCCTTTTATCAATATGCCACATAGAAATGGAATAATCACTAAGAAACCCTAACAATAAAAAATGAAGTAAAGTTTCAAGAAAGGAAATTCCAATTTACTATTGTGTAATGGTCACAAAGGCACTTATATGAGCATGACCTACATACAAATCCCTACCATTGAATTGTCATCCATCCAAAGAGAAAATAAGCAATGTAAGGATTTGAGCAATATAAGTCCAAAGGGTTATGTTGTAACGGTAATGGAATCACCATAAGAGCACAACTGAGAAACAAATTCTTGTGACTGTAATTATGTGATCCATAACTCTATTGGTCATGTGGCATAGTTTTTGTATAACAAATACAGGATGCATTCATGTGTGACCCAAGTTTAATGTGGCTATTTTGTGATAGAAATGGAGGCACTCATATTAGCACAATTCATGTACAAATTAACCACTTTCATCACAATTAGGTGTCAATCATCATTGGGTGCATGCAAGTTGACTCAGTTTTAATAGGTTATAGTGTAATGATAACATGATCCAAGAGCGATTACCTCTTGTTGCAATAAAGAGCCTATAAATCTGGTTGATATGCAGAGTGGTTGTGTTATATCAATTATTTAGTGCATTCAAGCACAACCCATGTTTAATGGGTTATTCTAGAGAGTGATCAATATTTTCTAAACCTTATGAATATTACTTAAAAGTGTACAACTTAAACTATAGACCAAGTTTGTTACATACTTGAATGCAATATTGGGTTACCACAAACTATAATAATGTGATCTGCTAATAACCATTATGGGAAGTATTAAAGCAAGACCCATGCTATATAGGATGCATTTCCTTGATCAAGTTTACATACCTTTATGATCAAACACAAACTTCTCACACACTCTAAGATATAATCCAAGATCATACCACACCCTGTCAAGATAGCTAATTTTTTGACCCAAGATTTAAGGTTGTTTTTTAATACCAACAAAAGAATTGGTAAGAGCATGACTAGGGTACAAACCCTCTATAGAAACATAAACCATATTTCTAGCGGATTAGTGAGGTTGCAATACCAGAAAGATTGAGACAATGTAGACAATAACAAAACATTGCAATAGAAATATTGTAGCCAATAACAAGCACACTATGTAGCTCAGTGACATTTGTAAATGCAATATATGGTAAGAAGAATGACAGTCACTTGAGGTGTGACAGTCAAAAAGAGGCTGAGAAGTGACAAGATAATAAAGCTCAAACCTTAGTAAAGTGGAGATTTTAATAGTGAGTTTCCTCACCCCCTTGTTGACCTTAAGGGTTTTTCAAATGTTATTGACAGTGTTAGACAAGGAAAATGCAATCAGGGAATGCCTATCCAAATGAAGAAACAGTGGTAATCACAAGTTCAATGTTTCTTCTTAGCCATTGTATAATGAAGGTAGTGGATTGCATGTTTGAGAAGTGTTTCAGACTCATCAAATATGGGAGAATAGTGGATAATACCTTGTGGACTATGAAGTACTGACAATAAGATTGAAGGATCTTAAGACCCACAATACCATGAAACAATGAGTCCCCTATAGTAAGTAAGTAGGCAGTCTATAGGGAATCATTTGATTTTATAAAAGGATGCTCATGAAACGAATCTTCAAGTGATAGTGAGTGAGCTATTTGAGATTGCAGTTGAGGGTGCAATATCCAATATTAAAGGTAATTAACAAAACAATAAATGTGCAAGAAAATCAAACCTTACACAACAAATAATTCACAAAGTTATCTTGCATAATGCCTTGAGTTTGAAGACAAAATATCATTGTATCTTGATGAAAGTAGTGACCTTAATGGTCAATCACTGGCAAGCATGATTTTAAAACATGTTATTGTGCTTATGGGGGCAACATTTTAAGCAAGGTAGTGAGTGGTGGTTTGGAACAATGGTAGGTATGAGGGACTTTCTTTATATGCATACTATTCAATCTAGCTTAAGCCAACATTCTTAGAAGAGATTGAAGGTGGATTATGGAACTCAAGGGTTACCATGATAAAGATTAAAGCAAAGACTAAGATCTATTTAAAAGCCATTTTCATGAAGATATTAAAGATGTCACATGCAAAACCTTAGCAACTAGAGTCATGAAAACAATGCCAAAGAGGACAGTGAGCTAGGGTAGATTAAAGAGATCTCCACATTATCTAATCACAAGAAAATACATCATTTATTTATTTTTTAAAATTAAAAGAAATCATTCTAAACACTATATAGGATACATTGATACTTCAAAATCATCTAGAGGAATTTTATATTATGAAAATATATGTCAATTAAATACTTGGATTACAAACAGTAGCGTGAACAATGTAACCCTTGTTGAGTAGAGTAGGAATGAGTTAAGTAGCAATGAATCCTATGCCTCCTATCACACACATATCCTTACCATTATCTGTCATTCTTTATTGAAACACTTCTCCATTTTGGTGGGCTATGCCTAAAAATAAGGTTTCAATGAAGGCTTTAGAGTATGTTTATTAAAATGAAAACTCCATTTTGGTGGGCTATGCCTGAAAATAACATTTCGACGAAAGTTCTAGAGTATGTTTATTAGAGTATTTTGGCGAGCTATTGATTTTTTATTCCTTATATGATTTGCTAAATAAACGACTAACTATTTAGTCATTTTTATTTGTGTGACTAAATATCTTTTTAATCAACAACCAACTTAGTCATTTATTTACTCATTTAAAGCTGAGTTGCAAAAAAATAGTAGAATTTAGTCATTTTTAGTTGTTGTGACTAAACGTTTTAGTCACCTAGTCATTTATTTGCCAAATTCTACTAGTGTCTCTTTCTACTTTAGCTCACACATTCTTCGATACCAATGCAAGGGCATCCCTGGTTATAAAGCAATCATGTATCAACCAGAAACATTTATTTTCTTTCACTTCAGTCTGTAGCAATTTCAACATTTCATTCTGCATTTAGCCACATTATTAATTATCAACTCGTAAAATAGGATATAGCATCTACACAAGGCTATCTACAACATATCTAAATTTCAAATAATTTTCAATTGTTTTCAAAAATTTATTGCTCTCAAAATTTCACTGTAATTCACAGGTAGAGTTTTTGGGGCTCACCTGGTCCAGACTTTTTAGTGTGGACCTATTCCAAAACATGCAGAGCTTAATGGAACATAATACAAGCATTTTGGCTCCAATGGGATCTACCTTGGAGATTCACAATACATTTCACTTCATAAATAATTATCTTGTTATGTTTTGAGTTCGACCTTCACATTGATTATTCATCAAGTTTTGTGAACCCTTGGGGTCAATGCAAACCTTTTTTGGGGCTAGAGAATCATATTTATAATCATTTTTAATTCACAAGAAATAAATTAGTTTAGTATTTCTAAGATTCAAGTTCACAATTTAGGATTTCCAATATGTAGACTATAATAAGGCCTTTAGCTAGTTGTAATGTTGAATGCCCTTACAACATGCCTGTGAGCCCTAGTTATTTGCCCATGAGGCATATGTTGGATGTAAGATTTCCAATTCAATAAAGATTCATATTTGTAGAATACTTTTTTGTTCTATTTTCGTTGTGTTGACTCTAAGTTGAATGGTTTGGATTGGTCTTTCTGAACCCTCCATCTGTGACTGCACCAAGTGGTATCATAGTGAGTTTTTGAATCCTAAAGGCATTCCTTATGGTGAATAGATCACTAACCTGAGGTAGACTATATGTTTTTTCAACTGATCGCCAACTATTAGGCAGTTGAAACCTTGTAGCTAGATCGTTGAATTGAGGTAGTTGCATAGAATTCAAGGGGATAGATGTCCCCAAGGAGAGTGTCTGCTATGGAGAATGTTGCTAGAAGAATAGATTAAATGTTAGATATGATGTGTGTAATGCGAATTCGATTAGATGTTGTTGAGGAAGAACGAAGGCGAGGACTAAACCCTAGGGATGTAGACGACAGTGATGATGACCTAGATCATGTTGAGAATCAAATTGAAGAAACCCTAGAAGGAGAAGAAGAGAAATCAAATCAAATGAAGATGTTGAAAGTGGTCTCCAAAACTGGTAAGTGACCTAGATTTGAAAGTTAAAATTACATGGGAAATTTAAACCTTGAAGAATTAATTGACTGGGTCAATGAAATGGAAGAATACATTGAATATGAAGAAATTGAAGATCCAAAAGGATTGAAATTTTTGAGAGCAAAGTTGAAAGTTCATGTTGATTTATAGTAGAAAGAAGTTCAATTGAATCAAAATAGAAGAGGGAAGGATAAAATCATCAAATGGGATAGAAAGGTGACAAATTTGAAGAATCAATTCATACCTACTGATTATGATCTTGAATTGTTGAAAAGATTACAAAACTTGAGGAAAAAGGAGAGATCTATGAAGGAATATATTGAAGAATTATACAAGATGATCATCAAAACCGGTCATAGTGAAGCAAGCAAAGAGAAAGTTGTGAGGTACATCAATGGATTGAGAACAAACATTCAATAAGAATTGAGCTTGCTAAAGATGACATTAGTTGAAGAATCATATCAGTGGGAATTCAAGGTGGAAGAGAAGATGGACAAGAAGTTTGAACAAAGGTAGAAAAATGAAAGAGGAATATTTTAGAGGAGTGGATTGCAAACTGGAGAAAGAAGACCTTATGCAAATCAAAATAAATATGGGAAACCCTACTTGAGCAAAGAAAAGGACTGTAATTCATACCAAAAAGGAAGAGAAGATAGAAATCACTAGTGCAGTGATAGAGGACACAATTCTTACCGTAATGATGGATACCAGAGAGATGAAGGAATATCTAAGAGGAGACCATTTAGAGGAACCTATTTCAGGTGTGGAGGTGAAGGACATAGAGCATTTGAATGTCATCAAGGAAGTACCAAAAAGAAAATTGAGCATACTAGAAGATAAACTTATGTGGATGAAGAACCTTTTGAATCCCCTAATTTAGTTGGGAAACCTAAGAAAGGTGAATCATTGGTGATGAGGAAATTTTTGCATGAAGAAGTGACTAAGGATCCACCACAAAGGAAAATTTTGTTAAAAAAAAGGATGTAAATCCAGAGGAAAGGTATGTGAAGTTATCATTGATAATGGTAGCACTAATAATATAATTTTAGAGGAGATGGTGACCAAGTTGAATTTGGAGAGATTGAAACATCCAAACCCTTATAGGATATCATGGATTCAAGATGAGCATAAGATATTGGTGAATGAGTAATGTTTAGTGAAATTTCATATAGGATCATATAGGGATGAATTATTGTGTGATATTATTCCCATGGATGCATGTCATTTATTGTTAGGAAGACCAAGGAAGTATGATAGGAAATAATTTATGATGGGAGAAGAAATACTAACACTATAACTTCAAATGACAAGAGAATTAAGTTGATATCTTTGGAGGAAGAGGAAAAAAGTGAAATTTGTAGCACTTCTAGACTATGTTTGGTAAATGGAAGGAAATTTTTGAATGGATTGAGGAATGAGAATATGTGTTTTGCATTTATTACAAAGGAGGGGGTAAACCGGAGGAAAAGAATCCTACCATAGAGATTTGGGAAGTAGAAGAACTGTTGATAGAGTATAAAGATATCATATCAAAGAATGTACTAGATGAACTTCTACCAGTTTGGTGTATCATTCATCATATAGATCTACTACCAGGAGCAATTTTTCTAAACAAGGCAGCACATAGAATGCAAAATTAAACCGATAGATACAAGAGTTGTTGAAGAAAGGATTGATCAAATAAATTATAGGCCCATGTGTAGTACGTGTTGTACTTTCACCAAAGAAGGATGGAGAGTGGAGAATGTGTGTCGATTCAAGAGAAATCAATAGGATCACTATCAAGTATAGATTCCCATTGCCAAGGATGGATGACAGTATGCTCTATTTGAATGGAGCAAATTATTTCACAAAGATTGACCTCAAGATTAGGTATCACCAGATCAAAATTAGAGAAGGAGATGAATGAAAGATTGCATTTAAAACAAATGAAGGATTTTATGAGTGGTTAGTAATTAATTTTGGATTGACCAATCCACCGAGAACTTTCATTAGATTGATGAATGAGGTATTGAATAAATTAATTGGTAAGTTTGTCATTGTTTACTTGGATGATATTCTAATTTTTAGTAAGACTAGAGAAGAGCATTTGTGACACATTAGACAAGTATTGTAGAGGTTGAGATAAGAGAAGTTTTTGATTAATGTCAAGAAGTGTAGTTTTATGAAGATAGAGTTGGTATACTTGGGTTTTTCTATTTTTGTTGGAGGACTGAAGATGGATCTTGAGAAGGTTAAACCAATTTTTGAATGGCCTACACTGGTGAATATTGGAGAGGTAACATCATTCCATGGATTGGCTAGATTTTATTGGAATTTTATCATAAGCTTTATTAGCATTTGTACACCTATGACAAAGACAACGAGAGGATAAAAGGACTTTAAATGGAAATCTAGAGCACAGTCATGGATGGAAGGTTCAGAAAAATAGTCTAAACCATGCACCTTAGAGTCAACATAACAGAAATAGCACAAGAAAGTATTCTACAAATATGAAACTTTATTGAATTGGCAATCTTGCATGCAACATATGCCTCATAGGAAAATAACCAAGGCTCACAGGCCCACTGCAAGGGCATTCAACATTACAACTTGCCAAAGTCCTTATTATAGTTTGAAGACTAAAAATCCTAAATTGTGAACTTGAATCTCAGAACTACTAAACTAACTACTTTCTTATGAATTAAAAATGATTATAAATATAATTCTCCAGCTCCAAAAAATGTCTACATCGGCCCCAAGGGTTTACAAAACCCAATGAATGATCAATGTGAAGGTTGGCCTAAGAACATAAAAAGATAATTCTTTGTGAAGTGAAACATACTGTGAATATCCAAGGTAGATCTAATTGGACCCAAAATGCTTGTATGATGTTCCATTAAGCTCCACACATTCTGGAATAGGTCCACACTAAGAAATCTAGACCAGGTTGGCCCCAAATGCTCTGACTATGAATTATAGTGAAATTATGAGAGCGATAACTTTCTAAAAAATAAATGCAAATGATCTAAAATTTGGATATGTTGTAGATGGCCTCATGTAGATGCTATATCCTACTTCACGAGCTAAGAAATAATAATTCATGGAAATGCGAAATGAAATGTTGAAACTGCTACAAACTGAAATGCAAGAAAATAAATGTTTTTGGTTGATACCGGATTGCTTTACAACTAGAGGTGCTCCTGCATCAGATACATATGCTCGCTAAAGTGGGGTCAGAATTTTATGGCGTAAAATTTTACCCTCATGCAATTTCCCATAATGCCACCCTTACTTTAGTCTTATTAGTCGATAATGCAAAATCTCATTGTCTTAATCCTTCATTTGCATTTGTGCCTTGTCATTTTCTATCGGTGGCTGAATTTTTTCTAGGACGCTTCCACATCACGCAGACGTTTATGCATCATGTGAACATCATGACAAGATTCTTGATCATGTGGTCATTGGAATATTACACTGTCACCTACCCACAAAATGTAATGCCTCTGTAGTCGCAGACATGCCCGATAATGGCTCTTTTGCATGAAATTTGATCATTTTCTTTATTTTATTCCTCATTCTCATCAATTCTTATCATTCAATCTCATTCTTTCTCATTTTCACTTCTTAGCACTTCATTCTCTCTATTCTTGTTCTCTACACCATTGTTTTTATAGGTTTCAAGATCTACACTACACTCTTGCATGATCATCTCATGTCTACAAAGCTCTCTCTCCATTCTTGTGTGTGTAGGTCTTCTATTCGTGAGGATCTTGCACGAGGTTTTACCTACCATGAGTTGGATATATTTTCCCCCCTACTCATTATTTTGTTCATAGTTAGTTTGTTTACCATTTAAAAAGTATTCCTGTTGTACTTCTTTATTTTCATGCATTTTTAGTATTCTATTCATTTTTAAAAATATTATATTTCAGCATTCAAGTTGTTAGTAGGTCTCAAGTGTTTCTAGTTACAATTTTTTCTCTCTATTTGTATGAGATCTCAACATGCCATAGAGACGCTAGTGTTCTACACTATCGTCCTTGGTCCACACTCTCATCCTCTAGCTGAGAGTCTATGTATTTATTTCTTGAGACCTGTAAGGTTTGTTCACTTGATTCCTGAATTCTTCCATCCTGAAAACCTAAAATTGTAGTTTAGTCTTCCTTCATTTGTCACCTCGTTATTTGAGCCTTATCATTGAGGTAACCTAGGGCTATTTGTCCCTTGTAGACTCTTCCCTTTCCTAGAGACTCGGGAGTGGTAGATCCCCTCCATTATACCTATGCAATGAGAAAACTAATATTAAATGACCTAGGACACAAGAATTAAATGACATAAGATAAGATAAGATAAGATCTAACGCTAATTAAGACTTCTAAAAATATTCCTAGGACCAAATTAAACTTAACATGTGAATAGGACCAACTAGGTAAACTAATTAGGTAAAACACCTTATTCACACCAACACCCCCTCTTAAGTGCAACTTAGGGAGAAGTAAAAAAATTCAAATTATCAAAAACATGATGATTATGGGTCCTGGCTACTAGGCCATGTTAGGTAACCATGTACAATTCAATCTCTCACAAATAGAGAAAGGGATAAAACCTAATGGGATAGAACTCCTCTCCAAAAGAGAGAAAATATGCAAATACATGTACAAGTAATGGATGGAGAACTCAAGACTCCTCGAGGATGAGATCCACCACAAGTATATAATCAATTAGCGCCCCAAAGGAAAGAAAGAGAGAGACTATGTATCCCTTCCAAAATGTGTAATGTCTTGTAAAAATGGTGAATGTTTGAAGACAAAACATGATCCAGTACCTACAAACAACATTCCTCCCTGGTGGCACTCTCAAATTTTGCAAATTTGAAGTGCCCATATTGAAAATTTTGTCTTTGCACACTCAGTACCCCTTAAAAATCTGCCAAAGTGACCCACTTTGGAGGGTTATAACTCAGAGCCTGTTGATTTTCTTGCAAAACCTCTTGGTGGAATCACTCATGTGACATATGTGAATGTCCATGTTAGTTTTCAGCTTCTCACGATGAGTTTTGATTGGCCTTTGAAAATCGAAGCTAGAGGGTTCTGACACTGTTTTGCTGTTTTAGAATTTTCAGCTCTGCAAGGTGGCCTCCTGTTCGAGCTTATGTTTCACAACTAGATGATTTTCATGACAATAGGATTGTTGCTCTCCGTTCTCCCCATATTCATGTGCTCCCCTGCTAGTTTTTAGAGCCTCATGATCTTATTTGCTATTTTTTCGAGATCAAAAGCAAATGCACTTTGTTCAGTTTTACATCTAGATTTCTAATAGTGTTTCAAGGAGGTCAAGTTTGACCCTTAATATCTGGTGAAGAATAATGATTCAAACAAATCCCTCTTGCACATGTACTTAGAGTATCTAAATGAGCTTGTATTTCCAATGGTAGCTCCCTAGAAGTTGATTTGGTATTTTTTCAAAGTGGTAACTAGGTGAACTTTAATTGGTTTCGAACAGGTGCAGATGCAGAAAAATTTGAGTAAGCAACTTTTTTGATTAATATTTTGCACTTCAGGATCTGATTTGTTAAACCGTATTTTTCACTCCATTTTTGGATCAAATGTGTGCATGTCTGCTCAGTTTTAGGGTCTCAGGATAATTTCTGATGGTTTTTTTAATTGTTTTTTTATCGCCACTTGTCAAAAATGGTGTTCCAAAAAGTGTTAAATTTTGCAATTTTAATCACAACCCATTTTTTTTTTTGGTCTAAAACCTATACAACTCCATTTTCATCAAAATTGGAGGTCATTTGATACATTATTTTAATGTACTTTTGTTAAGATGAACACGTCCCAGTGCCAGTTTACAAAGGAGGTACCTAAATTTTAAAGGCTGGGCAAAATTTGATGAAATGAGTTTTCTCTAAATAATTCATTATGATCCTACACAAATTTCACACCTCCAGGTGTCCTGGTTTGTCTGCAATAAATTTCTTCAAATGGCCTGCAAGCGTAATTAGAAGTCACAAATTTCTTCTAATGTTTCAAATATTAATATTTAAAATATTTTAAATATTTTAAATATTGTGCAAATGAAAAGGGGCAAATATAAAATGTATTTCAAATTTTTTTGGGTCAAAGCAAGTTTAATTCTTGCTTTTGATTGATCCAGAGGTGGCTTTCACGGCTTTCATGGTTGCACAAAAGAACTCATGGCAATGCAATGTCTCTAGCCTTAAATCTTGATGTGATAGGTTCATTTAATGCTTCATTGGCTTTGGTGAATCTTCTCAGACTTCACGGCTACCATAGAAAAGCTCTCTTTTCCCAATGAGCATGGACTTGCTTTCCATCGCCCGTCGCTTGATAAATCCTCGATAAAAAACTAAAGAAACGATTGTCGATGGTGTTACCATCGGTGGTTTTGTTTCCATTCTCCGGCTGCAACGTGTGATGAGTGATGGCTTTTCATTCCCATCGGGAAGCCATCATTCATCGCCAGTTCCTTCATTTCCCTCAATAACGTGCGAAGGGCGATGCACGACAAAAGCTTGCTAGGGAAAGTCTTGTGGGCCCGTGAAAAGTGAAGAGGAAGTGCCTGATAATTTTTTTAAAATATATCTACAAAGTAAAGTCTAGTGAAATGCTTTACCCGAGGAGAAATATTTAAAATATTTTCAACTTTGGCTGCATGCTCCTCATCGCTGGCCTTTTAATTGTCGCTAGTTCTTTCCTCCATTTCCCTCATGGACATGCGATAGGCAATGTCGGGTAAAGGCTTGCTGGGGAAAGAGTTTTGTGGGTCCCGGGAAGAAATGAAAGGTAAGGGTATTATTTTATTTGCTCGATAAAATAAATTTTATCCTTCACGGTAAAAGAGAAAAATATGGGCTGCAGTAAAATGAAACTAGAGCATTTTTCTACCTCCATCGCCCATTGCGGGTTGTTGTTCCCATTTTCTCTGAGAAGTGGCGATGAGAAATATGTCAGAAGAGTTTAGTGGGTCTGATGAGTTTCAAAGGAAAAACATTTTAAAAAATTTAATAGTGCCCGATAGGTGTAAAATTTTAGATGAGATACGAAATGTAGAGCACGGGAAATATTTAAATGGTGAGTGAAAGTAAAGAGTGGCGGATATAAAGATATGGGTAAAGTATTTTACCCAATGAACGTTTAAAAGCTTTCATTTTAAAATAGAATTTTAAATGTGAAAGGGTGAAAGCATGGGTTAATAGTCTGGTAAAAAATTTAAATGAAAGAAAGCTTTTAAATGAAATTGAAAGAAGGTAAATATGAAGTAAATATTAAGGGGCTCGTATTTTAAATGAAACATTTTAAAATACTAGGTGTGCAAGCTTCAAGTTAAAGTTGAAATATTTCGAATGAATTATTTCAAATAAATAGAGTAGAAGTAAAATTATAAAGTGACAAAGGCAGAATAAATAGAGCTTTCACTGGAGGAGTAGAATATTTTTCAGTGCACAGGAAAATAAGGGAAAAATGAAGTTTTTGTGGGAGGAGCTATTTTCACATTGTAGGGTAAAGTGGGTAAAGTGGAGAGTTGAAGAGTAAAAGACTTTTACAGGTGAAATGTGTAGCAAGGTAACTAATTTTTACATATGGAGTTTTGTTTTCCTGGGAAAAGGCAAAACAATTTAGTGGCAATTGTTTGTTGCAAATGAGTGTAAATGAAACTGAAATTTGTTTTGAAATGAAGGGAAAATGTAAAGTGACAGGTCAATAGTTTGATGCTTGTTTTTGCTCCCTTAGTGATATAAAAGGGAATTCAAGGCTATTTGGCAGGGGTCTTTTTTTGAAGTCTAGGTCAGAATTTTGCAAACCAAGAACACAGAAAATGCATAAACAATCCATATCTTAGATTTTTGGGTAGAAGTAGTGAGTTTGGTTAATTATGTAGTTTCTAAACATATCTGAATAGAAATTCCAACCTCTCAAGCCTGTTGTCTCTCCATTTTGATATTTTGCATGAGTTATTAATGGATTTGGATCAAGGATTTGTTCATTAATTATCATTTGTCTTTCACTTTGATATATGATTTAATTGTTGCTCTAATCGAATGGATGAGTTAAATGTTTTGGTTAAGTCATAGATTCATGCTTGTGTCATGTGGATTTGGTAAGTAGTCAAAGGATTTTGGGTGTTAATGTGTAAATTGTAAGGCAATTTCAAAGATTATGGATGTTCACGATTAAATCTACCTTGTAGTTCAATTTATTATGTTTTGACTCCTAATCCTTGGATATGGCACTAGTCTTTAATGTTACATACACTTTTCTCACTTCTAGTATTTCAATTCTAGAACAAATATCATAAATATACATTTAGTTGATCTACCTTTGCTAAATTTTGGTACTATTTGATATTCTCGGTTGTAGATGTTTAATTTCTCTCAAGGAAATGCCAATTTCTTGAAGGATTTCATCTATTTAGTCCCTGATGAGAATATATCTGCTAAATATGCAATGTATGAGGAAATATTGTGAAGCAATGTTATGAATACATTATGGGATCACCCTCCTGGGTTTTGTAGAGCCCAAAGTGCAGGAGGAAAGCTAAATTGCTTTCTCTTGTTCGTTGGCCAACCCCTTTTAGGTTGCTGATTATTGGAACTGGAAAATCCATAGGCTTCCTTGAAGATCTGGTTGGAATTTAAAAGAGCCAATAGAATGGCGACTCTACTGGGGAGAAATCTGAATCTTCAAGTGTAGACTGATAATTCACAGAGTCAAGTCATTTGTTAATCTGAACATTTGGTTCAAATAATGAAGGAATTCAAACCTGGAGAAGAAATTGTTTTAGTGAACCTAAGAGTCTTATGATCTATGGTGCTCTGTTGGTGAAAGGAACTCAGAAAGAAATTTATCTATGAAAGGGCTTCATATTGCTTGAAGCTTAGTCCTCTGTGAAGTGACGTAGCGACTCTGTCAAAATAACCTAATGAAGATGTGAAGAAAAGTTCCAGATCTACAATATTTTCAGTCAGGAAGAAAATTTACAACAACTGCAACATTTCCAGGTATTCTTTACTTTTGGTTTTCAAGAAACTTTTGTATGAAAACCATATTTGCAAGTCTTGAAAAGAAATTTGGTTCCCTATTAGGTGAAATAGCACTAAGAAAGGGAAAGGATAGTAAAATTGAGTTTGCATACTTCTGAATTATAATTTGCAGCTTATGTATTATGTTGAAAGTATGCTTGAAATATACCCACTAAATAAATCTTGGGTGTAGATGCATTTGAATTATGCACTGTGATATTCTAAGGTCATGATGAAAGCTAGAAATAGGGAAATGAATGATCAACTTTAGAGTTGATATTTAAAATTTGAAAAGGCATGTTAAAATGCACCAATATATGCATCCTTGTATGGTTCTTGGTGCAACCATGGTTTGTGATCAGTCCCAACTAGGTTGTCAAAGAAATTTCAGCACTAAAAGGTACAGAGCCATCAATTTCGATGAGATCAATGGTTACCCAAATGGCATTCCAGCTAAGGTCAGAGATAAATTATCAAAGTTCATTGGTGATAAGTCTAAATCAGAAAACAAACATATACAAGAATTCAATAATGTGATGGATGACTATGAGGTAGATCACGAGGATGTGATCATGAGGCTATTTGTTCAGTCCTTAAGAGGAGATGCAAGAGATTGGTTCTCTTATTTACCAACATCCTCTATATATTCCTGGAAGGAGTTCAAAGTGGTGTTTATGGGGTAGTTTGGTGAAAGGATTGATCTAGTCTTAGTAAGATGAAAGTTCATGAGCATGGAGAAAGGAGAAGATGAGTTATTCCCCTCTTTCAATCTCAAGTTTTCAAAGGTAATAAGAGAGATCCTTGCAAGCATAAGACCAAATGATGTTGAATGTTTGGTCGTGTACTTAGGAGCATTTGAAAAAAATATGAGTTATCTATTAAGAGATAAAGAACCTAAAACCCTACACCAAGCATATCAAATTGCTATAGATATTGAGAACAACTTGAAGTATTCAATGATGAGAGGACATAAGGTTGTGAGTGTTGGTCATCCTAACACACTTCATGCAAATAGAACTCATGGATCAAATAATACAAATTCTTGTCAAGATGGTAATGTTGTTGCTGCTCCAATTTCTCCATCATCACAACATTCTGGTCATAGTGAGTTCCATGTTAAATGCCATCAAAATTTGAGCAATGTTGATCAAACATATTTTGTTCAAGGATTGTATAAAATGAAGAGATGCAAAGGAGAATCACCGCATGATTTGTTCTCAAGGTTTTTGGAGGCCTTGTTGAAATTCCCCATAAATTTCAGACCTAAGGATTCGAGGTGCATTGATCTGTTTTGTGAAATCTATGATTCTGGGCTGAGTGCCTTACTGAAGGAGTTGAAGCCTCATAGCTTAGACCAGGTACTTGATTGGATAAAGACTGTTGAACTATCTCAGCACACTTATGCACAAAATGTGGTGTCTCAAAATAAAGATAAAAGTTGTCGTATTCAGGAAAATCATAACATGATGCACCAAAATGAAAAGTGTGTGTCAAAAATTGAAGATCCATGTTGTATGGATGAGGGTATTGATTGTAATCAGCTCACAATCAACACATGTATAGATCCATGCAACAACGATGAAGATGAAGATACATGGTATGATGAAAAAATAGATATGCATGAAAGTTCTTTTTGCAATATCTTGGGTGATGAAGAAGTAAAGGAGATACAAGACGTCATTCCATGTCATGTTTTGGTTGGTGAAGATAATTCAAGTGTTGCTAACATCTCATCACAAATCAGTGATCAATACATTGAAGATAGAAGTTCAAGCAATCACCCCGAAGAATCTGAGCATGGTCTATGTGGTGATGAGTCTTCTTGTGATGAGGATTTTGATGACAGCCAAATTAATTGCTCTTTTGAGGATCATGAATTCTCAATGCTCTTATAAGAGTGATCTAGAGGTACTTTCTTCACCTAAAGTATGCAAAGATATGAGTACTGATGAAGTCACTTGTCTCCAAGTGAATGATCAAATTGCACTTGATGCACACTTGGAATGCAATTTGAGTTTTTCATCAATGGAGCATGTCAATTCTGTGAATGATGAAGAATTTGAAGATAAGCATATGTGTGTTCAATTTGCTAATCCTGAATATAATGCTAGTAATGAAGAAGATGTTGATGAGCGGTCTTATGTTCCATATGTCCATGCTTGCTTATGTGAAGCAAAGTTGGAAAGTTTAGTTACACATGAAAAGGATGATGTGTACATGGATGGAAGAGGAGGTTCAGTACTAAGTGACCAAATTATGCATTCTGATACACATATGGATCATGGGTTAATTCTATTGCCCATAAACAATGAAAGACAATTTGATTTGTGTGTATGGCAGCCAAGTGATGCAAATGACAGTGGGTGTGATGTTAGTCAATATGAAATTGAATATGGATCTTTCTTTGATGATCTTTCTCATCTTAACAGTGTGCAAATGGACATGTTTGTTTTGAATGAGGAGTATATTAGTGTGAAAGAGAATGAGGTTCCTAGCACATATGAAAGTTTTTTTGCTGACCCTGTTAATCTTCAAAGTGATAGCATTTAAAATGATCCAGACATTGAACATGTTACAAAAAATCAATGTGAGACTTTTGGCTCAAGCTTAAACTTTGAATTATCTGAGTTTTTAGTTGAGATATTCCATATGGAATTGCATAGTGGTCTGAAGAATAAATCTGACATCATGTGTGAACCTGAGATAGAGAACATTGCTTATGTATTGGAGGCTGACATTTTTGTTGAATGTCATGATTTGCATGAAGATAAAAATACTTTGGGTGTTGATAAATATGATTTTCAGAATCTTGAAACATATGATGATGTGTTTGGGTTGTGTTGTTGGGATGGTGAAAAACTTACTTGTGATGCAATTCGATTAAAAGAGTTAAAAATGAGTGAGCATTCTCTGCTCAACACACAAGAGGATTGCATGTTTTTTTTGAAACATGATACCTTCTTTGAGCATGATCATTTTGAGGCGGTTAGTCAATGTGATAAGACTATGTTTTCATGCGGTCTTGATCACTATCCTCAAATGTTGCCACTTGTTACAAAATAAAAAAATGGAGAGTGTGGCAGTGATGTGACCTATGTAATTTGGTTGCCATGTGACAACAAAGACAAACAAAGAGCAAGTTTCCACTTGTTCAAAGGCAGCTTGATACTTGTGTTTGTAGAAATGTAGTCACTCATGTTGTTGTGGTATGATGGAGACAAGCATGGGTTGAGGGAGATCAGCTCCTTCAATAGATTGGTGTTTGACAGAGGTAAATATTGACTCCCCTTTTTCATTTGGTGGCCTGGGGTCACCAAGTGAAGTTGAAAAAAGGGTTGAATAAGGGAGTAGTTTGAGAGCACCCAATGGACTCAACATTTGGTCTACTCCCCAGAGATTTGGAATCTTGCTATGCCCATAGGGGGCATACATCCCCAGTCAGAGCCACTAGTGGAACTCTCAAATTTTGCAAATTTGAAGTGCCCGTATTGAAAATTTTGTCTTTGCACACTCAAAAGTACCCCTTAAAAATTTGCTTAAGTGACCCACTTTGGAGGGTCATAACTCGAAGTCTGTTGATTTTCATTCAAAACCCCTTCGTGGACTCACTCATGTGACATATGTGAACATCCATGTCAGTTTTCAGCTTCCCATAGTGTTTTTTGACTAGGTTTTTAAAAGCGAAGCTAGAGGGTTCTGGCACTGTTTTGCTGTTTTAGAATTTTCAGCTCTGCAACGTGGCCTCCTGTTTAAGCTTATGTTTCACAACTGGATGATTTTCATGACAAAATGATTGTTTCTCTCCATTCTCCCCACATTCATGTGCTCCCCTATCAATTTTTAGAGCCTCATGATCTGATTTGCTATTTTTTTTAGATCAAAAGCAAATGCACTTTGTTCAGTTTTATATCTACATTTCTGACAATGTTTCAAGGAGGTCAAGTTTGACCCTTAATATCTAATGAAGAATAATGATTCAAGAAAATCCCTCTTGCACACATACTCAAGGTATCTAAATCAGCTTGTGTTTCCAGTGGCAGCTCCCCAGAAGTTGATTGGGTATTTTTTCAAAGTGGTAACTAGGTGAGTTTTAATTGCTTTTGAACAGGTGCAGATGTAGAAAAATCTAAGTAAGCAACTATGTTGATTAATATTTTGCACCTCACAATCTTTTTTGTTGAACCATCTTTTTCACTCCATTCTTGGATCAAATGTGTGCATGACTGCTCAGTTTAAGGGTCAAAGAATAAGTTCTAATGGTTTTTTTAATTGCTTTTTGATCACGACAAGACTAAAAATGGTGTTCCAGAAAGTGTCAAATTTTGTAATTCTATTGACAACCCATTTCTTTTTTTGGTTTAAAACCTATACAACTCCATTTTCATCAAAAACGGAGGTCATTCGATACATTATTTTAATGTACTTTTGTTGCGATGAACACGTCCCGATGGCTAGCTTACAAAGGAGGTACCTGAATTTTAAAAATTGGGAAAAATTTGAAGAAATAGGTTTTCTCTAAATAATTGATTATGATCCTACGCAAATTTTCACGCCTCTAGGTGTCCCAGTTTGCTTGTAATAAATTTCTTCAAATGGTCCGCAGGCATAATTAGAAGTCACAAATTTCTTCTAATGTTTCAAATGTTAATATTTAAAATATTTAAAATATTGTGCAAATGAAAAGGGGCAAATATAAAATGCATTTCAAATGTTTTGGGTCAGAGCAAGTTTAATTCTTGCTTTTGATTGGTCGAGAGGCAGCTTTCATGGCTTTCATGGTTGCATGAAGAAAACTCATGCCAGTGGCCAAAAATTTGTCTTTTCCATTTGTTTTCAGCAATGCAATGTTTCTAGCCTTAAATATTGATGTGACAGGTCCATTTAATGCTTCATTGGCTTTGGTGAATTTTCTCAAACTTCTGCGAGAAAAGCTTTCTCTTTTCCCAATGAGCATGGACTTGCTTTCCATCGCCCATCACTTGATGAAATCCTCTAGGAAAAACTAAAGAAGTGATCGGCCATCGGTGGTTCTGTTTCCATTCTCTGGCTGCAATGTCCAATGAGCAATGACTTTTCATTCCCATCCGGAAGCCATCATTCATCGCTAGTTCTTTCCTCCATTTCCCTCAATAACATGAGAAGTGTGATGCACGGCAAAAGCTTGTTGGGGAAAGTCTTGTGGGCTCGTGAAAAGTGAAAGGCATGGGTAGTGGTGCCCAATAGTTTTTTTAAAATTATTGCAAAGTAAAGTTGGTGAAATGCTTTACCCGAGGAGAAATATTTTAAATAAATTTCAACCTTGGTCGCATGCTCCTCATCACTGGCCTTTTAATTGTCACAAGTACTTTCCTCCATTTCCCTCATGGACATGCGATAGGCGATGTCGAGTAAAGGCTTTCTGGGAAAAGAGTTTTGTGGGTCCCGAGAAGAAATGAAAGGTAAGGGTATTATTTTATTTGCCTGATAAAACAAATTTTATCCTTCACAGTAAAAGAGAAAAACATGGACTGCAGTAAAATGAAACTAGAGCATTTTTCTACCTCCATCACCCATGCGGGTTGTTGTTCCCATTTTCTCTCGCAATGAGTGATATGTTAAAAAATTTAATAGTGCCCGATAGGTGTAAAATTTTAAATAAGATACCAAATGTAGGGCATGGAAATTTTTTAAAAGGGGAAATATTTAAATGGTGAGTGAAAGTAAAGAGTGGCGGATATAAAGATATGGGTAAAGTATTTTACCCAATGAAATTTTAAAAGATTTCATTTTAAAATAGCATTTTAAATGTGAAAGGGTGAAAGCACGGGTTAATACTCTAGTAAAAATTTTAAACGAAAGAAAGTTTTTAAATAACATTGAAAGAAGGTAAAGATGAAGTAAATATTAAGGGGCTCATATTTTAAATGAAAGATTTAAAATACTAGTTGCACAAGCTTCAAATTAAAGTTGAAATATTTTGAATGAATTATTTCAAATATACAGAGTAGAAGTAAAATTATAAAGTGGCAAAGGCAGAATAAATAAAGCTTTCACTTGAGGAGTAGAATATTTTTCAGTGCGTGGGAAAATAAGGGCAGAATGAAGTTTTCATGGGAGGAGTTATTTTCACATTGCAAGGTAAAATGGGTAAAGTGGAGAGCTGAAGAGTAAAAGACTTTTACAAGTGAAATGTATAGCAAGGTAACTAATTTTTATAGTTGGAGTTTTGTTTACCCGAGAAAAGGCAAAACAATTTCGTGACAAATTTTTGTTGCAAATGAGTGTAAATGAAACTAAAATTTGTTTTGAAATGAAGGGAAAATGTAAAGTGACAAGCCAATAGCCCGATACTTTTTTTTGCTCCCTTAGTGATATAAAAGGGAATTCAAGGCTATTTTGCAGGGGTCTTTTGTTGAAGTTTAGGTCAGAATTATGCAAACCAAGAACACAAAAAATGCATAAACACTCCATATCTTAGAGTTTTGGGTAGAAGTAGTGAGTTTGGTCAATTATGTGGTTCTGAACATACCTGAATAGAAATGCCAACCTCTCAAGCATGTTGTCTCTCCATTTTGATATTTTGCATGAGTTATTAATGGATTTGGATCAAGGATATGTTCATTAATTATCATTTGTCTTCCACTTTGATATATGATTTAATTGTTGCTCTGATCTAATGGACGAGTTAAATGTTTTGGTTAAGTCATAGATTCATGCTTGTGTCATGTGGGTTTGGTAAGTAGTCAAAGGATTTTGGGTGTTAATGTGTAAATTGTAAGGCAATTGCAAAGATTATAGATGTTCAGGATTAAATCTGCCTTGTAGTTCAATTTATTGCATTTTGACTCCTAGCCCTTGGATATGGTACTAGTCTTGACTGTTACATACACTTTTCTCACTTCTAGTATTTCAATTCTAGAAAAAATCTCATAAATATACATTCAGTTGATCTACCTTTGCTAAAGTTTGGTACTATTTGATATTCTCGGTTGTAGATGTGTAATTCCTCTCAAGGAAATGTCAATTTCTTGAAGGATTTCATCTATTTAGTCCTTGATGAGAATATATCTACTAAATATGCAATGTATGAGGAAATCTTATGAAGGAATGTTATGAATATATTGTGGGATCACCCTCTTGGGTTTTGCAGAGCCCGAAGTGTAGGAGGAAAGCTAAATTGCTTTCTCTTGTCATTGGCCAACCCCTTTTAGGTTGCTGATTATTGGAACTAGAAAATCCATAGGCTACCTTGAAGATCTAGTTGAAATTGAAAAGAGCCAACACTCCCTTTTGGAAGAAACATAACCAAGCACAAATGCAATAATGCTTCCCATTCTAGGTAGTAATTAGAAGTAAGATGAATCCAAATGTATAAAGATGGTGTCTCTAATTTTCTCATGTGTCACCATGTCCATAGAAGATGATTCCACAATCAAATCAAGTACATGCCCAATCAATGAAGAAGGTGACAAATTAGGATCAAGTGGTAACTGATGTTGAACAATGTCCAAAGAAAAATATTATGTGACAAATACTATGACAGGGACATCATCAACGAGGAGAGAGAACCACTCAAATATTTCCTCTAAATATGATATGTGAGACTCCACAAACAAGTCTAAAATACCTATCAAGTAATCATCCCACAAGATTGAATCTGAAAGACTCTTATTTACATACTACAAAAAATCATTAAAAGCTCTCAAAGAAGCATCTCTAAACTCTGATGAAGCAACGAAAGTTAGATTTGTGATCTCAATAAGAGAAGTTGGAGTTGTAGGAGAGGTCTCTTGATTATTAAGATGCTCAAGTGTTGCATCATATTCAAGCTCCATAGATCTCCCAAATTCTAGTCCAAAGTGTGCTTGGGCACTCAGTCTTTGAGATCTACCAAAATATTGTAGCACTAATGGTTGTACCAATCAATCCTATGATATGATCATTTTTATTACCCCAAATTGATTTCTTCCAATGTGTATCTAGCTCAAGGATGAGTCCATAAAATGAGGAAAAATATTGAGCCACCTATAATGTGTCAAGATGCCCTTGTTCTAAGACTCATAATTGTCCTTAGTCAGAATGATTGTAGAAGGATGAATTGCATAACCCATGATTATAACAATGATACACTCAAATTATAAAATCAAATATCAATATATATTCAATAGTTGAAATGAAGTGATTTGATCAGAGTAAAACTTTCCCAAGTACCAACATGTCCAAGTAATCCTCCAAAATGTAAATATGAAAAATCTAAATAAAATGTATTTGGGGCTAAATATGGAAAATTTTCAAGGATGGCTTGATAGTGCTCCTCAATACTTTTCCAATGCTACAAGAATCACTAAAATCAGAGATCTAGGAAAAAGTTATGAGCTTGAGAGCTAAAAATAAAGATATGAATTCAAATAGCAATAAAATATGATAATGAAACCTACACCATTGGAAAGTTCATAGAACTATCTTTCTTATGATATCTTGTTTTCTAAAATATGATATTTGAGTCAAAAGTTATGGCGATTTTTAAAAAAATCCCAATTAAGGCTTCAATGGCTAAAATTGAACCCCCTAGGGGTTGGAAAGTGGTCACCTCATGTGAATAGATGTTGGAATATTGGGATGAGTGCTAATATGATGTTCATTTAACTATCAATTTTAACACAGTCCTTTGTGATGGTCATTTGGCCATCAAATTTAAGATAGTTGTTTGAAAATATATAAAAAATGTCAAAACAAATTCACCAAAATATGAAGTATTGCATATGAAAATGGGGGTTTTTTAGCCTTCTGGACTCAATGACGAGGTCTTTTTTCCCCATAGTGCACTTAGAAAAATCGCATGATTGATTATCTCCCACATCTAAGAAGGGGACTGTAGATCTAGAGCTTTAATACCATGCTAGAGTCACCAATGGACTCAAGCCTCTAGAATCAATTGCAAAACCAAAAGATGTCTTCCATAAGAGAGCAAAAAGAGGGAAAATGTTTTTTGATTATGGGCACAATGGATTTGATTAAACACCAATATGATTACATGGATTGATTTGATTTGATTTGAATCGAAATGTACATATGATGCCTTACTTATATAGGAAAGGTTGAGAGGACATGATGAGATTGTGACAAGTGAATTAATCCTATGCATTGAGACAACTAATATTAATTGATCTAGAACACAAGAATTAAATGGCATAAGATAAGATAAGATAAGATCTAATGCCAACTAAGACTTTAGAAAGATTCATATGACCTAAGTAAACTTAGAAAGTGAATAGGACCAACTAGGTAAGCTAGTTAGGTAAAACACTTTATTCACACTATTAGTGTGATGTATTTCCTCTCTAGGAACTTGCAAGGTTGATTTTGAAAATAAATTATATTCTTAACTTTATAAGGCAACATTTTCCCCAAATTGTGACCTAACATATTTTATACATGACATGAGATTTTATTATTTACATTGATCTTCATTATTAGTAATGACACTTGAATATATACTCATTTCAATATTATTTCACAATACCATTTATTTGTTTTACCATTCTATGTGATAAAATATGTTAGAATTGTGAAAAAACATGAGCCACAAGATCAAACAACAAACAAAGACACCTTCTATGTAAAAGAGCTGCAAAAACTAATATGCAATATCCTCAATAGGAAAAAACTACAAAAATGAAACTCTAAAATTGCAAATGAGAATCTCAAGAGGAGAAGAGAAGAGAAGAGAAGAGAAGATAATACAATGAGGGTTGAGTGCTTATAGAAGCAAAACCCTAAATGAGAAAGGGATTAAATCATGACAAGTGTCAACATCTCATGCAATGAAATAGAATGACCTAATAATAGCTCAACTAATAAAATCATAAAAGCATTCCTAAGATTAGCTTAAGTGCATGAGAATAAATTAGCCTAATAATTAATTAATTATTATCTAATGCATGATTACTCTAACAACATATATACACTATGACGCTTCAATAGAGGTTTATTTTTATATGACATATCAATAGAACTGATTTATAATATATCTTATCTTTATCTCATTATGATATCACATATTATAGGACATTTTTTAGAGTTTTCTATAGATTTTAGGGTCATTCATACATGTATAGATTCCAATACATATTTTGTTCTTTAATTTATATGTATCAGGGATAACTTTAGTGGCGAATTATCGCCAATTGGCGAATTCTAGGAATCTGGCAATTCGATTTTGGCGAATCTACCGTATCTGCATGGTGTTGAAATCACCAGGAAATCACGGACTATTGGTCCAATGCATGTCCATTCGCCAATAGTTTTTTTTTACGAGGCATGTTTAGGCAATAAATTCGCCATAACAGACTACGCATTTCCAATGCACCGATCAATATTTTTGCCTAGAATCCCGAGGAGCATGTCAAAGTCACCAACATATTCGCCAATACTATTAAAAAAACATTAAATGAAGACCCATTTCACCAATTAAAATTTACAAATAGTTGCTTGTGAAGACCATTTCGCTAATTAAAATTTATAAATAGTTGCTTATGAGGACCTATTTCGCCTTGAAAATTTCAAGGTATCATTGTATAAGCACGCGGGACTCACCAAATTTTTAACATACCATTTCAAAATCTCGCGGAATTCGCCAAATATGGATTGATATAAATACAATTGAAACTGTTATTTGTTCTTACACATTTTGTTTGGTTTTACACATTTTGTTCGGTTCTGAGGTTCTACTTCTCGATTCAGAAGTCAGTGAAACCCGAAAACGTAGAGTCAAAGGTGAGTGATCATTTCTTGAATCTTCATACTGTTATTAGTTATTAGACTATTAGTTATAATAATAAGATTTCTTTATCTGTTTTCCATTCTTGCTTCAGTCTTAAACATAATTTTAAGTAGGGAATGTGATCTATATTCTCTGTCGGTCTGTCCTTAAACAAGAAGACTGTTTTTTCCAGCTTTTATTCAAAGTGAGATCAATATGTCGAGCAGAAAGGGTAAGACTCCTGAGCAGGCAGGTAATAAAGAGTCTGGGAGGACATCAAAATGCCCAAAACGGGGAGGTACCATACAGTCTTACTTTGGAATTGGCAAAGCTTCTAATCCATCAGATCAAGGTGGAGCTACACCATCAACTCTTCCACCAAATATTATTGAAGATGGAGATACATCATCAACTCTTCTGCCACAGGAAGGTCAAGGTGAGATTGTCATTGTGTTAAATCAAAATGTATCAAATGAGGATGGCAATACCGCAGAAGATGTTCCAAGGGATACCTTGGATAGCTAGAATGAGATAATCAACTTGGATGAGGATGATGTTGGTAGCAAGAAAAGAAAAGGCAAAGCAAAATTGGGGCGCGAGTGGGAAATGACAAGGAATTTTCAAATTGGTTGGTTGTCGAAGTACCCATTCCTTGAACCAGTGGGGGTATCAAATGAAAATGATATTGAAAGGGCAATAGAGGTCAGATGTAAGATTTGTAGTTGGAAATGTGGAAGAGACAAAACGATGCAGCTAAAGCTTGACACTATAGAAAAGCATATCAGCAAAGTTTACGAAAAACAAATCAAAGACGGAAAGGAACAATCAGTCGTACGATGGAAATCAAAGGAAGAATGTGTTCATGTCAAGTATGTTGCAGATTATGGAGAGCATAACCATAGAATGTTGAAGATTAAAAAATGTGAAGGTACACTTGAGGCTCATTTTGGAAAAGCCATGGCAGCAGCAAATCTGTCAAAAACTGTTCAGATGAGTGTTGTTTTTCATATATCGTCCAAGGGGCGTCCTATGACAGACTACCCAGAACATTTTGATTTATTATCTTATTTGAGTGTTCCCCACTTTCCCTTCTCACATTGGTCAGAAACGCTGGATGGGAATTGGCGAACTGTCTTGCTGCAGTGGAAAAACAAGATTTAAAGGAGAAATTAGAAGAGTCAAATTTCATTGCATTATCTTTAGATGAAGTTACTGTGGTAGACAATACTTCTTGGGTTTGTATGCATTTGTATACTGTAGAACAAAATGTTCGCCAAGCTCATCTTCTTTGTGTTTGTAAAATGAAGGACAGTTCAACATTGCAAAATCTATTTGAACTAGTCAAGAAATCTTTGAATGAAATTGCAAGTTTGGATGAGTTGACAATTGCCAAAAAGTTGGTGTGTGTAGGAGCTAATGGAGCTGCAGTGATGCAAGGTCAAAGGAGCGGTCTTTGCATAAAGTTACAAACTACTTGTGCACCATACATGCTTGGCATTCACTACATGGCCCATAGAATGAATTTAGCATTTAAAATTGTAAGCAAGTTTCCAACAATATCAAAAGTTGAAAATCTAGTTCACGAGATCCACGCATACTTCTGCCAAAGTCCCAAATGTTTCCTTGAATTTCAACATTTTGTTGAGGGAATAACACTTGGAAACAAGATTCTCAAGGATTTCGATACCAGATGGATCTCCTTGCATGGACCAGCGCAACGAGTTCTTTCAGAATATCAATCCTTGATTGGGTTGATGTACGAGCATCGCAGCACAGTAGACAAAGCTCCTGAACTCTTACATAGGTTAAGCGATATAGAGACACTTTTGACTTTAACTAGTCTTCTCCCCATGTTGGATGAGATGAACAATCTTGTGAAGAAATCCCAAGATAGAACTATGTATATTTATGAATATGCCAATCTACGTAAACTTACATGCTTGGCCCTCGATCATCTATATCTAGATCTAACACAAGAAGGCGCAAATTATTTGATGTGGCAAAAAATTACTGATTTGAATAATCCTGATAATTATTTACAGTTTAATGCAAGCGAGCACTTATGTATTTGTGTACTTGGATATGAGATACCAATGTACCATTGTAAGACAGGCATTGGCAGGCGCTCTAGAAAAGAAGTACCTGTTAACGAGGAAGATTTTAATGACATTGCTAAATCTATTAGTGATAATTTGAAGGAAATTGCAAAATATCTTTCCTCAGAGATTCGTGAAAGATTCCCTCGACATGAAATACTTGAAGCCATGGGTATTGTGTATCCTCAATTTTTGGTAAACCGAGATAACCCAAAATATTTTCATGATCAAGTAAAAATCGTGATCGAACAGTTTTCAAAAAAGGTAACATACAATGAACAAATAATAGAAGGAATTTTAGATGAAAAAAAGCTTAGAAAGCAATGTCAGAGTTTTCCAATAGCTATGATGGACCAGTCTGATTCCATGGGCAAGGAGAAGGCCTTTGAGCCGGGATCAATAAAAAAGGTTTGGACAAGCTTAGGTCAGAGTGAAATATTATGTGGTTCGATGTCAGAATATTTTAAACTTGTTGATTTATGTCAAACAATGATATTGGGGTCGGTGGAGGATGAGAGAGTTTTCAGTACATTGGGATTTTTGAAATCAAACTTAAGAAACAAACTGGACAAGAATTTGGAAAATTGCTTGAGGATGAAAGGAACTGCGTATAATGTCAAAAAATTTCCTTTTGAAAGGGCACTCGCAATCTGGAGGTCCACATGTGAAAGAAGAGGGGCCGGGTTGTACAACACAGGCTCTCCAATTCTAAGAGCCGTCGGTACTAGTGGTGGTACTAGTGGTAGTGGCAGTGGGCCTGGGATAGATGAAGATGACAATGATATTGAAATTGACACAAATCAAACAATGAATGTTGATTTTGAGACACAGGCCGAACAAAGTGCAGAGCAGTCTCTGAATCAAGATGACTCTTTTACTTTATCTGAAGATGAGCATCGGTTTGAGGACCCTGACTCCATTTGGGAAATGGAAGAGAATTAGCAGGTTTTAGGTATTTTTACTGTACTTCTTGAATCAGTTTCCAATTTCCATTGTTCCAAAGTCCAAACTATAGTTGATGATATTTTATATTCTATTAAATGAAATTTGTGAATCATTGCACTTCAAGTTCATGATATCTTATAATCTTATTTTAGATTTCACTCAAGCACTGCATGAATCATATTCCAAATAGTAGTTGATATTTTTTATATTGTATTCAAATAAATTGTGAATCATTGCACTTCAAGTTCAAGAATCAGGATATTTTATTTAATATTTTATATTGACTCCAAGTCTCCATGATATTTTATATTATATTGCACTTCATGAATCATATCAGGATTTTTAGTCAAAACATAACAGAAGCTAACAGACTAATAGTTCAACATCCATAACTTAGAAATGAACAAAATAAACCTTGATCATTTTATTAAAAATAATTATATGTTTATATAATGGAGAGACATGAGTTCGAAATGAGTAATTTCCATTTAGATGCTAGTACTGTTAAAAAAAATCAAACTCTAATGAGTTTAAAACCTACTAAAAAATGACTGATGCACTGACCAGCCGCCAAACCTCAAGAAACTTGCACCAAAAGTGGCCCAAAACTATCATCAAGACACAACAAAAATCTGTTATAACTTTGTGGTAAAATAGAACGAAGGAAAATTACTTAACGTCGATTGAATTCAAATCCCAACCATCGATCCTTCACTTTCGTCAGAGCATCGAACGATTGCCTTCAAAAAGGCTGATGTAATCTCCATCTCAACACGATGGGCCCACCACACTATGCATCGCCAAAGGAATACACGTGGTGCTCGCCCGTGATATCGCAATCAATAAACACCTCGCATCTTTCGATCACGTGATGGTGGGCAACCGTTGATCTCCGTCATCGGCAATCGTGTTCATTCATAACAATCACCGTTGTTGAACATAACCATCGAGCAACTTTTTCATCAAGATTATAACACCTCCGTTGATTTTGAGAATGTGCATCTCGTAGCCGCTTTAGTAACCTGCCATATAATGTATATCTTTGGGTTGGGTCTTTTCTGACGTGACCTTTTTGAGGGTGGTTTCAAAACAACTTATGTCCCATTGAATCATCTAGGTCGGGCCCCTTTTAATAAAAATGCTAAATATTTCGCTTGACCTTTTATTTCTCAAGTTTGGGTCGAACCGTGCCCTGTGTTTTAGAAAAATTTGAGCCATCATTTGTCGTTGTCCTAGGTAGTGTCCCCTTCCCCTCTTTTATTTTAAGTAATTGTATAATGTATTATTTTGCATGGGTTATTTTTAGTGACCGTCAATCTCCCTATGGTTGATCTTGACCATTCCCCACGATCTCGTGATGACATCACCGCTGGTTGTTTGGTGATTGTGATATAACGGGTAGGTGCCACGTGTCCCAGGTTGCCCATGCTGAAAAGGAGTAAATAAAGTGCTTAATATTTGTATCAAACTTTAGTACGTTATAGAGTGGGTTACTAAACCAGATGTGAGATGCACGTACTCGAGATCGACATAGATGTTTTAACCTTGATGAAAAGTTGCTCGACGGATAGGTTTTGGTGCTGCTCACTGTTGTGAATGATCATGATCACCGATGGAGGGAATCAACGGTCGCCCGCCATCACGTGATCTTAAAGTGAAGGGTGTTTAGTGATTACGATATCACGGGCGAACGCCACATGTATTCCTTTGGCACTGTGTATTATGGTGGGCCCTCGATAATGACATGGAGATGTTGTCAGGCTGTCAGCCTTTTGAAGATGGTCATCTAATCATTGATGATCTGACAGGAACAAGAGATCAATGGCGAGGATTTAAATTTTCATCAAATACGATTGAAGTCGTTGGCGCGGCAAGCAAGTGAGCTTTAATGGTGGATGAGACGTTTGCTAGCCATTTTTCATCGGCTTTAAGTAGTTAATTCCATTCTATCTTAACCACAAAGGCATTCAAATGTTTTCGAAGCGGTCCGGAGCCAGACATTGAGTTTTTCAAGCAATTACAGCAAGATTTGGTTTTCTACAAGGCGCGAAATCTCGTGAGTTACCTTTTATGCCACAGTTTCTATTTGAATGTGTTTTTTGTGGAGGGTTGTATTATGTTGGTTAGGGGTCTTGTTGATTAAGACTGTAAGGTTACTGGTTCTTTTGAATTCTGGGAAATTGCAAAGTTCTGGTGTAATTTCGTTCTGGGTAGCCCTAGCTTGTTCAAGAATTTGATTTTAGGAGAAGCCCTGGTTGTTTGAAATGGCACCATCAAAGTAGCATTCTGGCCATATTGATTATTTGCAAAGGAATTTATACGACGATTTCCTAGATCAATTCCCTCTATCAACGAACGACAAGAAGAGGGGTTTGTTTTTAATGAATGGGAAAGCCTTAGGTGAGGGACTAAGGTGTAAAACCTATAATATTGCAGATGCTAGGGTCCAAATGATGGGCCTAGAAATGTTTAGGAGATGGTATGGGCAGCGAAATGTGCCTCATCCTTTCTGTAATGGCTGGAAGTACGATATGGGGAAACTAGTTGTACCAAATGTATTTCCTGATATTGACCTACTCAAAGCAGTGGCAGCATGATATGATCCTGTTACAAGGATTATCAGGGATAATGATGGTGGGGTTCTACTGAATATAAATGCAGATGAGATTTGACAGGTTTTCGATTTGAGTGAATATAGCCCATTCTTAGTCCGGGTAGATTTTGAGGAAATGAAGCAGGAATATGCAAGGTCAAAGCCTCTTTTCATATCAAAATTGCTTCCTCCTCATTTAGCCAAGGCAGGCAGTTCAACGATTCACATCAGCCCAACTGATCAGGAGCCTTTCAGGCTGAGTTGTTTTGCTGATCACTTCTTAGCAACATTTTATTCACTTTGCCAGATTTTAGGTTTTAGCCCTAATACCGTGATGCCCATTGCTTATATGTTTATGGGGGCTCAGATTTAGCATCCCAATTTTTCTATAGTGTATGACTATGCATCTTTTCTTGCTGAAAAGATACATGAGGGTTTGTTGAAGTTGCATATGGGGGACACTGGTACTCCTTTCTTTTGGTACTCCCTATTAATGCATATGTTCTTGTACAAGAATGTTGACTTCTTCTCAGATAAAATGGTGTTGAGGCAAGAAGTGAATGGAGAAAGATTACCAGTACAGGTTTGGAGGGCAGATTTGTCTTGCAACAAGGGAGGTGCTAGCTTTGTGCAGTTTGATAATTGTTTTGCTTCCAGACTTAGAGCTAGATTGGTGGTAAATGTGCCAAGGGTCCCTGAGGATTTGCATGATTTCCTCCGACCCAAAGTGAGGAAGCCTGATTTGAAGGTGTGCCACAATTGGGGTGACATCATCTTATACCCCGTAAGCACTGTCCTAAGGGTTTATGGTTTCCAAGGAGCTCCTCACATTCTCCCATATAATGTACCATCAAGGATGGGATTTGTCGAGGTCATGTGGCAGCTAGGTTGCATTCATGAGTATAATTTGATAGGGAAAGGAAAAGGGACTTTGTTCCTTGATTATACTGTTGTTTCTAATTTTGTCTTTTCCAAGGGAGGATGGGTCCACTTTGGAATATTTTTTGATGATTATCATTTGAAGAGTGGATCTAAGAGGCAGCATGACCCCGAGGGATTCTTTGCCCTATTCAGCAATGAATTAAAGGTGGCAAGTTTGCACATGTTTTCAATTTTCCTGAGGATCTAATTAGAAATCACTTTGATTTGAGTAGGCAAGAATTGAATAAAGAGAAATGGATTGCCTATGAGAAACTACTGGCTATGGTGCATAAAATGGATCCAAAATGTGATCCACTAATGGAGTTCACTCCATTTCACAAAAGAATAGATTTCTTAATGAATAACTTCAAAGATATCATGAGCACCTTGAAAACCAAGAAAGTCAATTTGGAACTGGACTTAGGAATTCAGAAACCAAAGGCGAGGCCTGAAGAAACAAGGCCAACTTATCAGCCACCAGAGGACAGGCCTCTATACAAGAGGAAGAGAGATGATAGCAGTAATGAGGAGGCAGGAGATAAAAGGGGAAAACAAATAATGCAAGCATCATCACAATCGGGTCAAGGGATCAAGAAACCTGGAGGGATAAGGATTGTGGACCTAGATTCACCACCAAGAAATGATCCTGTAGAGTTACTATAGGAGCCAAGCCTAAAGAGGCAAAGGGTTGAGGAAACACAACAGGCTCTGATGGATGAAATAATTATAACTGATCAAGAAATGCATGTCGGTATCCCTTCTCGTCCTAGATCAACACAATTGGTGTTAACTGATATGGATATAAAGGGGCAGCATGTATAGGATGCCATGATGGAGGCCTGCAAGGCATTCCTGGATGATGATGCCTTCGTAAAGACTCCTGTATTCTTGCAATTAATTTAGAGAATGAAATTAGAGAAATATTAGGATAAATGCAAGAGAAAGAGAGAGTCAAGACCTGATAGGTCTGAACAGGAGAATGATGATGAAGTTAAGGCCGAACTAATGGAGGAATTCAAGAGAATTATTCCTGAGGAAGAAAGGAGACTTGTGACTCAGGCTAGTGTCTTACTTCTGCCTGAATGGGACATAGCTGATACTGTAGCATTCAATGCTATCCTGCAGTCCAAGCATCCTGTGCAAAACAGTGAAGAAGAGGTTAAGGAAGCTCTACAAGACTCTGCTTTTAGTGAGAAATATGAAATTCTGGCCATATGGGCATTGGCACCCCAGGGTAGAAAACCAAATGTGGCTGATATTGGCCCAAGTCTAAGGGGAGGGCTCATCATCAAGAGAGCTTCTGAAACCTCAACAATATAAGCCACAAGCTTGACATTGAATGTGGCCAAATTGGCCCAAAAGACAGCTGAAAGGGAGGAAGCTGAAAAGAAGAGTCTAATGGAGAAATACAATGTAATAATTGGGGAATATAGTAGAATACAATAGAGGAATGTTGAGCTGCAGTCTAAAGTAGATAGACTAAAATATGGGCAGATAGGAGAATCCTCCAATGCCCCTAGTATCAGAGCACTACCCACTACTTCAGGGTCAATTCCCCTTAATATCCCAATCATTTCTATTCCTGGGTCCCCCATTCGGACACCTACTCTCAGCCCTGCACCAGAGCCAGTTGAAGAGGAAGTTGAGTATTCTGTGGATCCTACCAAGAAGCAAATGTTGAATAAAATCACAGAATTGCAGGCTGCCCTAAAGGCAAGTGAGGATGATGCAATTGCTAAACACAATGAGGTGGTTGACACCATTTTGAGGCATCTAAATGAGAAGGTTGATTGTAGGTTGCCATCTGTACATTCTTTGTATTCCTTGTTCTTGGATGGAATTAAAAACATTAACAGAGATCGGGAAGTAGTTCTGCCTTTGGTTGAGAAGTGGATCCCTCGGGCCACTGATTTAGAGGTTATGTTTAAGGCTTCCAGGTTTGATGTAGACAGCAAGCCTCAGTCATTGAAGCCTACTCTATTTTTTGTGAAATCATTGAAGGGATTCTAGGCCCTACCTGATGATTTGAGTAAAAAAATTAGAGAACTGGTAAAGAGTTTTGATGACTGGAATGATACTTTTCTGCCAGATATAATAGATGCATAGGGAAATATTAAGACATTGCAACAATGGCAAGATAGGGCAGAAGAGGTTATTGATGCACAAATCAAATTGATTTGTGATGGCCCAGACTATGACTTGCTAGTGAGCAGTATGGATAAAATAATTAATACTAGCATATTCTTAGAGTCTTTTGAGAGAGAGACTAACCAGGTTGCGATGAAGTACACACCTTGCGATACTAAGGTGATCGAGGTGGTGAATTTTAACTGGCCAACGGATGAGGAATACCAAAGATGGGTGGACAAGTACTTAACCGAAGAGGAGTAAAATAGTGTCTATTATTGGCAACTAACAACTCAGCAGTTATAGTATAACTGATTATGGTCTATTAGTAATTGACCAATGACATGTGTAATTTTTGGCCTGATGCTTGTTTGCTCCTTCGTTTTCTATAAGAAGGATTTCAAGGCCAGAAATAGGGGTTGGCAAGTCAGATATTTTGAGGTCGATTCTAGGTATAGTTGCAGAACAGATTGTAAGAACTAGTTATTTCAATATTAATACAATTTAGGTTTGGGGTTATTCGGTAATGGGGTTTTAGGTCTATGAAGATTTGATGTTTCGCAACAGTTCTAGCATTTGAGTTATGATGTTATATTTCGAGCTCATGTCTCTCCTTTGTATAAACATATCATAATTTTGAATAGTATAATCAAGGATTATGGTGTTCATCTCACTGCTCAGTGCTCTAGTGTGTATGTTTTCCATTTTGGCTTTAATTCAATGAATTAATTAAAATGCTTGGATGGAATCATGGATGGATATGTTTGTAAAGGGATTTAGTAAGAAGTATTGGGTTAGGATATGGATTGGCACTATTGTAATGCAATATTGCCAGGGATCTTATATGTCACGTATTTGAAAAATTGAATCTGTTGTTAAATTTTAAATGTTTGTGAATTTGACTCCCCAATGGTATATGGCACTGGTTTAAATTGTACAAGTTTGTGAAGTCATGTGTCTGTATGTCTTTACTTAGAGCTTGCTGCCAAATTGCAAATAAAATGACTATCATAAGTTACGAAATAATGTTGTAATCATCCCATGCCCTTGATTGGAATTGGCAATTCCGTAGGTAGATTAGGAGACAAACTTTGTTTACGTTAGAAAACACCAACAAAACCCACCCAAAAAAGGTAACATCCGAATAGATTTTCACCCAAGGTATTGCATATGACATTAGGATTTTCATGAAAACCAAAATAAAAACCCCAACCTTAGGTTCTTTCCCAAACAATATGACACATTGACATACCAGGACAAGGTCAAGACAAAGAGGAATTCAAAGAGCAAAATTAGAAGTTCCATCAAGTTCATCAGTAGTTCATATGATAAAATAAATAATACAGATAATTGAACATCATCACATTACTGAGGTCTGAATTTGGGCTTTTTAATTGAATTTCACATAAAGGAGTACATATTGGCACTGGCAATGCAAAATCTTGCCAATGCCCAAAGACAAATCTGCATAGAGCTGAGTTGGAACTTGGAAACTCATATTATCAATGGTTGAAAATAAAAAATCAAGTCACTGTATCACCTTTTCTAGCAACTTCCACTCTTCAGGAGGTGGAATTTCCATTTGTTCTAACTGATGTTGTTTGACTTGAAGTTTTGTTAACATTTCATGATTGTAATTAGAAGTGGAACATGTCTTGAATTCTTCAATCAATTTTGCATTCAAGGTTGTCAGTGTTCTGATTGAATCCAAATTAAAATAGTTCACATCTGGGTTATGAGGAAACTAGTCCAAATCAATCTTCCTTGCACCTTCCATCTTCTTTCTAAAACCATCCTTTCCAATGAATCGCTCATTTGTGTCAAAAGCCTCTAGAAAACCAAGCTCGGTGAAGTTCCTTACCTTTTCATCCACCACCTTCATCTTGTCTGCAACCAAATACAAATATTCCTTTGTTCCAGACATTCTCGAACACTTTTCAATGATAGATGACAACTTCATTAAGGTTTCAATCCAATTAGTAATCCCTTTTGATTTCAGATCATTGTCACTAGCTTTGTAGACTATTTGTAGAACTTCATTTGTAGATTTCTCTAATTCTAGTACCTTTTTGTTGTCCACTAAATATTTGTTGAGCTTCTTATAATGTTGTCTGATAGCATCAATCAATTGAAACATGTCACACAAATGATCAAACCTCTGCATTATTTCATCCCAGATCTTTTGTTTCATATGCCTCACCGTATCTCTACAAAATGCAAATAACTTATTTTGAGAAGACTTAATTTCTTCTTTTGCTTCCGTTAGCTCTTTCTCCAATCTTTCAATTGTTTTTCTCTATTTCTCCAATTTTTGTTCCCACTGTACATTTCCATTTGCAATGCTTACTCTTAATTTTTCTGAAGTGGATTTTTCCTCATCATATTTCTTGTTGCTCTCATCTAGCCTTCGCTTCAGTTCATTCACTTCTCTCTCATTTGATTTATCCTCTTTGGTTGTTGATGTAGAGGCAGATTTTATTATTCTTTTTTCTAATTCATTGCTCTTGTTATCTGCTGCTTTCCTATTTGCTTTCTCACTTGCTAGGTCTGCCTGTAACTTTTCTATTTGGGTCTGCAACCTTTTCTTCTCTCTATCTTGCTTTAGCAATGATGTGTACACCAATTCATTGTTCTTCTTTGATACATTAATTTTGTCAGTATTTTTCATGCCAGAAAAATCTAATTGAAAATTGGTTACCTGGTATTCAGATCGATCCATTTGATTTGTTGGTTTGTTTTGAAATGTGGGAACAACAATTGTGTACTCCATGATTTCTTTATTTGTGTCAAATGTGGGTAATACCATGGTTGTTGCAATCTCTGAAGTTATAGCAGACGCACTCTCCATCAATTGCTTCTTTTCTTTTTTATTCAAGTCTGGTTTCTTTTTAAACTCTTCAATGAAATCATAACCTGGGGAGGCAGGAACAATGGAATGCTTGAATGGCAAAGGAATACGAGTACTTGCAGTTGCTAATGATGTCACACCCACACTAACTGGATTTGTGGGAGTTTCTGGAAATAACTCCTTTGTGGTACTGGTGGATCCACTAATAGTGTGACTTGGACCTATCAAAATCCTTTGCCTCTTTTGATTGCCTTGATCACCTGGTGTTTCTATGGTATCTTTTTTTGTTTTCCTCTTAGTATTGTGTGTAATTTGTTGTTGTAGCACATGTTGACCACTACTAGTACTACTACCCATACCATCGCCACCAATGGCACTCCCAGTTGCACTAGGTTGTCCACCAAGGCCATGTCCTAGTTGTGATTGTATCTGACCATGAGGATGAGGACTAGAAGCTCTAACAAATTGATTTTGTCTTGTATCCCCTTGGTCTACTTTTTCACCTCCAAACCCAAGGCCTGATTTATCAACTGGTTTTCTATGCTCAATACTTTGTATTGTCGAAGGGCCTTGTCCTTTGGACCCCAAAGGACCACCTTCATAACCAATTTTTTGAAGTATGGTTGCTCCTATAGTATATGTTTGAGCATATTCTTCTTTTGCGGCCTCACTTAAAACAGGTTTGTAATTGGCATGGCTTTGTTCTTCTTCTTCCATATCAATATCATCATCACATTCATCACATTCATCAGGATGCTCTATATTCCACAATTTGCTAAACTCTTCATCTTCTTTGTTATCATCATACTCTGCAAGAGCTCTTTCTTCTCCTAGGTCCTTCCTCATAGACCAAAAGGCAGTAATTTTTTATCGTGACCATTTTTTATCTATAACATCCTTCTCTAGAGAACCTGGAATTTTTACTCTACTAGATGGTTTATCACTTTTTTCATAAAATTTTTTGTATGTCATGTTTGTCTTTTGGTGCAATGCCATAATTTTGCCTGACAATTGTTCAAAAGGAATACCATTCTCAGCAGCACTTTTCTCCATTGCTATTTTGACCTCATCCCAAGAATCCTTGTTTCTCAAGTTTTCAAGCAAGGGTTTACTTTGATGTTGAATTCTATTTACAGCATTCCTATTGGCCACAATCATTGATTTATTGATGTCACATGGATCGTACTGCCAGTGACAGATAGCATCAAATGCAAAAAAATTCAAAAGATTATGTGCCACAGTAAATGCTTTTCTCTCGAATGTGAACCCTCCACATGAAAAAGGTAAAGAAGGAAATAAGGTCTTCTTTTGCTGACTGAGAAAGTGTAGTTCATCAGCACTCTGCACCTGCCTTACATATTCCAATGCAAAAACCCTTTCTGTCACATGTATTGGAAGTTTGTATGGCTGTACTCCCGATCCATAAAATCTTAGCACAGTATATTCTTCCATTAAGTACCAATCAGCCAATTGTATTTCTTTTCCTAGTTGCATGCAGTTTCTACATGACATAGGCAATCTAGGCATTGGATTATTTGTAATTACTTGATGCAATGGAGCCAAAAAGTAGTCTACAAAATGACTGTAGTTCCTTCGAGAATCATGCATCCTTATCTCAGTGGTCCATTCATATACTAGAGCCATTTTATTTTCCTCTGCATTACTGTAGGGCTGAATCTAAAGCTTGTTGGTCTGAAACATTCCTCTAAATTTGAATAGAAAAAGATAGCACAAGTAGGTTGTGAACCTAAATGTCTTCGTGGAACCTGCTTTAATCATTAAAAATTGTTTATGCATGGATTCTACAATGTGCTGAGTATAATTATATTTGACATGTTCATCAGCATAATGGATATTATATACCATTTCAAGGAGGCTTGCACCCACTTCCAAATTGCTATCCAGACCGAGGCAAAATGCTAGCATGGAAATAGTATCCTGAACCCATGGTTTAAAAAAATCCAAATTATAAGGAGGCTTCTGATCACCTTTCAATTTGTTTCTATCCTTAACTATATTATTTAAGAAATCATTTTTCAGCCTTTCTTCCACTGCTTCATAATCACTAGCAAGCTTTTCTAGGTCAATGTGGTGGTTTCCAAATTCTTCGGTTGTAAACCCCAACACTTTTCCAAGTTCTTCTGCATTAATGGATAACAATTCTTCTTGGTTATCTTTATTAACAATTGCTCTTTTCTTATCATCATAATTTTCGGCACAGACCATGATAAATTCTGGGCAAGGGAAAACTTCATGTAACATCATACACCCTAATCCAGTTACCCATGGTGCATTGACACTATTAACTTTTGTTTGCTTTGCAGCCTTATTCTGAGATGAAAATCTAAGTTCTGAGGTACACCTACCATAGATTTCAGGATCATAAATATCATGGTACCCATCGGTGAAACCTGGGGTTTTAAGCAATTCTGCATAATGTATTTTTTTATCAGACATTGCTCTAGTGGTACTGGTGGTAGACATGCTTGTACAAATGTGAAGTTGTGAAATTCAAATTCCCTAATAAGTAATACTTATTAGTCCTCCTTAATTTTAATAAATTTTTGAGTCTCTAAAGTCTAAAACCAAACTTCAAACTTTGACAAAATAAGATTTTAAGAAATGTCAAACGATGAAACGTAGCCAAAGGAATTCTTTCACTTACCTAGATTCTGAGTCCCGACACTTGAAAACTGGAATGGTGTTGTTGGAAGTGGAAATGTGGAATCCAAAATAGGGTGGTGCACTGCAATGGCCAATGAGCAATCTAAAGATTGAAAACTTTAAAAATCACTGTACAATTTCAAAGTGCAAAGTGTTTCAAATGCTTTTTTTCTCGTTATTGGAACTTTAAAGTGAATGACACATCTTCGAAGTTCGATCTACAAGACTACAAGTTGAAAATTCTTAACCGTTGATCTTTCTAAATCTAACGGTTGTAGGGTGATTCCGGAGGTTTAAGTTGGGAAGCCCATCGCTCTGTGCATTTCATTACGGAATGCAACTGCAACCATACATCAAATGTTCATCCAACGGTTGAAACTTGAGTAATTTATGATATTAACTTTAAAGTTTAAAAATAAACATTAATCACTTGACAGTTGACACTTAGCAGTACAAAGTGTTTTAAATGCTTTGTTTCTCAAAATTGGAACATTAAAGTGAATGACACGTCTTACATCTACAAGTTGCAAATTCTTCACCGTTGATCTTTCTAAATCTAAGGGCTATAGGGTGATTCCGGAGGTTTAAGTTGGGAAGCCCATCGCTCTATGCATGTCATTATGGAATGCAACTACAACCATACATCAAATGTTCATCCAACAGTTGAAACTTGATTAATTTATTATATTAACTTTAAAAATAAACATTAATCACTTGACAGTTGACAGCAAGCCTAGAATTTGATGGTCTATTAAATATTTGACCCTTTTTTCAATTTTAGACCGTATATTGTAGCTATAAAATTTATTAGACCGTATAGTTTAACTTGCTATATTTTTATTAAACCGTAAAAAATTATTATATAGTATTTTAATTTATAATATATATCATTTTATAATTTTTATTATAAAAAGAGAATAGAATATAACTTTTTTGAATATTTTTAATATGAATTTAGAAACTTTTGACTTTTTTATAATATTAATAGCTATCATTTTTTATATTAATATATGTGATTTATAATATTATTATAAAAATATATATTAATTTAGAATCTTTTCAAAATAAAACATAATTATTTTTAATTTTTAGAATATATTTAACAAGATTTATTTTTAATACGATTTTAGAAACTTTTGTTAATTGTTAATTATAACAGTAGATTTTTATATTTATCACTAATAATTATCATTGTTTTCTAATTTTTCAAGATCTTCCATTTATAAAAGATTTTATATAAAAATTCGTAAATTAAACAATTTTTTTTATAGGCATTTAAATGACCAAACCGTCATAAAAATTTCATATTGATTGTTTGCTATTGTCATAATCTTAAGTTTTAACCGTTGATCTTTCTAAATCTAACGGTTATAGGGTAATTTTGGAGGTTTAAATTGAGAAGGCCATCGCTCTCTTCATTTCATTACGAAATGTAACTACAACCATACATCAAATGTTCATCCAACGGTTGAACTTGAAACTTGAGTAACCATGAATTCTTAAGTGCATATTGCATAGAGTATATTACTTAATTTCTAAAAAATAAAAAAACTGATTTGAATATATTAAATTATTAATAGACACTGAAGTTCCAAACTCAGAAAAAAACTCTTTACGCTTAAACGTAAATGAATAATGAAGATTCAAGGAATCAAGATTCAAGAATAACACAACACAACCATTTATTTTATTGCAACTGAATTTCAATGTCATATTATTACATATCTTTTTACAAACGAGTAGCACTGTAGCTCCTGTTTTGTTGCTCGTTACAATGGATTACCAATTATTTGCAATTTCCAAGCTTTGTTGCTGAAAACCTAATACACATCTATCTCTAAAAGTAAATGTGGCTCTGAAAATAAATTCATGTTTCCAAACTTTTGCTGGTGGATTTTCCAACCATGCTGGGCAAAGGGGGTTCCAATCACTCCTAGGGGAATGGGAGCCGTGAAGATACAAAATGTACTTATCCCCTTCGAGAACCAAAGTCTGACAGAAGATGAAAAACAAATGTCTCTTTGAAAATAAATGCATGGGGCTTGCCTGGCCAACCATGCTGGGGAAATGGGAGCTGTTAGAATATAGAAGGAGAAACAAATCTACTCCCAACTTTTACCTGCAGCCTCTATGCATTCGGATAACAATTATCTCCATCAGAGCTCCTCATCCTAGTTCAAAACCCATCTAAAAATTCAGGTTAACCAAATCAATTTCTTTCCAATTCTACCCATTCTGAACTTGAAGGAAATTCATCTTTTACTGATTACTCTGTAACTACATAATTGTAGGTAGGAGAATTTACAGTATCCCCAATACTGTATCATCTTCTTCCTTATTAACCCTAGAAAATAAAAACCCTTATGGCACTATCTACTAATCACTGAATCACTAATACTATCCCTATTTATGGGCCACCAGTGCCGCTACTAGCCTGTATAATTAAAATTTCTAATTTGATTGACGTCTTGCTACGTGCCAACTTGAAGTCTTGAACTCTATCTCAAGCTGACAAGCTGTCAAAATCACTCATTCAAACGATATGAAATCATTACAAATCTTGTTTCATTAAAGCTATGAGTTGTCTAAGAAATTGCTTCGTATGTTCATATCACATATGGCATTAATTGCCGCCACTACCACTGCCAACCACACTTTCTTCAAAAATATTGAGAATTTAAATGAAATGAAATGTACAACATCGAAATTCGAGGCATTGAAAAGAGTGAATGAGCGATGAATTAATCTTAACACAAAGTCTCAGAGATGAAAAAATAAGCATTCTGAATTTGACCTAACACTAACAGATAAACATTGAACAATTATCATGAAGAGACACAATTCATTCATAATTAAAAGGAAGCATTGATAAATACAAAGATTTAGAAATATATTATTTTATCTCTCTAATGCCAAAAATGTGGTTTCACAAACCTGTCACCCCACACCCTGTACAATCAAAATTTAAAAAGCGCTCAAAAGCTGAAACTACGCCTCCTTATCATTATGTGTCACAAATTCACAATTCACTAAAGGATTCGTGTATGTTGTTAAACAGCTAGAGGTTTCGGGACTCTGTACAGTTCCAACTGCATTTCCATAACAAAATTATGAAATTCAGCGCGTTCTTTTTCTTCTTCTAAAACAAAAATTACCTTGTTGTACTTGGCATAGCTGGTTTTCTCTTTCCACGCCACTGAACGTAGCTAGGAAATGATGTCGAGTTGCTCTTCTTCAAGCCAATTCAAATTTGGTTGCATGAAGGCCACAATTTCATCTTCCCATACCCTAATATCGGTTGGAAGTACCATTTTGAGGAAACTTTGAGTATGGAGTTCAAAATGCTGCCACCTTTCCTCGTATGCAGGCTCACTTAACTTTACCAGCAGGAAGTGACAATCTTCTACTAAATCCGTTTCTCCAAACTCCTTAATACCTTATTTAAGATCTATCCTTTCAGAGGATTTAAAAGATTACGTTAAATCTATCCAGTTGGTGTTTGAGAAGACATCCCTTAATGGCATCGTACAATTCATTAAATGAGTTGTCACTTTGAAAGTTGTGCATCCCACCAAGGTCACCCAATCGGTGAGAAACAGAACTTTATAACCATTTGTACGGTAATAAAATATCAATCATGATTTCTAGAAATCTAACGGTTCTAGTGATATTCCAGAGGTTTCAAATAGCAAGTCTAATGCTTTAGAGATCTACTTCTGAAATGCAACTACAGTCGTCCATCGAATGGTCCATATGATTTTTATTTCACCACTGGATTTTTTTATTATTTTGAGATTCATTTTAATTCGCCAATGAAAATATACTTTTTGCTTTGAAAAACGGTTTTAATCGCCAATGGAAAAAAAATTCTAGTTTGAAAAACGGGTTTATTCGCCAATGAAAAATATTTTATTCGATTTAAAAAAATTGCAATTCGCCACAGTTTTCCATAGACTTCCAGGGATTATAAAATATTTGCCAATGGGGATTATTTTTTTTCTCGAAAAACGAAAAAAATCGCCAACAAAATTAATATTTTTCATTGAGAAGTATACAAGATTCGCCAAGATTTAACACCTGCGCCGAGGGGGGGGGTTCTTAAAGTTATCCCTGATATGTACCTACATAATTTCATTCACTAAATTTAAAAGTTCTTCTTTAAAGATTGGATATGAATGGATATATAGATTCACAAGATATTTAGTTTATACTCATATGGTATTTAGTTTTAGGGGTTCACATTTTAATGATATTTAGTAGATCAAGGGTCTTAGGTTCATGGGTATTCACATTTAAGTTTCAATTTTAAATGGCTTTAGTTTTGGGTATATATCATAGTAAGTGGGCCTTTAGCTATGCTATGTATCTTATAACTCCTTTCCCATATCCATATTTAGTATATGACACATATTTATCACCTAATTTCCTTCACTAACATATCCTTGTAGTTAGGTCATCTTATCCATACATAACTTTTAAAATTTTAAAATTTTACAAGACATTCTTTTATAAATATACTTACATTTTACATCTTACATGAAATTCATTTGTATTTATATGATTAAACTTTATATGGCATTTATTTATGCTTACATGTGTATATTTGGTATTTTAGTTTACATTTTCCTTTTCCTTATCCTTATCATTGGGGGAAACATAGGAGCACCATGTTGTCTCTTCTTACATGTAATTTTGTGATTATAGCTTGATATCTTATTTGTTACTTATCACATGATAATATTTATGAAAATTTTACATGATTTGATTGAAATTGCATGATCATATCTTTTGCATATTACTTCTTCTCCTCCTCTTTAATTCCTTACATCATGTGAATGCAATTGATTATAGGGGTATATAATATTAGAAATATTATTTCATGGTTATGATGGCTCCTTCATGGCCCTACATTTCCCACTCTTGGTCATGATGGTTCCTTTGTAGCTCCATAATTTTGGTTATGATGGCTCCTTCATAGCCATGCATTGATCACTTTTGGTTGTAATGTCTCCTTTAGAGCCTTGCATTATTCTTTTGGATATGATGGTTCTTTTCCAACCTTATATCATTCTTTTGGTTATGAAAGCTCTTCTAGAACCTTACACTTTATCTCTATTTGGATTAAAATGTTTCACTTGTGATCATTACCCCCATATTTTTACATATTGTTTGTTAACGTTGTTAAGTAGTTGTTTATTTTTATTTCACATATTTATAAAGTGTTAGTAATGGAATTTGTGCTTGTAGGTTTGAAGATAGAGTTATCATTACAAGGAGTATTGCAAATCATCAACCTAATGCACATCTTCTATTTGTGTGTTTGACATTTATTTTCATATTAACTACTTGTTTATTTGACATGCATAATTCATAGTAGATCACATGAAGCCAAAGTAGGAACAAAGTGTAATGGGTAAACATACACCCTTGACACTTTATGTCATTCATTTTGGACTCACTTAACCCTTTGTTGCTAATATAATAGTCTAGTGTTGAAATGGCATATTTATGTGCAAGGGTTGGCATCTAGATTGTGCTTAATATCATTTTAAGTTCTTATTCCTAGTAGTCTTAGACCCAACCCCCAAATCTATTATTTTTAGTCTTGGTTCAAAATTGCACATGCAATCTTGAACCTAATTAAAAAGACACTTGCAAGATTAATTCCCTTTTCCTAAATCTAAAATTTGTCATGGGCTCAAAACAACTTTCCTCCAACTAGTTGTTGACTATTGACTCAAGAGTGAAGTGTTCAAATTTGAATGCTAAGGTGTTCTATAAAAAGAACAAAGCCTAGTTCATTTGAGGAGATAAAAATCACAATTTAACATTGCATGATCATTACAAAAAGCATATAGAATCGCACAATGTCAATGCTTTATTCACAAGAACATCTAGATATTTATATTTTATTTGACGTGTCTAAAATTGTTTCAAATTGTTAAATCAATCAAAAGAGGTCATCATGTTTGAACGCATGTATAAAATTCAAAGCTGCAAGTGTAGTACCATTAGTTAAAGTCCACAACCTTGGATTTTTGCCTTTATATTATTAATATGACAAAGAACATAGTGTAGTACCATTAGTTAAAGTCCACAAACTTGAATTTTTTCCTCCATATTATTAATATGACAAAGACCATAGCATAATGTGGGGATGCATTATCCTCAAGAAACTTCCTAGCCCATCATCCATTGAGGTGGTCACAACCTATATTATAATCACTTAAATAGAAAATAAAAATTAGTGGCCCCACCAACCAAAACCAGAAAGGGACTTCAGTGCCATGACTGGTAGGTACTCAAATTTTCATGATAAGTTATATATGTGTATGGGAATAGTTGGTGAGTGAAAGGAGGACACCTGACCCATCATTTTATCTCTGGTCAAGATAGTGCAGAAAGTAATCTGTCAAATGATCCATTCAGTCCTAAAAGGTGGGCTGGATGCACACTAACCCATATAAAACAATCTTGAAAAAGTGGATTGTGAATCATAAATGAAAGAGAAATATCTTGAGATGACTACACCAGTCAGAACATACTGTTACCGGTCAGAGCATTTGGAATACCATAAATATAAATCTCAACACACCATTCGTTTAAAGCTCAACAGGCTGTTCATCTGCCCAGGTCAGGACTCTTCCAATTGGATTAAAAAGTTGCAAACAAGCTCATTGTCCAATACAGTACAAGACAGCCATGAACAGCTCTGAATCGCTGAACCATAGGTACTAATCTTGTTATCTCTGTTTTTTTCTTGGGGGGCATCATGATTTCTTTGACTAGGACTAATCTTGTTATCAATTGATAGCCATGAACAGCCCCGAATCTCTGAACAATGGGTACTGCTTTTATCATCTCTGTTCTTTTTGGGAAGGGGGGAGGAGGGAGGAGGAGGAGGAGGAGGAGGAGGAGGGGCAGGGGGGAAGGGGGTTCATCATAATGTTTGTTGACATTTAATCCCAGATAATTTCAATTTCAGATGGTGGAAGGAGGACACAGTGGGAGTGGTAACAGGGGCCAGCAAGGGCATCGGGTATGCAATTGTTCGTCAGTTGGCAGAGCATGGGATCCATGTCATATTAACAGCAAGAGATGAAGAAAGAGGTAAGGCTGCAGCCAAGAGTCTCAGTGATGAAGGGTTTCATAAAGTTGTATTCCATCAGTTGGATGTGCAGGATGAGAGAAGCATCCATGTGTTTGCCAGTTGGATGAAGGAGCACTACGGCAAACTAGATATCCTGGTATTGTATTATATTCTTCTTTGCTGCACAGTTTCTTTATGTTAAATTTTGCTTATTTTGTTCCAACATTCTTATGATGTCATTTTTTTTTTGTAATCAAGTCTATTTAACATGTTTTAATAGTCTCAATTCTATTTTATTTATTCATATTGAAGCTTACTTAGCCTATTATGACACTCTTACCTACAAATTTATGTAGATTTTTATATTTTTTTAACTTGCTTGTACAACTTTTGACCCTGAAAATTTCTAACCCTTAATTATGAAATTTTCCATTTTAAGTACAAATTATTCTTCTTTCTAATCCACTTGGACTGTCATGAAATTACTTACTCAACTTTGAAAATACAGGTTAATAATGCTGCAATATCAGGACTTGCAATAGATTATGACATTTTGAAGGCCAGCAATGATGATCCCACCAAATTATTTGTATGTCCTTTATCTCACTTTAATTATTCAAGGTTTTATTGGATTTGAGATCATCTTACTAACTTTTTAACCTTGTCTTAAAAGACTTCCCTTGGAAGCACAGTGGAAGGAATATCTGACTCTTATGAAAAGGCAAAGGAGTGCATTGAGATTAACTACTATGGCACCAAAAGAATGGTGGAAGCATTTCTGCCTCTTTTGAAACTTGCTAATGAAGGTGGTGGTAGAATTGTAAATGTATCTTCTCGTGCTGGGGTCTTAGAGGTATGTCAATAAATTCTAAGATTAAAAATCATAAGGTATTTGGCAAAGAAATAAAGTATTAAATGAATGTATAAATTATTTATGTCTATAATGAAATATGTAAAATAATCAATAGTATATTTATTTTGAATTTAAATAATAGATAATATATGTAATCTTTCTTAAATCATTTACTTATTTATTTATTTCTGTTTGTTTGATATTTGTTATAGCACATTCCAAGTGAGACTTTGAGACAGCAGTTGAGCAACCTCAATGATTTGACAGAGGAAAGAATAGATGCATTTCTTCGTAGTTTTTTGAAAGATTTTCAACAAGGAGTATGGATAAGTAATGGTTGGCCTGTTTCACATCCAGCCTATTTCATTTCTAAGGCTGTTCTAAATGCTTATACCCGCCTTCTTGCACTTCAACATTCTAATTTGTATGTGAACTGTGTTCATCCGGGATTCGTAAAGACTGATATAAACTTTAATGCGGGGAAGCTATCAGTTGATGAAGGAGCAAAAGGTCTTGTCATGCTAGCCCTTCATCCTCCAGGCTCACCTTCTGGTCAATATTATAATCAAACAGAAATAGCTAGCTTTGATATTTTACCTAAATAAAAGGTCTATAGAGTGGAAATAACTGAAACCTTTTAAAGTTTGTTTAATGTTTTAATATTTTTACAAATCTAAATTTAATGAAATGTCTTTCCACCATTGATGAAATGATTATATATGTAGCTAGTATAGTTTACTTAAATATAAATTTAATAAATTATAATTTAGCTGCATGGGAGATGTGTATTAATTTAGTAATTAGTTATAGAAGAGGAGATTAAAAAATACTTTTAAGCTTATTTTTCAAATTTGTATCTTTGATTTTTCATTTAATATTTTTATGGAATAAATTATGGTTAGAGACTTCTTTGGTTATTGTAGTAGAAGTTAATAAAAAAAATAACATCTTCAAATTAGTAGATATTGTTTTATAAATGTGCATAATAATAATGATTTTATATCAAAATGTCAATTAAATAAACTAGTTTTAGTATGATTATTAATTTGAAAGGAAATAAAACATAATTATCAAATAATCTAAATAAAATAAGTAAATAATATTGAATATTTTATAATTGTGTAATTGAGATAACAACAATATTATATTTATTTTAAAATAATAAAAGAATGATTAAAGACTATTTTTTAAATGCAATGATGAAGTACTTTATTGAATACTAGGTTTAGATAGTCCAAATCAGTGCTTCATAATCACTTTTAAGATTTGTTGTTCAAATAGACAGTATAATTGTTCATTGTATACTCCAAATCAAATTCACATTTAAGCTTTAAATTGACTTTCACTTACAAAAATAACTTGTGTACCTTTTAATGTGTGGAATATGCTCACCTCACTATCTCAACCTATAAAATAGTAGTGCCCATTACAAAATTCATGGACTTATTCTTATATATCTTGTTAGGAGTTTAGAGTATAACATTTAGGGAACCTAATTCTTTCGGTCTCAATTAGAAGTAGATTAATAGGGATTAAATTTTTGACAATTACTATGCTTCATATATAAATGAAATCACTAAATTTTGAGTAGTTTTCTAATCCTATAGCTCTGTAGCCTGCCTCTATTTTGAAGAGCAAAAAGTACTCTCTGGAATCACCCAAATTTATTTTCCTTCTACAAGTTTCCTAATTGAACTTGTTGTTGAAGTCAATCCCCAAGTATTTATACTACAAATTACTTCTTCTATGATATTACCTTCAAAATAAAGTCAAACATGGTTTTTTTATTTTATTAGAGAATATCATGATCTTAGTCTTGCTAATATTAACATGCACACCCACATCTTTACAAAAGCGCTCAAGAGCCACCAAATGTGCTTGCAACCCTTGGATAAACTTAGCAATCAATATAAGATTATCAATGTACAAAAGAAGCCTGACAACATACTCTCCCAAGGGAGCAACATCCCCACCTTTTATATTCAACCACTCCTCAAGTTTGTAAATATAAAGGACAAAGAGAATACGACATAAAGGGTAGCCTTGCTTAACCCCAATATCACTTCTAGAACTCCCTTAAGTACCTTCCTGAGTTCTAATTTTTACCCGAACCTCCTCATAACTTACTATGGAAAATTGCTCTAAATTTTTCTAGAATACCAAGATCCTTCATTCTACACCATAACTTGTGTCTAGGACTATGTCAAAAGCCTTCTTCATGAAATCAACAAATCAACAATAAGCATCTTCTTTCTCATCTAAATTTTTTCCAGTGATATGTCTCAAAGTGATACAATAATACTAGTGCATTATGACTTGGTAATGTCAAACCTTGCACTCAATTAATACCATTCCTAAATATGTTCATGTTATAATGTGTGCACATTATGATTCCCATAAATAAAAACATTATGATTGCAGACACCTAAAATATGACCTTACCCAACCACACCTAATTTTAGTCTATCCTAAGCCATTAATTAATTAAGTATTTATTATTTATTTAATTATTTCCATCACTTCCCCAATATTTATCCTAAACTTTTAATTAAATAAATATTTACATTTATTTAATTATTTGTCCCTTCACATGATCCCATTAATTAATTCATTTATTTAATTAATTCCACGTTATCCCTCAATCCTTGTCCATTTAATCTTACCCATTGATTCCATTCGCATGGATCATAATCTAAACTTGTCATCATGTGACAAATATCCCTCTCACAAGACTAACTAATACCTTTCCTAGATTCATTGAACCTAGACACTTCCCAAAAGTCAAACTAGAATCTTATCTCATCCCTCCATTTCATATCCCACCTCTTAATCCTATCCACTCACATAAGAATTTATCTAATGCATTTCCTAAACATATCCCTTATCCCTCATGTGACACATGTCACATGACTACAAGTTTGATCCCAACTCTAGTAAAAATCTTAAGTTTTGTATCTGTTGGAAACAAGCCACACTGAGAGGGAGGGTGAATCAGTGTTGTGCAAAAATTAGCTTTAGTAATCTTTAACTTCAAAGCATCAATAAAATTCATTCACAATGCATAAACAAGAAAGTAAACACAACACCATAACACCAATATTTTTACATGGAAACCCTGTTAGGGTAAAAACCATGGTGGATGGCCAATCCACAAGTATGATTCAGAGTATACTCAAAAGTGAAGATTACAAGGGAATGCACTTGCATTCAGGTGCACTACCTAGATTTCACTGCTCAAGAAAGAAAGGGCTTGTTGCCCAAGAGTTCAGATTAAAACCATCTGAATATTTGAACTAAGATGATAGCATCTAAAATGACTGATTATAGTTCCAGATTAGGCACAACAATGGATTTGTTCTTCTATAGACTGAATCTGCAATTCTGCTCTGCTTTGCTCATGCACACAACTCGGATCTTCTATGCGCAAGTGAAACTGTGCATTATCACACCTCTTCTCTGCTCTAACTCATTGTTCAAACTTCAACACAACTTTTTCACCATGCAAAATGATACGGAAGACCAAGTATATATATCCACAACATAGGATTTATTTACACTCTGTCGGCTTCAACAAAACATAAGAAAATTATAACTGTCGGCTCACATTAAGAGAAATATACAATGTGTACCCTCAAAGGTCGGCCATAACTTGGCTAGGACCCAAAAAATGACATACAAACATAGATATACTTAATTAATTCATTCCCATACATCCGTGACTTAATACATTCATGAGGTCGGCCTCAATACAGGAAAAACTGAGAACATGACAACAAAATTTTCTAACTTTCACATGATCTGGTACGAGCCATTGCGCTTCAAAAGAAATGAAGATAATATGACAACAAATGTTCCCTGGGATGCACAAAGAAAAATAATAACCAGAAATGATCTTACATATTGAAGAACACTGTGTTACCAGATACTAAGTTCTCGCTTGACAATTCTGAGTCTTCTTGCCCGTAGGACCAAATGATGGAGTGTGGACCTGATAGATGATTATGGTTTCCATCAATGACAACACCAAGTGAACCTCGTAGTGTCTCTTACCAACAATCTCCCCCTTGGGCATTGATGGCAACACTTAGTAAAAAATGACTAAGTGTCAGATCGGTACCAAGATAGATTGTACCGCCCAAAAATTCAAAAAATGTAATTCTCTAATTCTCCCCCTGAGATGATTAAACATTTTTCACTCTATACCTTCTCCCCCTTTGACATCAATAGCAAAGGTAGGTGTCGAATTCCAAAAAAAAATGTGTCAATTCACAAAAACCGTTTGAGCAAAAAAAAACTATAACTTACATGAGTTGAAAAATATCAGCAAAGTCTTTCTTTAGCTGAATCGGATTTGTGTCCCAAAACCTTTTGAGACTTTCCAAAATTGTGATATGACCACAAATTAGATAGGATTGAGTCTCTGTGGACTCCACGTTGGATGGATCTGCAACTCCTAAAGATTCCTCTCCTTCTTTGAGAGCACTTGACAATATGTCAAGTTTTGGACAGATGATGCTCCGGAGTTCACAACTTTTGGCAACAATTTTGTCATTTTCATATTACAACCCTTGTATATTACTAAGCAGAGACATCACTTCTCCTTCTAATTTCCCAACACAACTGGTTACTGGATCAAATGCTTTTGAGATAACATTTAGTTTGAGTTCCAACTCCTTGACCTTCTTTTCATTTTCCTCTATAAATTTTGAGAAAGATAGGCATGCTTTGTAAATATTTCCACCTTCTGACAGAGCATCCTTCACTTTCTTAATGCATGTAGTCAATATTTTTTTATCTTGAACAATCAACTCTTTTATGCCACTAAATATTTTAGCATCGAATTATTTTCATACTTTTGTCATGGCTGATTTTTCAAATGACTCAAAATGAGTGTCAACAGAACTTATTAGCCTTTTTAGCTCACAGGAGGATGAGCTAGTCGGATCTTTTACATAAGATGGCATTAATTTCTCCAATACCTCGGATGCCAGATTTAACAGTTTGTTGTCCTTAATGTGATATTTCAGTAGCTCCTCTCTTGCCTGAGCTTGAGCGAATGTAGCTACTCTCATCTTCTAAACTAGGCTTAAGCTAGACAGGTGAATAGGACCTTTGATCAATTTTGGATCCAATTCTTCCTTTTGTGCAACCAAAAAATGCTTTACAACTTCTGCAATGTCTCTTGTAGTAATTGGAATTGCTTTCTTCTCCTCAACAAGCGTTTCCTCAGTTGAAGGTGTGGATTTGACTTCAGATATTTCTACCTTTTCAACCAATTTTTTTTCAAGTGCCTCCACTTCCATGGGAATTTCAGTGTTAGCATCAGTACCAATATTATCATCAACATTATCATCAACATTTTTATCAACATTTCCTTCTTCTACTTCATTCACCGAATTAGGTAAAACATTATCAACATGGGTTACCTTAGTCACAATATCAACTCTTTCATTTAATAGTATTTCTTTTAGAATTTTCTCAGTTTCCTTTGTGACTTCTTTTGTTTCACCAATCATAAGTTTTTTGATCCTTTTTTTACTCTTGAACCTCTTTTGTGCTTTGTTCAGGAGTGCCTTCATTTCATTTAGAGACATAGCTAGACATAGTTCAACTAGAATCCTTTCTCTCATTTTCTCTTCTTCATTTCTAGCACTTAAACTCCTAGCTTCCAGAATGTCATATAATTTTTTTGGAAAACTATCCATCATTTCAATCAAAACTTTATTGAAAGCATTCATGTGTTTTATAGTTGCCTCTTCCATAATTATTTTATCAGAAACATTTAAAGATTCATACCATTTCAGAAGTGGTTTTAAATTTCCATCCTGAACCATAGCTTTCTCAACAGCTTGCACAGACATACCTAATTTATTTGTCTTTGCTTTCTTCTTGGCTTGATCACCTTCACCAGAAGGATTTCTTTGTGTGATTGCAGCTGCTTTAGTACCTTGATTCTTTCTCTTCATCATCTGAGATAGCTATATATATTATTTTTCTTTTCTTCTTTCATTCCTTTTCGGATCTTTTGGGCTCAATTTTTATGGGAGTGTCCTTTTTTGCAAGGACTGACTGAGATACAAAGCTTCTTGTAGTCCTAGCTCGGTCGGATGGCACTGCCAGACCAACTAATTTTGCTTTTGATGCCTCCTTAGCAGCTTGTCTTGTTGCTTCATCTTCATCTTTTTTATGTCTAGCTTCTTTGAGCAAATCTAGAGATATTCCCATGCTCTCTATGAGAATCTCAACTTCTTTTCTCACTCGCTTAGTACCAACAGGATTTCTCAACTCACTATGCACTTGTTTGTCCTTTTCAGCATATGTTTTGAATCTCTCTTCTATCGAATCAATTGGTTTGCTCAGAATGTGTTGAGCATATATGTCCAGGACTGCTCCATCAACTTCATAACCCATAGGCACAATCCAAATCGTTATGGGATCAGCAGCCTCCATCATACATTGATCAATGCTCACCATAAAACAAATAGAGTCTTTTTATTTTTCCATAATAGAGGTAGGAATCCTCTCTCTTGCTTGCATCATAGCTTGGAAATCCTTGAAATACCCCCACATAGCAACATTCCTTGATTTCATGTCCCCAGTATCATATAGCATATCTCTGATTTGTTCAACTACCAGAGTGTCCTTTCCCCACTGAGCTTTACCAAATCCTCAAATCTCATCCATGAAATAACAAAACAAGCATAAAAGTAGGGTACCATATTTGAATGATTTTTTCTTATCCTTCTTTATTTTGACCAGATTTTCCATTAGCTGAATCCTCAGCAACTCACATAGATCGTAGTCAACATTTTCTTTAACCAGCTAGTAGGCTGCATAAATTGTTGTGTCAGATACAGAGTTTTCTCAGCTAGAATGGTAGATTTTGTAACCTATGACCATGGATGCAAATTTTACATCTATATCAATGATGTTGTCTATGGTCATTGCCCTTCTGTCGTAAGTTGATTCTATTGCATCTGTGATAGCTTTATTTTTCATATATTTGAGAATGGGCAACCCACCAGAAGAATTCAAACCGGTTATGACACCGATGGCTTCCTTAGTGATTTTGAATGGAATGGTAAGCCACATGAATTCATCATGCACTCGACTTAGGACATATCAAACCCATTCCGCTTTAGGAAACATGGGGAATTTAACCATCTGTACAAATTTCTTTGTTTCCAAAATTTTATGCTCTAGATTTACATGGAATTCTTCATCAATAATGTGGTGATTATACAAATTCAAAAGTTGGGAGCTACCCAGTTCTTCAATATTCGCATGAATATAAACCCTAATTTCTTTTTTATGCAAAACTCCATGCAGGACCGATGAAAAGGCTCCTAAAGGATCAGTCTCAAGAGATTTATAGGGATTCCATTTGAATTTCATTCGAGGATGATTCTTGACTTCTACTACCAAAGGAGTACTCATTTTCCCCAAATCACAAATTTGCAGAGTTTCTGTAAAATACCTTTTTTTCCGGATCATAATTTGAATGTTGAATCACTTTCGACGCTTGGATATCACCTCAAATCGCCAAAGATCGCTTATGAGCTCTCCAAACTTATTCTCTTTGAAATCCAAGGTGAGAAATGAAGTGCATGAAATGAATTTTTATCCTTTTCCATACCTAACACTTTAGTCACAATAAATGTTGTAACCCTAATACATCTTGTTATATTGTATTTGTACATAGTGGAAAACAGAGCATCTGCAAACCTCCATTTCGACATACTGATTCCTCAAATGAGTTCAATAGCATTTGCTGATCAATTATGCATCTACTGAACACATTCGCATCTTGTGTCACTTTCCAGTTAGGGGTTCATTTGATTTTCTTTGACAGCTCCCCCTAGGCCATAGGCTTGAGACTAATTCCTAGAGGAATTACCAGAAGCAAGTTATGGTGCTGGCACACTCTCTTTAGTAGAATGTTATTTCTTTACCCATTTCTTTTGCATTTTTTGTCTCACTGTATCTGTAGTGATTTTCCCTTTTCCTTTTATGTCTTTCTATACATTTTTCTTTTGGTTTACCGGACCCTTTCTATTCCATCAATATGTTGCTATATGACCAAATTTGTTGCAATAGTAGCATACAACATTTCTTTTTCTAGACAAGTTGTTCCATTGATTTCCTCTTGATCTACACTAGTTAGCAGTATGGCCAAGTCTATTGCATGTGTAACATCTGACACTTCTATGAAATTGATTCATCATACTTTTGCATTCATTTGACTTATGACCTATCTTATGACAATTGAAACATTGACCTGAAAAATGTGGACCACTTTAATTCATCCTATTTCTACACTGAAAAGCCATATGTCCAAACTTATTGCATTTGAAATAGTATCCACTAAATTTCTGAGCATTAGGTTGTCTTATCAAATACCTTCCAGGTTTGTTCATTTGGTTTCCTTGTCTGAATTTCCTTTGTCCAGAATCCTTTTGTCTTGATTTTGAGCTTTCTCCTTTCTAAAATCCAAGACCTATTTTGTCACCATGATTCCTCTGATTATCAATTAGTTCATTGAGCATGGCTGAGCTAGATTTGAAATTTTCCTTGTACTCATTTGCATTAGCAAGTTCATTTCTGACATCATCCAACTATTTTTCAAGTGCTTCTTCACTATTTTTGGATACTTCCAATTCATCATTCAATTGGCTACATATTTCAGATTTTTCTTTCAAGGACTGTGCTAGGATTTCTTCGTTCTTCTTTATATCTTTAATTTCTTTGGTCATCCTCATCATGATGGATTCCATTTCATCTTTTAGAATTGTATTCTCTTGAGTAAGCTTTTCACATTCCTGTATCTTATCTTTCAGGTTTATACTGGATTGATCATCTTCAGTGTTCTTGTTATCATTTTGTTGAATTTGATCACAGATTTCCTTTCTCTTCTCTCTTGACTTATTGATTTTGTCTTTCAGAGACTCAATAAATTTCTTTTCATCCTTGAGATTCGCTTGTAGTTTTTGGACTTCATCTTTTGACTAATCAAGGTCATCTAGGGCCACCATAAGCTGTTGTTCAAGATTGCTTGAATCCATTGACATGTTTTTCAAGATCTCCCCAAGCTGTTAGACTTATTATTCTTTAGAGGAACTAGCTCTGATACCAATTGTTGGAAACAAGCCACACTGAGAGGGGGGGTGAATCAGTGTTGTGCAAAAGTTATCTTTAGTAATCTTTAACTTTAAAGCATCAATAAAATTCCTTCACAATGCATAAACAAGAAAGTAAACACAACACCATAACACCAATATTTTTACGTGGAAACCCTGTTAGGGAAAAACCACGGTGGATGGCCAATCCACAAGTATGATTCTGAGTATACTCAAAAGTGAATATTACAAGGGAATGCATTTTCATTCAGGTCCACTGCCTAGAGTTCACTGCTCAAGAAAGAAAGGGCTTGTTGCCCAAGAGTTCAGATTAAAACCATCTGAATATTTGAACTAAGATGATAGCATCTAAAATTCCTGATTATAGTTCCAGATTAGGCACAACAATGGATTTGTTCTTCTACAGACTGAATCTGCAATTTTGCTCTACTTTGCTCATGCACACAACTCAAATCTTCTATGCACAAGTGAAACTGCACATTATCGCACCTCTGCTCTGCTCTAACTCGTTGTTCGGACTTCAACACAAAATTTTCACCATGCAATATGATACGGAAGACCAAGTATATATATCTGCAACATAGGATTTATTTACACTTGTCGGCTTCAACAAAACATAAGAAAATTACAACTGTCAGCTCACATTATGAGAAACATACAATGTGTACCCTCAAAGGTCGGCCATAACTTGGCTAGGACCCAAACAATGACATACAAACATAGATATACTTAAGTAATTCATTCCCATACATCTGCGACTTAATACATTCATGAGGTCGGCCTCAATATAGGAAAAACTGAGAACATGACAGCAAAATTTTCTAACTTTCACACGATCTGGTACAAGTAGCTGCGCTTCAGAAGAAATGAAGATAATATTCCAACAAATGTTCCCTGGGATGCGCAAAGCAAAATAATAACCAGAAATGATCTTACAGATTGAAGAACACTGTGTTACCGGATACTCTGTTCTCACTTGACAATTCTGATTCTTCTTGCCAGTAGGACTAACTGATGGAGTGTGGACCTGATAGATGATTATGTGTGGTATCAATGACAACACCAAGTGAACCTCGCAGTGTCTCTTGCCAACAATATCTACACCTTTATAAAGTTGGCCCCTCTCATTTCCTAGTGGCTTTAAGTTGTTCTTAAAGCACATGCATTTAAATGTCTTTAATTTATCTGTGCCTATGCCTCGCATGAATATTTTATTAAGTAAAAATCCCATAGAATCAATCAAATACCGATAGATGGCACTGTTCTATTAGATTTTGTAGTTTCGCGAAGGATTTATTACTAAAGGTAAAAGCTAGTTGTGGAAATGTGGAAATGACAACATGTGGCATATTAAGTGTTTCTCATCATCGCAAAGCCCTTGTAAAGGCCACACCACTTCCACGTGGAAATTTTTAAGGCATTTTGTCATTTTGTGGAGCCCCTTAAGGAAAAACCATAGGCACCTTGTGAAAGCGTGGAAGAGATCCATGTGGCCCACATCCTCGATAATGTTCTACTAGCTACATGATTCTAGAGGACACCACATGTCATCATTTTATTGGCTTTTTGCTATTCCATGAGACATTTAAATGAAAGTTTATATGAAGCTTGCAGAAGTGTGGAAAAAGGGCAGGTGTCAAATTTTTGAGCTATCAAAGGGACACATGCTTATTTCCCATTGATCCCAACAAGTCTTATACAAAATGAGGATTCTAAAGCATAAAATTTAGACGTCACGTGGTGCAATCTTAAGGCATTTCATCATTTTGTGATCTCTTTCCAATGATCAGATCTTCATATTGCGAGAGCATGGAAAGTTGCCATGTGGCAAAGGTGACTAAACTGCTTTGTCGTCTCTCCTAACGACGTGTCTTTTGTTGAGTCGTAAAGATAATCCCACATGGAGCAATTATATTAGTGGATGATCTCTTCACACATTTCAAGATATTCAAATAAATCAAATTGGTAGCAACCATTAGATCTTATATTTTTGCTTAATGATCAACATCTCACATTCAAACTCAACAAATGGGTAGTTGTGTTCTCTGGCTCACGTGAGATGAGAGTAATGAAGGAAAACATGGCTTTCAGATGAGTCATAAATGATTTTTCCTCCATAAAATCTACAATCCTATCAATTTAACCATTCACTTGGCATTTTAAGCATCCATCGAGAGGAATTTGCAATGTTTGAAAGCACTCCACAACAATTAGGGTTTTCAAAAGCGAAAAAACAAGTATATCTGAGACCAAAAACTCACTCAATTTATTGTCATAGGTTTATCAATTATTTTGAATTGAGTTCTAAAAATGAAATTAGGTTAGGGTACATAATTTCGCCTTGAATTTTTTAAAATTACCCTAGTTACTACCTAGAATTTTCAAAAATCCCTAGAACCTGTTGCTAAAAACCATAGTTTCTAAATTGAACCAAATCCATGAGTACACCAAGAATTCAAATCTCCTCTTCAGCTCTAAAAATAACCCTATATGAGGACTTAATTGCACATTTACCAGGCTCATCTTCAAGGAAAATTAAGGTTCATGGCCCCAGTGTTATGGATAGATTGGTAGATGGTGCATGTGAATGCAGAGATGCGAAATTCCCATGGGTGGCTAGAAATTGTTTTGTCATTGGTATGGAAAGAGGAATTCCAAGGTCCCAATTTCTAATATCTGGATGTGTGACCTAGGGAAATTGATAATGCCCAATGTCTTTATAGATGTGGATTTTCTCAAGGCTATGGCAGTGAATTATGATGAAAATATAAGGGCAATTAGGGCTATAGGTGGTGGTATTCTAGTTAAGATTGACAAAATCTCTATTTCTAAAGTGTTCAAATTAAACCTAGCTGCATGTAGGGCAATTGACTTTGACACTTTCAAGAAAAAGTATCAACAAGATAGAAGTAGTTTCAAATGTTTCTAGTTGCCTAAGCACAAGGCTAAGGGTTTTGATAGAAAATCTATTAGAATTCCCCCTAATGAAGTAGATCCCTTCAAATTGGATACTTTTGAGGACTATTTTATTAGAACATATTATGATTTGTGCCAATTTTTGGGGGGTGATAAGTAGGAGAGGATTATAATTCATCTCATGTACATGGCGGAAGATATCCAAAATCTCTTAGTAAATGACGAATTTGACTATGCAACTTATTTTGCAAATTCCATTCACAAGCAACTACTGGAGATTAAGACAAGAAGCAAGATGATCACATTCAAATGGTACTCGTTGTTGTGTCATATGTTCTTATTTTCAGGAAAAGGGGAATAGAGTCTTGCATTAAAAATTCATGATGATGATGGTCAAGGTAATTCTATCCCAATCCAATGTTGGACACACATATGGGATAGAAATTGTGAAGAGGCAAGTTTTTTCATTTTTCAGAATCATTTTGCAAGGAAGGTGTTATAACTCTTAGGAGTTGTAGAGGTTAGGTTGCAGAAGGAGATCTTAGATTTCTTGAGGCCGATAGAGAGGAGGCATGTGTTAGGGATACAACATAATTGGGGGGATTTCTATTGCCATTCAAATTGAAAAATAGTAAGGGTATATGGATGTCTTGTTGGACCTCACATCTTTTCAAGATATGTGCCTCTCAAAATTGCATTTCTAGAGATTAGATGGAAATTATGTGAGGCTAACAAGTTTCACTTGGGTGGATAGAAGAAAGGATCTTTCTTCCCCTATATCACAATCTTTTCTGAATTTAACATGAACAAAGAAGGGTTCGATAAGCTATATCCTATGTTGAAAACGTATAAAATGGTTTAGGAGATTACAAAAAAAATTGACTCTTAAGGGATTTATTCATCAGTTGAAGACAACCATTAAAAGGTCACAATATTTGCACCAAGTGTACTTCAATGAATATGTCATCAAAAATTGTGAAAATGACAAATAGGTAAATGAAATCAAATTCAAATGGACAGCTTTCAGAAAAGTTGAGTAGGAAAAAGAAAAGAAGATTTCAAATTATCAGGATTCCTATGCAGAGATAACCACCCCAATTGCAAGGATCAAAATGATCCTACAAAACATAGACAAAATAATTGGTAAAGCGCCTACTTTAGAAGAGATACCTTCTTATTAGCTTCCCATTGAGCCATTTGTCTATTGTTTTAAGAGAAATCTTAAGGGAGTCATAATAAGGAATCCAACCCAACAATATCCCCCTCGTGCACCAGATCACCTTCACCCCCTCAAGCGCAATTGCCACCATCTCCACAAAAAGAACCCCCATCCCATCTAGATATAGTTATTCTTGATTCACCTCCAAGGGAGCAGCCCCAAAAGAAGAAGGATTGATCAACCACAATTGGTTGATTACCCTATTGATCTAGAGGAGGATGATGGTATTGAGGTCACCAATGAGGAGGTAAATAGGGAAATTCCTTCCCCCTAGAAGGATCAAGAATAAAGGTTGCACCAAAATAAGCTTGGTGCAAACATTATTGAGGGAAGGGACAAAACAAATGGCATTAGAGATATGGTCTGCTAGAGATTCATGGAAGATAGTGAGTTTGTAAAAACTTAAGAATTTTTGAATTTGTCTTGAGGGTCAAGAGAGATGAATATCTTGCAAGGCTAGAGCAAGAGAAGGCCAATGTTCCTCAAGAACAATATGAGGAAGTTTCAAATAAGATTCTTGTAGAAATGAGGGTTAGTGTTAGGAACATAACCTTAGAAGAAGAAGCATGGTAAGAGAAAGTGGGGTTTTCTTCTTCTCGAATAGGATATAGCTCCAACCATTGCATTAGGTATAATAATGAGGGAGGATCAGGATATTTTCTCCTCTAAGGATAAAGTTGTTGCAATGCTATCGGAATCAGGGTTCAACCCTAAGTGGAAAACCCTTACTATATGGGCCCTTACACCCAATACTGATAAGCCTCTTGTTGCAAAACCAACTCAAGATTTAAAGGGTGGATTGGTGATAAAGAGAGTCTCTAAGAATTATACTATTGAGGCTTCCACATTGGTAGTTGACACTATAAAGCTTAGCAAAGCCACTTTTGAGGCATTACTAAATAAATATGACAATTACTACAAGATCGCCTTTCTCTCATTATTGAATATAATAGGCTAAAGGTGATGGAAATCCAAATCCAAGAAACATCACTATCTCCTCCATTAGGTGCATTAATGGAAAGTTCTAATGAATTGGTACTAAGCTCTTCTTCAACCCCACCACAGTCAAATTTGAGCAAGGAGAATGGAGAGATTAAGGAGCAAATTGTTATATTGGAAGAGATATTAATGGACTTTCAAAGTGATCAACATGAAATCATTTATCATGTTGTGTCAAGTATCTTAGGACATTTGATGTCCAAATTTTTGAGGAAAGTAGAGAGTGTTCACAAGGATTACTCCCAGCTTGTTGTAGCAATCAAGAGGATTTTTAATGATAAGGAGAAGGCTAGAGTACTACTAAATAAATGGGTCCCTAGAATAAGCTCATTATAGGGGATGTACAAAGGATCTTCCAATGAACCAAACCCATCATAAGACATTTTTCCAAGTTACACTATCACAAAAATGGTAGGAGAAACACAAGGAATGATGGATCAACTAATGAAGAAAGCAAACACAAGGTTGGAGTAGCTTGATAGCAATGCTACTAGGAATTTTCCTAATATCAAGAAAGAGGATGGAGAAGTTAAATAATGCTGCAATGGGAATCATAGTTTGAAGCAATAACTCCTACCTTGTCTTTCTTCATTTGTGATGATAACAAAATTAATGTGGAGCTCCTAAAGATTTGTATAGATAAATTGTTGGATACCAATCAACTTATGGAAGAATTTCATAAGGAAGTTGATTCATTTTTTTCCAAATATCACAGATACACATCAAACATGGATTTACTTCTTGCTTATCAATGGCCTTCAAAATGATTATATCAAGCCTAGGATGAGAAGTACAACTCGTTGCTAGATTTGTAAGTTTTTCCACATGTATACAATTATTTTAGTATCATTGCACTCGATAATTTTGTGTTTCTTTGCATATCCTAGAAGGTTGGTATTCTTTTGTCTTATTCTATTCCACTCAACATCAACAGATATATCCTTCAGCTCAAGCAATACTTTTGTCTCCTAATGGACCTATTTTGTCCTTTTTGTCCTAGTCAACTATCTCCTTGAGCATTTTCAGGTTATAAAAGGTGATGAAGTAAGGTAGAAAATTACATGTTTTCCCACTCTTTTCTTTCATCATCAACGGATCGACGACAACCTTCTTCAGTAGCAAATGCAACTATCTTTGTCTTGTAGCAGAATATTCCTTTCTCCCATGAGGTTGTTGTAGCTCTTTTTTGTTTGTTTCAAGGTGGAAAAAATTGTCAAATAAAAATGTCACTTGTCCAAAGGCTTGGAGCTTGTTTGCTCCCTTGTTTTATAAAAGTGAATTCAGGGCCTTTTCATAGATCTTGAAAATTTTGTAAGCAAAGAAATTTTGTAAGCAGAGAAATTTTGTATATCAATTTGTATATGTCTGAATTAGGTGTTGATGAGAAAGGATTCTAATGTGATTGTTAATTTTGTATAACAACACTAGAATTTAGAACCCAATACAATGACAAATTTTGCAAGCAAATTGTCTCCTACATGTACTTATCTTCATAATTAATGAATAAAGTTGAGCAAGGATCTATTTTTGTTCATCTTTGCAGTCTTTCCTATGTATGAATGTTTCTTTTATAGTTTTTACTCAAGAAATAAATTAAATATGCTTTATAAGAAATTTTGAATGTTGTAGGTATTTACAGGGATTTGTAAGAATTGTTTGCAAAATTTTGAGGGATGGTAATGTAATGCATTATCATCAAGCTTTCATGTTAGAATCTATATGCTATATAGGGTTTTCAATTATGTTTCCCTTGACTCCATGACATAGGTTTAAGGCACCAGTCTGAAGCAAAATATTTGATTATAATCTTCATGATCCATAAAAATTCAATGAACAATTTACCTTTCAAGCAATATGTATACATTGTATTATTTATTACATGTTCTCAAGTCTGAAATGTATAAACTCTAAGAATATATCTCATTCAATGTGTTTATATGTAATTCTTAATTAATGAGAGATAACACATATGTTTTAAACAATATTTGAAGACAATGGCAAGGAATATTAAGAGATATTGTAAAGGATCACCCTCCTAGATTTTGTAGATCTTGAAGTGCTTAGGAGAAAATTTTGAAATCCTTCTCCTATTTGTTGGCTATCCCCTTAGGACAATTAAGTATGAGAATTAGCTATCCTTTAGATTATCTTGAGAATCATCTAGGACATTAAAAACACCAACAGATTGGCAACTCTACTAGGGATAACTCAAATAACTCTAGTTGAAAATTATCTTTCTAAAGATATACAAGAGTTTCAAGTCTTGCTATACCCAAAGATTGATAGTTGTGAGATTTTCTTTACCCAACCGAGCCACCAACAGATTGGTGACTATGTTGGGGACATACTAAACTCCTAGTTCAAGAATCTATGAGATCTCTAGTTATATTTGGTATATTCATATGAAGTGCCTTTGTGTTGCTTCAAATTGGTTTGTTTCTTCTTTTCCTACAATTTCTCTAAAAAAATCATGAATCTTTAATCCCCTTAACTGGGTGGCAACTCTAAAAGTCTCCTTGTTAGTGCAAGTGAAAAAAGAGAAAGAGAAACAAAGAAGATCAAAGAAATCATGGATGGAAGAAGATCTTTGTTCAAGGAAAATCTTGAGAGAAAGTTGGAGACATAATTTCCTCCTAAAAGGAAATCATCATGGAAGAAGAAATATGCAAGTAAGTCTAATCCTCCTCTTGGTACTATATTTGCTTATGAAAGTAGTAATAACAATGTTGAAAACTTGTTAGAATTTGGAATGCTTGAGATAAATGAAGACAATGTAGTAATAAGACCTCTAGTTAGTAGTGATCATATAAATCTTGATGCGATGGCTAGACAAATGAGATAAAGAGAAAGGGTCATCCAAAGAGAATTTGATGCTCAGTATGGTACCCAGAACCAAAATGATAATCTTGGCATGTCACAACCAAATCCTCAAGAGGATAATTCATTTATGAGCCCCCTTGTTTGAGAACTTGTTCACTTCTCATATATAAATCCTAACTTGTCTATTTTTTCCACAAGCATAGCCCAACCCACCCCAAAAACCTCAAGATTTGAGGGCTTACTTCAATCAGAAGATGAATTGTTGAAAGAAGTACTTGACCAAGAAGAGATGAATAAATTAGAAGAAATAAAAAATTAGACATGCTATGAGTATTAGAGATGAAATGAAAAGGAAATTTGAAAGCATGAAAATCTCTTGCCAACTTGATATTTCTTCTAGTTTTTCAATATCTAGCCATGCAACAAGTAACAACACATTGTATATCCCTCTAGGCAACTCTCATACAAATACATGGAGTAGTTATGTTGTAGCTAGTACAATACCAATTACTTCTTATTCAAATGTTGCATCCCAAAGTGTAGACAAGGGGGAAATTCCCCAAAATGCCAATGCTACAATGAACTCAAGATCTTATGTAGATCCAGCATCTCAAAACGCCTCTACTTCTAGAATCCCTGATTAAAAAAAATGAATTATAGAAGGAAGTTAAATACCTCAAAGTAGAGTTAGAAAGAATGGAGAAGGGTCATACCACAATAATGGATCCCAAACTTGGGACATCCTAATTTTTACAAGAAATCACATATTTTTTTAAAAACTAATGATTTAAGCCTTGAGGGATTCCATCTAAAGGGTTTTAATTTAAGAAGGTTAAATAATACCCCCTTAGATCAAACCCCCTTGGATAGAACCCCTCTAGTCTTAAAATAGACTCACAACAGAGTCTCCTTCACATCTATCAAAATTCTCACAAATCCTCACAAGTCACTAGTTCACATCATCTCCAAATTATTGATGGTTTAGTTGCTATAGGTTTCACAAAGTAAAATTTTGTAAAAAATGTTGATTTTAATGTCCAACTTGGCCAAAAAGTGGGACACAGTATTGTGGGATGACCCAAAACATTAGGGTTAAGGATGATATGCAAAAGAGAATATATTTTTTGAAAGAAACATATGGATCTAGAAACCATGCAATATCTAATCCTAATCCTAAAAACCTACCTGCTACCTTTGTCCAAAGTATTCCAATAGTTAAACTTATTAATTCATCTCAAATAGGTCAGAGCATGCCTCAACCTAACCCTCAATCATAGCCACATGTAAGTGTTCAACCAAAAAATTTGGGTGGTTATGGATGTTATGGTTAATATCAACAGTATAACGCCAATCTGAATACTCAATCAAGTGGGAAAAAAGTGAACCTACAAGGAGGTTAAAATATTGTTGGTCAACAACCTAATGCTCAAGGAAATCCTTAGATGAATCCTGTTGTAGGGAATTTTCCTACAAGAAGACCTTTATAATTATAAAGATATAGATAGTTGGATTTCATTGGTATTCAAGGATACCCTAACCCTATTCCTAATGAAATAAGAAATATCTTATTCAAATTCTCAAGGAACAATGCAATTCCAGGTAAAGATCACTTGAGATCATTTTTGAAGATGATTGATGACTTTGAAGTTGAAGATGAAGAAGTTGTCATGAAACTTTTTATACAATCTCTCAAAAAATATGCTAGGGATTAGTACAAAATTCTATCTCAATCTAGTAGTGGGTCTTGGGAAGAGTTCAAAAGGGTGTTCAAAGAGCAGTATGGTGAAAAAACTAGCCCAAGGTTTATAATTAATGAATTCAATAGCATTATAAAAGGATACAATGAGTTGGTTTCTCAACATTTGGACTCAATTAGATGATAAAATAGCCTAAAGACACTTGTGAGGCTATAGGCTAAAACTTGTTGGCAATCATTGAGGGTGTTTTTCCTGCTAAAACTCATAGGACCAGTAGCCTTGCATATCCATTGGACATAGGATTCAAATAAACTATGAAATAAAACTCAAAATAGACTTGACAACCAGTTGTTTACACCTAGAGTACAACTAACTAAACAAAAGACTAGGAAAAAAAACTACTCAAAACAACACCTAACTAGTTGTGCTTTAGCACTTGGAGAAAATTAAATCTAAGACATTGTGCAAAAACACAACTATTGAGTTGAAAGAAAACACATCCTATCTTATACTAACCAAGAGACAATATTGTTTAAACAAAACCATTAATTGGTTCCTTGAAATAACTTCCTTTTCTCTATAACTTGTAATGCTTCATACGTTTACGATCAGCCTAATAGAGATGAAGCACATGAATACACTCACTTACCCTTTGAATTTGACCATAAATATTGTTGATTTAAAGTGCATAAGTAAGTTGGAGTTGGTACTCTTTAGTTGCAACTTTATGATTGGACGCAAGCATGAGCTGTGATAGATTATTGAACTCCATCCCAGCTAGATGTTTAATAGGACATCCTTGCAAGAGAACAAAATTTGAACTCTCATTATTGGTTTCTTTCTTGTAGGTTGATACTTTATCACCTTACTGATTTGTGAAGTCTATTTCTTCTAACATATTTGACAAAAAAACATATAGATTTTTGCATATGTTCCTACTGATCATGATTTCCCTCTTCAAGATATGATGGATTGATATCTAAGTTTGTAAAAATTGTCTCTAAATCATCCCAAAATAAGTCTTCTTTGAAATATTCCTTTTTCTTACGTATGAGAGGATTGATTTTGACTTCATAGCAACTCTCTTGAGGATTTATAAAAACATCAAGGTCATCTCCTTGAAGCGGGGGTTTTGATTTGATATCATGTTCATCCTGACCAACAACCTTGTGTGTTTCCATCTCTCTATTTTGAAAAATAAAGTTGTCTTCATTTGCCTCCTCATAGACCAGCATCTTGTCAAAGTTGATTATAACTTCTTATTGCTCCAAAACTTGTGTTGATGCTAACATTTGTATGCTTTCTTCATCCTTGTCAACAAAACAAAGAAGTTTATCAAATAATACTATGAAATCTTCATTTTCATTACCTCCTTCTAGCGTTATACTTTTCTATCCCAGTTGATCATTCTTCTCATCTTCATCATTATCAACAAAATGAGGTAGTTGGTCAAATAAAAATTTCAACTCTTCCTTTCATTACTACCTATTTGCTCAATGTTCTACTATTTGAGATCAATATTTTTTCTTTCTTCTTCTTAGGAGTCTTATTTTTTAACCTTCACATGATCTACAAGTTCATCAACCAATTGTTCTTCCTTGGTCACCAAAACTTCCTTTTTTCTGCTCATTAAACTATCTATCTTGCCATACAATAAGTCCACCTTTGTAAAGGTAAATGGTGCTAGGAAAAGAAGGTTGATTTAGTGGATAATTTTTAGAAGTTCATTGAGTTTCTTGAGGTAGGAAAATATCTTTATGGGGCTCTTCTTGAGGAATAGTAGGGTGAGTTTTCTCAAGAATAGGTCCTTGTAATGGAAAAATACCTCTAAAACTTGGAATTTCAAATTTAGGACACTTACTTGAGTATTCAGGAGGTTTATATTGCTTGAAGCTTGGAAACTTGAACTTAGGAACCTCCTCTTTCATATGTTGTTCCAATGTTGTAAGAAGTGTTTTCCTAAAACTAGGAACACAAAGGGTTGATTAAGCTTCTAGACTTTGTGCTTGGGCAAGCAAAAGCTTCATCTGCTCTATTTGTGAAAAATCTCTTTTGCAAGAGACTCCTCATATTTGTTCCTTTGTGTATATATCTCTTGTTAGTGTTTGTAGGCTTGGTAAGCCAACTCCTCTCATAAAAAATTAAATTCTTTTTGTCACATGATACCATCCAGCTTCTTATTGAAGTCTAAAATCATGCTTTTTATGTCACTAGCCTCCATTTTATGAGTATTTTGGGGCCGACTAGGAAAGTAAAAATGTTGGTTTGGCATAAAAATGGCTTCTTAAGGCTAATTAAAATCTTGTGAAGGTTGATTAAAATCATATGTAGGATGCTAAGAGGTTTGAGTAGGGGTGGTGTTGGTTCCCAAATCTGCATTCCACTTGAATCCTAAAGAGCTGCTAGGCCTTATGGTCAGATTCAAGGAGAGATTTGGCCAATGAATGAGAGATTGATATGAAACCTTTCTCCCCTGCACTTTGGGCTCTTCAAAACTTGGGAGGGTGATCCCAAAAGTATAATTATGACCCTATGTGTTAGATTATCAAATATATTGTAAAGTAGATAGCTCTCCTTAAATTATTTAATAGACACAATCCCCTAAAGATTTGGCTAACCTTTTTGGTAGTGTCTAACTTAAAAATGAGACATATTATGCATTAAGCTCAATATACAATCAACAATCAAACCGAGATAGAAAAGTAAAGTTGATATTAAGTTGTAGCTGCTCACAAATAATCTCAGGAAACTGCAACATTACAAGACCAGTGCCTAATCCTAGGATGGAGTCATTTAAACCATGAAATTGAAAATACACCACAGCATTATCTCTATCATATTTGTGCCTATCAATGGTTCCTTACATCATCAATACTAGAAACTAAACCAATCATACTTATTAATCCAATCATATGATTGCATAAATCTTCATTCTTGTTAATACAATTTAACTTACTCCTTGAATAAGAGTAATAACATTGAACAAACATTTAGGGAAAGATTAGAAGATGAACATCAAAAACCCTTGATTTCAGATATTCATAACTCATGCAATGTCTACAATGGAGAAAATTGGCCCATAATATCTTGTCATTTATTTATAAAAGATGATAGTGTTGTAATTACATTCTCCATTACAAGATTAAGAAAACCCCAGAAACTAAAATAAACACTTATTTACTTTCAGGCCCTATTACAAAAGAGTATTCCCATGAGACAAAAATAGTGAACAACTCCCTTTGCAAATGAAACAGGAATATACATTTAAAGGAAAACAAAAAATCCCCAAATGAACATCCCTGTCGACAACTGGCACCAGGCAAGTTGTTGGATCCATAACCGCCTTAGCTTGAAGAAAAGCCCCTTCTGCTCTTTACCTTCCCACTCCCTTCATTTTTCTTTTTTTCTTCTCACTCAACAATAGAAAATTATTTTACCTTTGTGAAAAACTTCACTCCTCATTTTTTACCTTGCTTCTAAAAATATTTTGTTAAGAAGAATGAAAGCCCTTTACTCCTTTTTGTTTTTCTCTACAGCATTTACATTTTTATTTATTTTATCGGGAAACTCAAAGTCTTTGCTTTTAATGGTGAAGGCTTTAATTCCTTTTTCATCGGTTGTAAAAATCCATTCACCTGTGCATTTACCTTTTCACTTCCCAACAAATAATTTTTTGTTTTCACATTATAAAGAATTTAATTATTTTCACGGGCCCATCATCACTTTACTCCAACACATATCGTGCATCACAGAAGTGATGTGGAAAGGGAGAAAGATTATTGTTATGTGCGATAAGAGAACCCACCATCACACCATTGCAAAAACAATTTGAAAAAGAAACCCATTAGGGCGATGAGCGATGAGAAGCTCCATCAATGTAATTGTTTCATTTCTCCATTCACTATTGTGATGAGCAATGGAGTTGTCGTGAGAAAACCTTGAGGCATCCAGAAGTTTGTAAAATGAATACCAATCGCTACCAATTGATGCATCATTGAATTCCTCCTCCATTTTTTTTGATGAATAGGTAGCTATCTATATTAAATTATAAAGATAAAATACATATTCACAAAAAAGGGAAGGGTCATAAAAAGGCACACCCCAAGAGTCGCATGGGCACAGCCCAGAAAATTAAAAAAATAGAGTCACATGGACCTAGCCTAGAAGTCTAAAATCAAAACATAAAATGTCCATCAAGTGGCCAAAGCAATGCTAGCAGATCTAGGAGGGTCTCTGTCATCCATAATTTTTCCCCATACATTAGCAAGGTTGGGAGTGATGTCAGGAGGAGAACCCTAGCATCGTCAGCTTCTTTTTCTTTCTCTTTATCTTCCTTACAATGGGGTGAGATTGCAAGCACCAGACGTGGAAATTTTTTACAAGAATTTGTCCAACCAGAGTCGTTGCCAGGCCAACTAGAGCCGCTACCAAGAGTGGTATCAGAGGGCCACCCAGAATTGCCACCGTTGCTCCCCGCAACTCCTCTAGAGGGCCACCCTGGACAGTCCATAGAGGAGGAGAGTGAGACCACCGAGGAGGGTGAGAGCCACATCGAGGAGGAGGCTGAGAGTTGGGGAAATCAAATCCACTCCTCTATCAGCCTCAAGAGGGTGACCGACCATGAGAAGAGGAGGGCGAGGCAGGCACCCTAGCCACAGTACACGAGGCATTACCCCAATGATCCAGAAGCACCTAAAGGTGAGCCACCTCAAGCGCAAATTTGTTCACTTGTACTTGGATATGTAGAAGCACATTAGAGAAAATAATAGCTTTAGAATACAAAGAAACATTTTTATCCATTTAAGTGTGAGCAAATATGTAAGCATTTCTATCTTTCTAGATATTGAAGAAGATTTCCACCCTAAAAGTGTGCCAAAACTGGGTATACTTAGTTAGAAGCCTACGTGAATCACCCAGCAGAACCATATGCTAGGAGAAGGGTTCCAGCCTAAAAGGGTGAAAGAAGTCATGAATCCAAGTCCAAAATTGTTGAGCTTTGGTGCAAAACTAGAAGAGATGCTTAAAAGACTTAGCTTGCCCATAAAAAGGGCACCAAGGGTCCTGAATGCCCAAGTGTACAAGCCGAGACCCCACAAGAAAGCCTTGGAAAATAATACACCAAGCAAAGTGGGCAAGTTTTGGCTCAACACTTATAGACCAAATGGCAGAGAATCTTTTTTCACTAGACATGAGTGGAGGATTGGAGAAGCTATCTTTGGTTAAGACTGTCAATCATAGGAAAATATGGCGATAGCCACATATAGCCAAGCCTAGGCTTGTAATTTCTGAAAGGGGTATCTAGGTACCACTTCTAGTCCTTCCACCAAGACTTGGACCCATGAATTTCAACCGTGTGAAGACAATCTGTAGGAATAGCATTCACCAAACCATCATACGTATCATGTTCATGGTTCTAGAGTCTGTAAAGCACACGAAAATCCTCCCACTGAATAATGTGCATTGTGGGTTTTTGAAACAAATGTTACAAGGTTTGAATTCCTTAAGCCAAGGTGACTTGGCCAGAGGTTGACCATTACTAACAAAGAGAGGTGACCACCACACATTATGTTGATTGAGCGAAATCCCATCATGGAAACCAGATCTGGCCCAGCGAAGCCAAGGCTTAACCGTCTCCCAAGCTTTCCAAATGCTCTTGGCCATGAAAGTGCCCACGATTTGGACTAGTTCCTTCATGACTAGAAGGGTTTGAAAGAAAATCCCCTTCCAGAATGGTCTATGGACAGGAAAGCCTGATTGAATGCAATGTCTGAGGAGAATTTTCTAAGCTTCATCTCCAGAAAGGGCTCTAATTATCTATTTAGCACACAAGACAGTCCCTTGTCATTAAGTGGAGAGAAGACCAAGCCCTCCAGAGTCTCTAGGAAGGAAACAGAACTCCCAAGCAACACGGTGAAACCCTCTATGGGACTCCACAGAGGCCCAAATAAAGTCTCGAAGTAGCTTTTCAAGCCTAGCAGAGGCAGCTTTCGCAGGGGCCCAACAAGAGGAGTAGTAGACATTAGTAGCTGGCAGAATCTTCGAGCACACTTGAAATTTTTCCTGCTAAAGAGAGAGGCTTGGTTATCTAGTAGGCCATCTTTTACTCAATCCTAGAGAGAACAACTTGCCACAACTCAATTGGAGAAGCCTGAAAGGAAAAGGGAATGGCTAAGAATAGAAAGATTTCCCCTAGCCCAATCCACTTCCATCTGTACTATTGAAGCCAATGAGGAGTGGGAAGAATAGATTTCCTGTAGCACAAAGTTTTATGCCATTGAATGGCGGAACCAAAAACATCACAAAAAATGACAAGGAACTAAAGAGCTGCCTTAATATTATCTTCCTCCTCTAGGAGGGTGAGGAAGGAATCATCAGTGAAATAGCCATTAACAAGTTGAGTCTGGGAGTTAGGCAGGGTAGTGCCTCTAACCCTTTGTTGGGAGACAACATTGACCAAAAGATAACCAAAACCTTCGACAACAAGCACATAAAGAGGAGCAAGCGAACATCCTTGTCGAATAGAATAGAAGAGGCCAAAAGATGAAGATTGGTGACCATTGTTGGTAATGCAAGCAGAGGCATCTGAAAAAAGCATTTGGATGGCCTGAATAAAGTTGGGCCCAAATCCCAAGGCTTTCAACATGGCAAGAATGAAAGGCCATTATATATGATCATAGGCTTTAGCAAAATAAATTTTGAAAAAGATGGCTCTCTAGCCCGAGCATCTAGCCTACTCCATACCCTCCCAAACAACCATAATGTTGTCAAGAATAAATCTGGATTTGATAAATCTGATTTATTCTAGGTGCACAACCTGAGGAAAAAGATGGTGAATCTTCATAGTCAGAGCCTTAGCAATAATTTTGTAAGAGACATTGAGGAGCCTGATGGGCCGTTAGTTGCAGATTTCTTCAGGATCTTCAAGTTTAGGTATGAATTTAATATTTCCCTTATTGATTATACTACCCATAGTTTTCGAATGAAAATCCTCAAGATAGACTTTATGTAAATTGTGGCCAACACAGTCCCAAAGGGCCTTGTAAAACTCACAAGGGAACCCATCAACACCCGGGGCTTTGTCGTTTGCCATAGTAAAAGTGGCTTCCTTCAAGTCTTCAAAAGTGAGCAACTACTCACAAAAGGATTTTTGGGTAGAAGATAGCCTATTTGGAACAACCGTAAGGCATTTCTGAAGGGCTTGTTGGTGCTCCAGAGTGTAGTCTTGGGCAATTATTACTTTCTCATAGTGCTTGACAAAGGCTTGGAGAATATCAGGTAGCTCAGAAAGCACCTGGACTCCATCTTTAATTTTTTTAATGCCTGGAGAAGACTGCTTGGCACGCAAGGCCAGAAAAAATTCCTTTGAGGCACAGTCGCCAACTTTTAACTAGTGCAATTTGGCTTTAATTTGTGCACCTCAGGCAACATAATTATCCACAACTTTATTTTTGTGCCTTAACTCTACCACCTTGACTTGCAATGGTGGGGAGAAAGGGTTGGTCGTAAGAGCCTCGATAGCTTAGCGTAAGTCAGTAGTGGTAGCTTCATAAGACCGCCAGTGGTAAATGGCCAACTAGCACCCATAAATGTGAAGAAAGCTAGATGTGTGAGTGATAGCATCATTCCACCAATTAATCTAGTCGTTATTATGAGCTAGCCTACACTCCAAATTCCAAACTCTACGAATGTGGGCCAACATGTGTTGATGACAAAGCAGAGACGTGTTAAAAAAAATTGTGTTTTGCAAACTCGAGGTTGTCTTGTCTCCCATTCAATGCGAAAATAAATGGGGAAGTGATCTGATATAGTGGCATCCACTAACGGCTTAGCCAAAAGTGAAGAGTTGTCAAAAGAGAAGAAAGATTGAGTTGAGATCATGGCATGATCAAGATGCTTAAATATCCTAACAGAGCCAGCCCTATAGTTACACCAAGTGTGTCAGAGGGAATGAGAATGGCAGCGGCCAATATTGGGATAAAAAAGCCCCAATTTATTGTGTATGTAAAACCACGCCTCCCATTCGCGAGCTGCCCATTTGAATGGAAAATTACCATCCTTATCATATGCCATCTCAACCATGTGTAGCCAATATTGCAATGAGCGATGTGTAGCCGTGAAGAAAAACTTGAAACTTCAAAGATTTGTTGTGCTACGTGTTGTGACTTCAACCAATCAGAAGCAAGAATTAAACTTGCTCTCCTAAAAAAAATTGGAATTACATTTTATATTTTCCCTAAATTCATTTTTCATATTTGCATAATGTTTAAAATATTGAAAAATATTTTAAACTTAAGCATTTGAAAGATTAGAAAAAATGCAAATTTTAATTACCCCTGTAAGCTAAATGAAGAAATTTCACTATGCACAAATGGTGACTCCTGGAGCCAAGATTTTTTGTGTGGTCACGATCAATTATTTAAAAAATGGGTTTCAAATCAAATTTTGCCCAACCATAAAAAATCAAGTACCTCCTTTGTAAACTAGTCCTCGATGCATGTTCGCCACACTCGAAATACATTAAAATAATATAGAAAATGACCTCCATTTTTTATGAAAATGGATCTAGTGACATTTTAGACCAAAATGAGAAATGGGTTTCTCTTAGAATTTGAAAAATTTGAAACTTTTTGAAACACCAAATTTGGCCCGGTCATAGTCATCACAACATCAATTAACCCATCAAAACTCATCCAGGAGGCACGAAACTAAACATGCATGTTACCATATGTACCAAAAAACATTCTACCAAATGGATTTGTAATATGAGCTCAAAGTCAAAAAATATTAATCGGCAAAGAGAGCCTCCAGGGCATATTTAGCAGGTGGTGGGCCTAGACTTTGTTGACACATTGAAAAGATATAGGCACTTCAAATTTGCAAAATTTGAAGTTTTCATCAGTGGCTCTAACTGGGGACGCATGCCCTTTATGGGCATGGCGAGATTCCAGTTCTCAAGATTGAAGCAGACCAAGTGCCAAGTCCATTGGGTGACAGAGTGTTTAATTTTTTAAACCTCATTTGCTAGCCGCAGGCCACCAAATGGAAAATGAGAACTAGTGTTTGCCTCTATCAAATACCAAACTATTAAAGGAGCTGATATCCTTCAATCCATACTTTCCTCTGTTATACCATAGCAACATGGGTAACTTCATTCTTGCAAAAACAAATGTCAGGCTTCCTTTGAATAAGTGAGAACTTGCTCTATGTTTAGCTTTACTGTCACATGGAAACCAAATCATGTAGGCCACACCACTTCCACTCATTTAATTTTTTTATTTTGGGGCAAGTGACAAAATATGAGGATAATGATCAAGACTATATGAAGACAATCTTATCAAATTTACTAACCCCCTCATAATGATTAGGGTCAGAAAAGATATCATGCCTTAGAAATAGTGTGAAATCCTCTTGTGTATTAAGAAAAGAATGTTCACACATTTGTAACTCCTTCAACTGAATTGCATCATAGGAAAGTTTATCATCATCCTAACAACACAACCCAATCACATTATCATATATCTCAAGGTTCTGAAAACAAGACTTATCAACATCCATAAGTCCATTGTCCACATTCAAATCATAACATTCAAAAAATGCATTAGCATCCCAAATAATGTTTTCCACTTCAAGTTCATAAACAAGATTATCAGCATTCGTAATGTTATCACACAAAAAGGTTTCAAGTGCAGATTCAGATGACTCGAAATCTACATTTGCAATAAATCCCTTATAGTGAGTGTTCAAAACGCATTCACTATTGCAAGGAATATCATACTCAACATTACATCCTACTACATCAATATGACAATCTGAAGCATATTGCTCATGAGGAAAACTATGAGTTGCAGATCTAGAAAAAAGATCCTCATATGCATCCATGTGATTGACACAATCACATTCTTCAAGTGCAAACTCATCATAAAAAATGTCATTAGGTGTACTAACATTTGTCTCTACCTTTCCACTTTCATTTACAACTACATTTATGCTGTCCTCATGTAAACATTTAGTGATAACTCCAAAGCCAGCAAAAGGAATGGAAGAAGGTGAAAATTCAAACAAGAAAAGCTTTCGATGTTCACCACTTACATCACCAACACATGCATGCTCTGCACAATTAGCTACTTGAACTGATTCATTCAATAAATCTCTTGCATGCATACCCTTCTCTTTGGCCATGTCATTGCAATGATCAACAGGGTCACATTCTTCATTTTCAAACTGAAAATCATCTTTTGTTTCTTCATTGCAGCTACTTGTGAATAATCTCTCCAACTGAAATTCATTGCACACTTTGTCATTTGCATTTGGTACACCACCACTTTCAAGAGTATTCCCTAAATCAGCAAACTCCTTTGTATCATCATCATGAAAGCTTACATCAATGCCACACTCAACACTTGTAGAGAGGTAGGACCAAGTGTATCATAACACTACTAATTACACATTTCTTCTTCAAATAAGATAGTTAGTTCATATCCACTATCTTGTTCTTGTAAGCCTTTAAAAGTATTTTCATCATCTTCATTGGAACACTTTTCCCTTAATGAGATCAATTCTACCTCCTCCTCTTGAAACAAATCACAGTCATAGGGGTTGCAAATAGAATTGCAATCATCTTGATTACTTAGATAAGAATACTCCTCAACTAATTGCATACTTACGTCAGCAATACTGCTATTACCATCATGAAGAGATAAAACTTCACAATCAGCATACTTAGCATCACTGCATCCTTCATCATATATAGAAAATTTGCTCTCTATTTTTGTACTCTTAGAGTAAATAGAAGAAACTTCACATGTTTTATTTATCTCATCATGTCTTATGTATCTTCACTATTATGGTTGCAATCTTCTTCTGCATATCTTTTCTCCATGGGTTGTTCATAAACAAAATTCTCACCACTAGATGATGCATTATCATTGTCTTTTGCTATACCATCTAGATTCATTTGATTAAGTCTGGAAAAGGCACCATCACATAGGCTAGTCAGGAGATTACTTCCATATTTCTCTTTCATTTCTTCAATCACTGAAAGCCATTGATATAAATACTTAAGGTTAGGGGGCTTCCAATCAGTCGGCATGGTACTCAGAACTGACTCACAATTCTCACAGAATAAATCAATACAAAATGATTCATCTGGTCTATTTAATACTGGTATAGCAAACAGAATTTTCATGAATCTATCATGAAAATCATAGAAGGATTCACCTTCAAATATCCTTAGACCATACAATGCATTAGTAGATGATATGGATTCAACTTTTTTTTTAGATTCCTCTTCAAATTCTTCCTGGATATGCATATTTCTACTTTCAAACAAGCACATATTATCATTTGGTATTCCATCAAATTGATCAATGAAAAGTGTTCCAAGCTCTTTCCATGAGCATATGGAATGCATTGATAAACTAGAAAACCAGTATTCAATAGTACCTTCTAAAGTTCTTACAAAAAACTTCATGATAGCATCCTCTTCTACTATTTGACAATCTTCCATCAAATTAATGAAACCATGTACATGTTGTGATGTTGACTTTTCAAGATCTCCTCTAAACCTAGGAAAATATTCATTAATTCTTCTTGCCCAGATAGAATGTGGATAACCTTGGATTTTACTAAAATTCAGAGGGTCATATCTTTCACTAGTGAACACCTTTCTTTGAGGACATCGCTATGTTTTAGGCATGGCATTACAGCTTGTAGAGGGAGAACTAGGACAGCCATACATATTTGCAAATAAGAGTTTATTCCCTCTACAACTATTCAATTCTCAATATCCCTTTATTGTAGTGCCAAATTTCACTAAATAAGGGAACCAAAGTTTTTTAGGACCTCCAAACATGGTCTTCATATACAGATTTATGCTTCTTGAAAACCAAAATACGGAAAATACCTAGGTATGTTGCAGCTGCTACAAATTCTTCTTTCCAACTGGAAATCTTTATAGATCTTAAAATTTCTTCACATCTTCACCAAGTTCTTTAGCAAAGTCACCACCTCCTTTAAGAGGACAAAATCTTCAAGCAATTGAAACATCTTCAATAATAAAATTTCCTTCTAAGTTCTTTTCACTAGTAGAGCACCATAGATCATGAAACTTTCAAGTTCACTGCAACAATTTCTTTTTCTAGGTATGAATTCCATCAATGTTTGAACCAAATACCTAGATCATAAAATAATATGACTCTGTGATAGGACTATCTGCAATTAGAGATTCAAAGTTCTCCCCGGTAGAGTCGCCAATCTATTGGTTCCCAAATTTACATTCCACTTGAATCCTAAAGGGTTGCCATGCCTTATGGTCACATTCAAGGAGAGATTTGGCCAATAAATGAGAGATTGATATGAAACCTTTCTCCCCTACACTTCGGGCTTTGCAAAACCCAAGAGGGTGATCCTAACATTATAATTATGATCCTTTGTGTCAAATTATCAAATATATTGTAAAGCAGATAGCTCTCCTTTAATTGTTTAATAGACACAATACCCTAAAGATCTGGATAACCTTTTTGGTAGTGTCTAACTTAAACATGAGACATATTATGCATTAAGCTCAATATATAATCAAACCGAGATAGAAAAGTAAATTTGATATTAAGTTGTAGCTTCTCACAAATAATCTCAGGAAACTACAACATTACAAGACTAGTGCCTAATCCTAGGATGGAGTCATTTAAACCATGAAATTGAAAATACACCACAACATTATCTTTGTCATATCTGTGCCTATCAATGGTTCCTTACATCATCAATACTAGAAACTAAACCAGTCATACTTATTAATCCATGCATATGATTGCATAAATCTTCATTCCTTTTAATAGAATTTAACTTACTCCTTGAATAAGAGTAATAACAGTGAACAAACATTTAAGGAAAGACTAGAAGATGAACAACATAAACCCTTGATTTCATATATTCAAAACTTATGCAATGTCTACAATGGAGAAAACTGGCCCATAATATCTTGCCATTTATTTATCAAAGATGATAGTGTTGTAATTACATCATTCAGAAAACCCCAGAACCTAAAATAAACACTTATTTGAAAGCTAGAAATCTACTTAGAAATTCTTTGGAACAAAAGAAAATTAGATTTGTTTTCTTTATAAATTGAACATACCAACACTTAGTCTACTTGAACCAATAGATTTGAACTTGGGGTTGCCAGGTGTCTGAAGACATTACCCCAAAGGTAGAAGTTGTTAACATACACACCAAATATCAACAATGAAAGGATAAGTTTTGAACTGTAATAGTTCAAACAATCCCATTGGGCATGCCAAAAATTGTTATCACTAGGATTTTCTTCCTTACCAAGAACTTGACTCACCTATCCAGTGAAATATGGGATGATCTCATAGAGTGTGGGTTTTGATAGCTTGAGATCAACCTCTAGTGAAGTTCAGTACCCTTGGTACTCACCTGATTTAACCTATGTTGTTGCTTGTTGAGAAAAAAGATAGAAAATAACATGAAATGAAACCTAGATCCTAATGAGGTGATGCACCAGAGTTCTTTGAGACCTACAATGTGTCCTTTGCACACACAATTGATCAATGATAAGGTTGCTTCATACATAAATCAAAGGCTTATATGCTCATGCATCAATATTTTATAGGAAGGTTATGATCTATTCATAATATTAGAAGGAAAATGTAGTATTTCTTCACAACTTTTAACTGTTTGCATCATTCACACAACCTACAACTTGCAATAATACATATGTTCTCTGCCTAAAGGTGTATTGATAATGAGACATAATATCTAGGATTATCACATAAATCACAAGAAATTGCATCAATCATTTGATTACACACAATAAAAAATAGATTCTATGAAGGCCAAAATACTTATCTTTATTGATTGAAAAGGTGTTTACATTGCAGAACAAGTTTAGAAATACATTGTTTTACTTGAGAAAGTGAAATAAAATGCAACCCTCAGTATATCAAAATGAGTTTTAGTTACAAGACTCAATATAAAAACTAGAAATAAATCATAAAGAGTTACAATACTTGGCTACCACTAGTCAGCACTACCAAAAAAAAGAACCTAGGCATACTATTTCTCCATCTCAACCTTGGAGAGACAGTAGGACTGACTTAAAATAATAAATGACTATTTTCTTCCTTGACCTAGTAGTTTCCCACCACTTGGCACTGGAAAACTAGTCTCTCTTGTTTGACTCAAAAATCTCTTAGGTGGTGTTGGAGAAGAAGTGTTGACTTTTTCAAAACTCTCTTTTCCCATGCATGCTGCTAGAAGGACTCCTACATACTTTCCAGCTATTGAAACCGTTGTTACAACTACTCCCTAGATTCTTGGAAGAAGCAATAACTAATTCAACTATCTCCTAGGTCTTCTCCATTTGTTGTCCAACTCACCAAACTACCCTATATGCTTGCAACTTTCTTGTAGTTGACCAACAAATCTCTTCATCCTACCATAATCCTCACTTCCATGTTTTTAGGACATGTGTGAGGCCTTCAAGATGGTCTGGAACCCTCTAGATGTGTAGGAGATTCTTTCAGGATAAGAAAATCATCACATGTGTTATCTCATCGAGACCTCCTTTCCTCATATTCCCACCAACATAGGTCACTATCATCATATATGTAGGATCTAAAGGTATTTTATGAATGAATTATTTTGGCTTGAAAATTCCCTCTCTTGATAATTGTCATGCACTTGAAGATGATTATCCACTATGCTAACTTAAATACATTATTATTATAACTATCATGCTACCACTGAACTATGTTTTTGTGGTTATAGGTTGACATCCTTTTCAGTTATGCCCCTTTAAACTGACATTTCATTAGTTAGTTAACACAAAGGATTTCCATTTTATTCACAAGGTTGTCACTTCAACTAGTTTTAATTGTACCTTGCATGCCTGACCTCATAACCATTCTTAATCATGGAGTTTTCAAAGATATATCAAACTCTCAAGGTTCTTTTGACTATCTCTCGATATCATTCAACACTATCACATCTTAAACCATCTCCTTTATTCCTCTTGCATTTCAATTCCTTTTTAGACTATCCTTAAATTATGCATTATGAGACTTTGAATGACTTCTTAACATGGCAAGCATTCAATATGACCTACTCTTGGGCAATATTTGTGGAAAGTGTAGGATTGATGAAGTTCTTCATAGATGATTAGGCTTTTGTTAGAGTTTTGACAAAATTGACTATAGTATTGACATTATGACTTCAATCAATCTCTAAGCTTTATCATTCTCACTATTGTTCTTATTTTGTTTGCAAACATTCTATCTCTGTGTTCACTATGGTTATTTTCTTATAGTCCACATTCAATTTAATATCTTTATGAGATCCTTCATTACCTTCCACATGTTTGCAAACTTGCTCTATCTTTTCATTCTGTAGATATGTAAAAATGTCTAACGCATATCGCACATCCCGAAATTGTATTTTTCCATTATTGGCATCATTTTCACTACCATTATTGCATTTACCATCATTTCACATAATTTACATCATTAATCCTCTTTTAACATCACATCCATCATTTAACCCTATTTCTCTCTATTAATTAAATAATATTGAATTGTTTAATTAATTCACTATTTCATCACTAATTTTCCCCTTCATCAACCTAGTTAAATAATTATAATTATTTAATTAGGTTCATCTAATATTTCCTCTAATCTCATATGATTAAATAATCCTAATTATTTAATTATCCTACTTTTAATCTCCTCATCCTCCATAATTAAATAATCCTAATTTTCCTCAAAATATCTTAACTAACTTGTCTCAACCATTTCTAGCCCTTGATCTTCAAATCTAATTTCCACCCTTGATCTAAAATATCTTAACCATTTTCCTAAAATGGTGGAGAGGTCTTGGGTTCTAACTGATCATATCTCTTGATCTTCTTTGATTAACTCTCATTTGTGGGTGTTGAGGATCAATCTTAACCCTTCTTTGTGGGCATCGAAACTCAATCCTATCCCTTGATCTAATTTCCTAAAATCTATAAAATAACCTTTCATCCTTCACATTCATCATCTAGAGAATTTGCAAGAAGATCATGTCAAATTGACTCTTGAGAAAATTGAGAGCACATATCATTACATCTAGGCCATCACACATCAAGCTTTTGCAAGCTATCATGGAGGTTTTGTGTTGAAGCAATCCAACATTTTGACCAACACAAGTTACTCCACAATGGGATGGTAAGATTGTTCTTGTTTTTGGATTCATTTGTTGTCTTGAGTTGACTATCTAACCCTTGTTTGAATTCATGGCTTGATTGCAATCATATCTCATTGGTAAGTGGGTTCTATCTCATGTTTTTGAGTTTATTGATTAAATCCATTGTTGATTATCCTCTTCTGATTTTACTCCTTACACATTCATTTTAAATCCTCATGGAACACATCTTGTTGTCTCTCTATCACTACATACAACCTCTCTATTATTATATACAATCACTATCATCTTTCTTTCCTTTGTCAACCTTTAATCTGCCATTTCTTCAAAAATACCAAGGAATCTCTCAATGGTTGTATAGTCCCTTTGTTCCTTAGTATATGGACTACCCTTTTGATGACTTCATGATTATCTTCTAACCATGCATATAACTTAAGAGTCCTTTGTCTAACTTGCCACTCATAGGACTATCATGTAACGTCTGATGCCTGAAGGTTTTCTTACATGGGGTTTGCATTCAAAGATAAACTTTTCATTGCATGCATTGAGAATCCCTTTTGATAACTTCAAAACTCTGCCTCTATTCATTGTTACCATAGTCTTCTAGCTTTTCTTTCTTCATACTACTATTATTATGTCCTTTAAAGCAATGTTAGGCCTACCCCTAAAGACCTTGTCATTCTTTATTGGATTGTCCCTCTATACATTTTGGTATAATGCTATAACATTTTATTAATTTGACTTGAAGGTCTATAAGAACTTCTTGTCACTATATGGATAGTGAAAGGAGTAATGCATAGTCATATTGATTGTACTATCATTTTAGTATATTTTCCTTTGTTTCTCTATATACTCAATGCTTCCCCTTTGACTGTCCATATAAGATCCGTGTAGCCATCATTGAAACTTTGTGAACTATCTTTTCTTGGCATTTGAGGTGCATAATTCTTTACCACTACTGCCACCCTTGTGTTTGACGTCTGCCATGCATTGACTGCCCTAGACCTTTGAAATCTCCCTTGTAACTCTGTTCTTCTTGAAGGATACTTATCACCACTCTATGTTCATGATATTCATTTATGACTATCATTCAAATTTTCATTACTTCGCTCTGTCCTCTAAACTGTCCTATGAAATGTTTTGCCATGACCTCTTATCTGTCAAGGTTTTAGAACAAGGCTTGACACTTGAATCAACAAACCACCTTCATCATGAACAATGATGCCTAAAACTTCCTTATATTCATCCACTCTACGAAATACTTGTAGGGTTACATGCATATGACCTATCACATACAATATTCCTCTATAGTTAGCACATAACAACAATGATCTTGACTGTTATGGTGCAATAATAATGACACATAAAAAATTTATTTCTAGGAAATAGGTTCATGACCCCTCATGCTGACTGCCCTCAAGGTTAATACAAACTTTACTTGGTTACCCTGTCAGATGATTGTCATCTTCTTGACAACTGAGGTCTATGCCTTGAAACTATCCTTTACCTATGGTGACTGTCATTTATCTGTTGTGACTGTCATTGCTTTAAGCTGGCTATCTTCTTCAATGGTCATGTTCATGGTCATTTAAGATCTCTATTTAGATTGCCCTCTTGTGGTGCTTAAACTATATAACCTTTGCAAAGACTGTCTCTTGCCTTCTTTTAGTGTAAAACCACAAGATCATGCATCACTTGCAGACAATACTCTGCATCGTCAAACTCTACCCAAGCTTTGCTAATAGTTTCCTTTGTTGACACACCTCTTCCACAGGCCTATCCCACTGTCCTTTTGTCTTTTTGATGGTATGCATGGGTTTGACATAGGGTTTCAATAGATCTCAAGCTGACTGTGACAATACTTCTTCCTTGAGAAACTGTCTTCAGTCTCTTTCAAGTCTCCTAGGATGCACCCTTGACCTTAAGACACCTTTGTCTCTTTTTCACTGTTGTAGCTAGCATGTCTTCTTGTTAATGTGATGTGAAATAGCACATGAATCTTGAAGGATCTTTTGATTGTCATCTGAACTTTGTTCACTTTGCCACTGTGTTTATATGGCCTTTTTATCACTGTGCACTGCCATGTACAAACTTGAACTAACCTTGCAAGTTGTCCACCATATTCTTTAACCCATTCTTTACCACATACCGGTGATGGACTCCTTCAATTGTAATAAAGATCACCATTGTCTTTCCACTATGCATAGGTGACAGTATCAGGGTTTATTGTTTCCTTTAGGATATGAACTTGTTTACAAAGGATTTACCAAGCTTGACACGGGTTTTGACTCTAGTAAATGCCATTTGACAGTCTCCTTTCAACTTCATTATCACATGAAGCTTAAAAACTTCATCTTGAAAAATCCTTGTAAGTGATTCTTAAATGACTTCTACAAGGTTTTTAAATGATAATGCAGTTTTGAGGGGATACATACCACGTAAACCAGCATCTAATTGTTCCTCAACCACGTGGGGAAGACACTAATAAGCCCCTTTCAACCTCTCCACCTCATGCAACAATGCCAAATTATTATGTTTGACCCCTGCAACATGCCCAAAACGTGCCATAGACAAAGCAGCCAGGTGCATCCTCTATGCCGAGAATTGTGGAAGACTAAAATAGGTAACACTTTTGTGATAACAGGTCCTTCTAACCAGGATGTGACAGATGGTCACAACCTATATTATAAGTCCTAAAAGGTAGGCTGGATGCACACTAAACCATATAAGACAATCTTGAAAAGAGTGGAATGGGAATAATAAATGAAAGAGAAATATCTTGAGATGAGCACACCAGTTTGAACATACTGTTACCAGTCAGAGCATTTGGAATACGGTATCTTGGAATGCCATAAGTCTAAATCTGAACACACCATTCGTTTAAAGCTCAACAGGCTGATTATTTGCCCAGGTCAAGACTCTTCCTATTGCATTAAAAAGTTGCAAACAAGCTCATTGTCCAATACAGTACAAGATAGCCATGAGCAACTCTGAATCGCTGAAGCATAGGTACTATTCTTGTTATCTCTGTTTTTTTTATTGGGGGGTCATCACAATTTTTTTTTACTAGGACTAATCTTGTTTATCAATTGATAGCCATGAACAGCTCCGAATCTCTGAACAATATGTACTGCTTTTGTCATCTCTGTTCTTTTGGGTGTTGGGGGTGGGAGGGTTTCATCATAATGTTTCTTGACATTTAATACCAGATAATTTCATAACAGATGGTGGAACGAGGACACAGTGGGAGTGGTAACAGGGGCCAACAAGGGCATTGGTTATGCAATTGTTCGGCAGTTGGCAGAGCATGGGATCCATGTCATATTAACAGCAAGAGATGAAGAAAGAGGTAAGGCTGCAGCCAAGAGTCTCAATGATGAGGGGTTCCATAAAGTTTTATTCCATCAGTTGGATGTGCAGGATGAGAGAAGCATCCATGTGTTTGCCAGTTCGATGAAAGAGCACTATGGAAAACTGGATATCCTGGTATTCTATTATATTCTTCTTTGCTGCACAATTTCTTTATGTGTTCAATTGAAATCAAATATATTTTTGCAGCAGACTGGTTTCTTTTCATGACCATCCTTTGAGTAGATATCCTTTCTACAGGGCCCATCCCTTATGAAAATGGTTCTGTTTGAAACTAGGGAAGGAACCAAAGGTTATTCACTGCAGTATTTTGATGTTACAATTTATTTCAACAAACTAAGTATGGATTTTTCTTCCTGTTCAATTTGACCAACAAAGTTTTTCTCTGTGTTAAGTCTAATAACTTTTAATTTTTTTTTAATATTTTAAATCATTTTGTTTTTTAAAATATTTTTAATACTCAAATTCAAAATAGATCTATAATTATATGGAGTTTTTCTGGACATTTGTAAGTTTATGTTATTTAGAAATTATTCTTTTAATAATTATAGATTTTTCTGTATCTAAGTCTTTTAATCGTGGGGCTTTCAACAAACTAAAGGCCAACAGACTCTTTTAACTGAGAAGCTTCTCCCACCGTTAAGCCCATTTAGCTTTCTTCGATATTCTAACTATTGAATTTTCTGTGTAAATTTTTTCTAATTTTGTTCCAATATTCTTATAATTTTTTGTACAGTCAAATCTATTTAACATGTTTCGATAGCTTCAATTATTTTTTTTCACATTGAAGCCCACTTAGCTTATTATGACTCTCTTACCAACAAATATATGTAGATTTTATATTTTTTAACTTGCTGTTGCAACTTGATCATGAAAATTTCCAGCCTTTAATTATGATATTTTCCTTTTAAGTACAAATTCTTCTTTTTTTTTATCCATTTGAACTGTCATGATATTACTTATTCAACTTTGAAAATACAGGTTAATAATGCTGCAATATCAGGACTTGCAATAGATTGTGACATTTTGAAGGCCAACAATGCTGATCCCACTAGAATATTTGTATGTCCTCCATCTGACTTAAATTATTCAAGATTTTATAAGATTTGAGATCATTTTACTAACTTTTTAACCTTGTCTAAAAAAGACTTCCTCTGGAAGCACAGTGGAAGGAATATCTGACTCTTGTGAAAAGGCAAAGGAGTGCATTGAGATTAACTACTATGGCACCAAAAGAATGGTGGAAGCGTTTCTGCCTCTTTTGAAACTTGCTAATGAAGGTGGTGGTAAAATTGTAAATGTATCTTCTCGTGCTGGGGTCTTAGAGGTATGTCAATAAATTCTATTTGTTTTGAAATTTTTAATAATGTTTAATATTTAAAGTTTTGGATGTTCTATATAATAAAGAAGCTTTACTTTATTTAATTGTTGGTAATAAAAAATAAAATTAGTTTTTAAGGTTAAAAATCTTAAAGTATTTGATAAGAAAACAAAGTATTAAATGAATGTATAAATTATTTTTATTTTTAGTAAAATATTAAAATAATTATTACATTTATTTTGAAGCTAAATAATAATAGATAGTATATGCAATTTTTTTAATCGTTTATTCATTTTTGTTTGTTTGACATTTGTTATAGTACATTCTAAGTGAGACTTTGAGACAACAATTGAGCAACCTCAATGATTTGACAAAGGAAAGGATAGATGCATTTCTTCATAGCTTTTTGAAAGATTTTCAACAAGGGACTTGGAAAAACAACGGTTGGCCTGTTTCACATCCAACCTATTTCGTTTCTAAGGCTACTCTAAATGCTTATACCCGTCTTTTTGCACTCCAACATTCTGATTTGTATGTGAATTGTGTTCATCCGGGATCCGTAAAGACTGATATAAACTTTAATGCGGGGAGGACATCAATTGATGAAGGAGCTAAAGGTCCTGTCATGTCAGCTCTTCATCCTCCAGGCTCACCATCTAGTCAATATTATGATCAAATGAAAATAGCTAGCTTTGATATTTTACCTAAGATAAAAAGTCTATAGTTTGGAAATACTTAACACCTTTTAAATTTTTGTTGATGTTTTACTACTTCTTACAAATCTAGATTTAATGAAGTATCTTTCCACCATTGATGAAATGGTTGTATATGTAGGCATTTTAGTATACTTTAGTATAAATTTAATAAATTATATTTAGTTTCATGGAAAATGTGTATTAATTTAGTAAATTAGTTAAAAATACATTTTTTTCCTTTTCAGAATAAGAGATTAAAAAATTACCTTTTTCAAGTTTTTATCTTTGATTTTTTCATTTAAATTTTTCATAGAGTAAATTATGATTAGGAAGATTTTTGGTTGTTGTAGTAGAAGTTAAAAAAATTTCATCTTTAAATTAGTAGATAATTTTTTTTAAAATCATACAATAATAATGAGTTTATATCAAAGTGTTAATTAAAGAAATTAATTTTAGGTATGATTATTGATTTGAAAGGAAACAAAACATAATTATCAAATAATTTAAATAAAATAAGTAAATACTAATATTAAATATTTTAAAATTATGTAATTGAAATAGCAACAATATTATTGTATTTTTAAAATAATAAAAGAGAGATTAAAGACTTAGTTTTGAATGCAACAATGAAGTACTTTATTGAATACTATATTTAGATGATCCAAATCAATGCTCCATAATAAAAAAAAATTGTATTAAGTATAGTGGAAGCAACATATATAGATCACATTTGAAAGACATTCATCAGAAGATCAACTCCTAGACTACCCCCCGTTACAAAATATCAACAACTTGCCCCTGATACTTGAGATCAAAATGTGGTTACAAAAGTCAAACCTATTACCATCAGTTAGAGCAGAGTATCATATACATTCTATACAATTATATATCATTATCCTATACATATATCTACTAGATATCACAAAGGAAAATATACAAAACATGCTTGTTGTCCTTCATTTGGCTTCACTCTACCTTGTTACCAAATTTCATTGCTACCAGTGCCTCTGTTGCTACCAATTCTTCTACAGAAGATCCTATTGTTTGTCCTTCCTTGTTTTGCGCCTTATCTAATTTTCTATCATGTCCCTCTGCTAGTTCCTTCTGAAATGATTGTAGAGATCTTAAGAAAACATCCACCTCAGGGTGTCCTTCAGGCCACATATGCCCATACCTAGCCTCAAGGATGCCAATTTTTATTTCTCTGTTCTCTAGGTACTTCCAGAATTTGTCCTTCAAGAGTTCCACCGTGATATAAACCTGCATGGCAACATTATGAAACATGAGTCCTTTGTAATACTCAATAAGCACCCTCTGCCTTCCTTGAAACTTGTCTTCATTCCTTGCTTTCCAAATGGCCCACAATATGTTAGATGAAAGGCAAAGAAAAAATAAAGTAGCAATTTTCCCCATTTTTACATTGTGATCGAATAAGATCTTTTCAAGAAGAGGTTGACCATTATTTCCCCAGATATTTTTCTCATTACAAAATAACTTCCAAATTTCTTTAGCAAAAATACAGTCAAAGAAAATGTGTTTAATTGTCTCAAGTATTCTACAAAGGCTACATATATCAATGTCATCAAATTTTCTCTTGAATGAGAGTTTTTGGATTATTAGAAGCCACTTGAAACAAGCTTTCTTAGCCTCCAACTGTTTACACCAATTATTTCAGAAAACCTTTTACCATTGATTTTTATTCCAATTAAGTTTCCAAATTAGATTGAAATGGTTTGTCAGATCAATTGTTATTTAACATGGAGTACATTTCTTTAGCTTTGGTTTTCATTATATTACCATTTTTCCATTGAAATTCTTTATATTGTGAAAGGTCATTTTTAGTTTCCACTAGGAACTTTATCTAATTACAGGCTTCCCTTAGGACTGTGTAAGTCCTCCAATTGGTGTGAGGAATATTGAATTTTGAACTCAAGTCATTCCAATCTTTCAATTTACCATCCTTCATAATATCCTTGAAGCATTGAATTCTTTTGTGGGCTCATCCTCTAGCCGAGTAGCCTTGGATTAATGCAAGTGGTTTCCCTTTGTGTTTTAAATTCCACCATATTGACTTGTTGATCTGGATGATCATGTTATCACTTTTGGTGAAGTGGCAGTTTGTTAGACACTTTTACATTATTTCCCAGGCTTTCCAATTAGTTATAAAGACATTGGACCCAGCAGGTAACATAGTACATTCACTGCTAAGAATGTCATTGAGTGGTAGAGATTTCCATGTTTTTGCATGTTTGGGGACAATAGTGAGGATATTTCATCTAATTAACACCTTCCAAGTCTCCCCTCCTTTCAGTGCTCCAATCACCCACTTCGTAGCCAAAGCAATACCTTACAACCTTAGGTCTTTTAGCCCCAAGCCTCCCTTAAGTTTTTCAATAGTACACCATTCCCATTTCATTGAGTGTCTTTTTCTCTTACCTTTACCATCTAACCACAAGAAGGATCTTATCCTTTTCTATATATAATTAATCTAATATGAATTGAAATACCAAACGGCTCGACAAAGTACATGTTGTAGGATGAGAGTATCTTTTTATAGACCTGAATCCTACCAACCAAAGATAGAAATTGCTTATTCCACTTAGCAATTTTCTTTTCTATTATGTCCCTTATCCAAAGCCACATGTCCTCTATGTTGGGATCCATAGCAAAGGGGATACCCAAATACCTTAGAGTCCACCCCATTGAAGTCCAAATTTATTAACCCAATCTAGGGGTTCTTCTTTCCATCCTAAAAGGCAAGATTTTGAAGGGGCAACTTTTTCCCCAAAGGCTAAGCAGAAGATACCTAATTCCCCTATTAGATTTGCAAGATTATCCTCTTCTAGGCTCATAAGAATTTAGTTGTCATCAACAAATTACAGATTTAGGAGCTCATTTTTATCTGTTAAGATGATGCCCTTTACCCTAAGAACCAATGATCTCTCCCTTAAAACATAATCTAGTGCATCTAAAGCTATTACAAATAATGTCGGTGCAAGTGGGCATCCCTATCTTATGGATCTTTCAAGGGAGATTTTTTGAGTAAGAACCCCATTGACTTCTACCTAGGAACATGCATCTTGGAAGAGGGTTTTGACCATATGACAAAAGGACCTGGGAAACCCAAAGGCCTTCATAACCAAAAGTACAAAGTCCCATTCAATTCTATCATATGCCTTTTCAAAGTCAAGTAAGAGCATTATTGCTTCATGTTTTGTTTGCTTCACCTAGTTCATTGCTTCCCATTTGGTGATAAGGTTTTCCAATATATATCTCCCCTTAATTAATCTTGTCTATGTAGAGTTTATGATAGAGGGAAGGATCATTGCCACCCTATCTGCAAGTATTCTAGCCAAGATCTTATAGGATACATTGAGTAGAGTAATAGGTCTCCAGTTTTTAACTAAGGTTTTGTCCCCCTCTTTTGGAATTAGTTTGATAATTCCTTTAATGATATTTTTGTGAAGTGAGCCTCTTTCAATGGCTTCCTTGTAAACAAAGAATAGGTCTTCACACACCCAGTCTAGGAAGGTTTTGTAGAATTCTACAAGAAGGTTATCTGCACCTAGAGATTTGTCATATTTGAGAGAGAGTATGGCTTTTCTGACTTCCTCTTGGGAGATTTCTTTCCCCAATTCCCCTACCATATCTTCATTGATCCTTTTTGGAACAAATTTATTTATATACTCCTTGGACTTAGAATTAGCCTTACTACCTCCTTCAAAGAAGAAGAGGTTCTTGTAAAACTAAAAGAATTGCTCTCTTATCTCATCTTGATATACAAGGGTGGTATCATTTGCAATAACCTGATCTATTTGCTCTCTAGCTTGCTTCTCATTAATATATTTTTAGAAGAATTTTGTGCCTTTATCTCCATTCTCTAACCAATTCATTTTAGATCTTACTTTTAGACCCTGGATCTTTTAGTTCTGAAGCCTCGTTAGGTTGTTTTTGGTCATAGCCAACCTATTTGTAAGCCTTCCATTAGTAGGGTTTGCCTGCAAATCAATTTATGCTTGGAGGAGCTTATCCTGTAGGATAGTCTCCCTCCTATTATCTTTCGCTCTTTCTTTCCAATTGTTTGAAACAAGATTTTCCATCCTTCTGTATTCAAATCTCATCTTCCCATGGGGGATAAGTTTCGATGCAACCACTTGTTGATTAGCCTGAGGAATATTATGGCATTTATGCAGTCATTGTCCTTGAGGAGGTTGGTATTTAGGCAAAAACCATTATTATTGCTAGCCCCATAGTTAGATTTAAGATTCATTGTTCAAATAAATTGTAGAAATATTTATTATCTACTCTAAATCAAAATCATATCTAATCTTTATTATTTTTAGTGAGAAAACTAACTTGTGTGACTTCTGATATGTGAAATATGCTCACCTCACTATCTTAGCCTATCAAATATTAATGCCCATTGCAAAATGCATGGCATTATTCTTCTCATATCTTGTTAGGAGTTTAAGGTATACTATTTAACAAACCTAATCTTTTGGGTGTCAATTGAAAGTAGATTAATAAGGATTAAATTTTTTGACAATTATTGTCTTCTTGTATATAAATGAAATCATTAAATTTTGATTAGTCAATATTTCTAAATTAAAATATGTGTTTGTATATCCTTGATCTATTATGATTAATTTTCTAATGAAAGTACCATATATACATTTTTATTAATTTGGTACATAGTGTTCTATATTTTATAGAAAAAAAAATTTAAAATTTTATTAGTGTTTATTTTATAGCAAAATAAATATCAAATTTGTATTAGTTATATATATTTTTAAACATATTGGTAGTAAATTATAAATTAATCAATTAAGAATTGCTAGGTTGGTAATTAGTGAGTTAATCATCAATGAGATTTAGTTTATACATTGATTAATATTTAATTATTTTAATTAATCTTTTAATTTGTGGATTAATGGAATAACTTGATTAGTAATTTATAAATTAGTTAATTAACTTAATGAACAAGTTTTTAATCATTTGTTAATTTATTATAGTAAATTAGTTAAATTTATTAATTTACTTTATTAAATTATTAATAAATAATCAAAATTAGTTAAAATATTTTAAATTTATACATGCATAGTGTTTGTTAATTTTTTTAATAAAATCTATGTATGAAAAAATAAGAGCTAAAAAGTGAAAAAAAAAATGGAGTCACAATTATCAATAATGTGCTTGTGTCATTAAAATCATAATGTGTTTGCATTGTTAAAATCATAACACTAATGCATTATGGTTTGGTAGTGTCAAACTTTGCACTCAATTAATACCAAGCCTATATATAATCACATTATAATGTGTGGATATTTTGTGTTTATGTTTCTAAGAGATTTGAAGCAATTTATTTTAGATGAATGATTCCCTAACAACATGCAAGAGGCAAATTTCAAAGAAAATGAATAATTTTAGTTAAGTAAAATATTTTTTATTTAAATTGGTGTTAATTTGATAGTTTTTTAATTTTTGTAAATCCAAACCCTCCTCAATCTTGAAACCATCTTTCACCCAATCAAATTCATGATAAAAAATTTCTAGAAGAGAATGAGGAAGATAACCCTCCTCAAATTCATCTTTCAATTCCTAGACATCATTTTTTGTAGATCTAGTTTGATGCCTTTGAATATATACTTGGAGTGGTTCTACCTCAAGATTTTCATCCAATTGCCTAACATAATGAAACTTTCTCTAAACTTGAATTCAACTACTTGAAATATGATGAGGGTGAAATCAATAACAATAGTGTAGATTTCTTGATTGAGGCTAGGATCATAGCCCTAACAAAAATGTTTAGATCCAGTGGACACGAAAACATATATTATCCTCAATTGTATGCCATTAATCCTAATTTTGTTGGAATCCACTAAAGACCAATGGATAGTAGATAAGTCATTGGTTACTACCTATAGAAAAATCCTTTGTCACATGAGGCACAACTATGCCCCTGTTGAGAATAATAAAAGGTGATTTTGGAAGAACACTAACACAATGATGCATACTACTTTGGGATAGAGAAGAAAATTGTTGTACTACAAGAACTTATAATAGAAAAAATTATATCACATTGTAAACATTTACATTTGATCCTTCAAAAATCATGCCATTACAAAGAATATACATAAAAAATAAGGATTATCCACATGTCTCAAATATCTTGACAATCCCTAGCACTCTATCTCCATGAATTTCATGTTAGCCCTTCTTATGACAAAATATGGTTGAAATATTCTCAAAGATGGCCATTATGGTAGCTTAAAAGAAGTTGGTTTTTACAAAAGATGCTACTAATATTTTATTTGAGAATGTTTGAGCTCATTTTATCCTACCATAGAATATCATTATAATAAGGATAGTAGGTTCCTCATCAATTTATAATCACCACTATGGGTCATGATGGACATCAGGTTGATGAATTTTATTGTATTTCACCCCTCAAGAAAATGAATAGATTGAGGCATTCAATCACACCATCATTCACATTCACTACTGAATTTGACCCCAATTTTCGATGGCCGTTCGTCGAACTTTCGATGATATATTGTCAGCCGACCGATGAATCACAGAAATTAGCGTTGTCACTCAATTTTCGTCTATATCCCGACAGACTGTAAAACATCAACCTCACGACGCAAGCTCGTTGGAACCGCGACGCCCACTTCGTCGATCGCGCGATGAACAGTACTCGGACCACGAGAGGCATCCCTTTGCCAAAACGTCGACCTCACGATGCAAGCTCATCGGAATCGCGACGCCCACTTCGTCAATCGTGCAACAAACAGTACCTGAAGCACAGGAGGCATACCTTTGCCAAAACGTTGGATTAACAACATAAGTTCATCGCCATTACAACAAAATTTTGATGTATTGCTAATATCGTTGAGAGATCAAGACTGTTATAGCGATCAAAATTGCCTGAGAAGATATATCGAGAGGACTGGATTTTGGTCTCAGTGATGAAGTTTCATCGGCGAGATACACATCTTGTCTCATCGATGAAGCATGAGGGAAGCATATCGGCAAGACATATATCATCGGATTAAGTTTTGAATGTCTACCCGACCAACTATGTGACGCCGTTAAGAATACATCGGCAGGAGTCTTGGCGACATACTTTAGATTGAAATAGCGACAAAAGTTTGTCAAACTCACGACGAAATAGGCAAGTCATTACGGCAAAAATTCGTCGAATACATTGCAAATTCGTCAGACGCTTTTTGCAGTTCGTCGCAAATTCGACGAGATAATGCAAATTTGAAAAAAAAAAATTCGTTGAAATGGAAGCATATCGGTGAAAGATCAAGACTATTACAGCAATCAAAATTCCTTGAGAAGATATATCGAGAGGATTGGATTTTGGTCTCAACGATGACGCTTCATTGGCAAGATACTCATCTTGTCTCATCGATGAAGCACGAGAGAAGCATATCGGCAAGACATATAACATCAGAGTAAGTTTTGAATGTCTACCCAACTCGCTATGTGACGTCGATAAGATTAGATCGGCAGGAATCTTGGCAACATAGTTGAGATCGAAAGAATAATCATCGGGGAGACTCACCACGTCGGGGAAACTATAGAATAGCCTAGCGATACATGATCTCTTGTCAATGAAGATACAAATGGATCGAAATACTTATCGGGGTGACTCTGGGCGATATATAAAAGTAGTAGGAGGCTCCAAAGTGCATTTATAGGGATAATGACAGGACATAAGGATAGGTCAATCAAAGAGAGAAAGTTGATGTGCCAAGACCATGAGCATTTAATAGGGGTAGTAAAAGACAATATGGATTTTCATCGATGCTTAGATTTAAAGGACAGATTGGAAGACTTCATTATGAAAATTTAGATCACAATATGATTAACCTTGTTTGGACAAATGCAATGACATTAGTGTCAAGAGTTAAGAGGCCATTCAACTTTGCATTTCAATAAATTATTGTATGCATTGAGTAAATGTTTACAGGGTAGAAAAAGGATAGTCATATGACTGTTTAAAATATCAAACAACATGTCAGTTGTTTTGTTTAATTAGGCTTATAGAGGCAGGGATTTATCATTTTTTGCATATATCTGCAGTCCAAGCTCTAGGCCTACATTATTTGGTTACTATGTATGAGAAATGAGCAATGAATAATTGTAGAATATGGAGGCTATGGATGATATTATGATGGACACATTTGATGTTGATCAACAATTGGAGCAAAATATAAAACCTATGATGAGTCATGAGATCAAGGGGATTGTCATGGACAGCAAGCACAACCTACGAACTAGATTCTAATTTTGCTAAAAAAGAAAAAATCAAACTAGTGAATATTAAACTTCACACTAGAATCTAAATTTGTGGAAAATGAGCAATTTGGTGAGAAAAAGTGCTTGCAGTGCGTCTTGGATACTTAGCTAGTGTACTAAAAAATAGGATTGCAAACCCAAAATTATTCTCACTCTGGAAATTCAATAGAAAAATACAGAATGTTATCCTGGATACTTAGCTCTTAGACAATCAATAAAACAATATGAGCATGATTATGAATGGTTTTACCTGGTCCCACTCTTGATCTCCATGTTTCAGAGCCTTCTCTTTAAGACCCCATGGATCCACTTTGATCCATTGTTGCCAAAAGAGATATTAATGTGTAAACAAGGAGCCACATTTAGACAAACTGGTTGTTGATTTCTTCTAAGAAATTTAGAGACTACAAAAAGAAGATACCTGATGGGTATCATGTGGGCTTCCTAGAGAAAGCACTACAATATGGCCTCGAGCAGCAATGAAAAACTTTGGATTAGCTTCACAGTAAATCCTAACAACATGACATTGAAAGTTGCTTAGGTACTGGGTCCTCTCCCCTAGATTAAATTAAGGAAAACATTATTGTAAACACAATATGTATAGAAGAATATGAATGTAAAGGAAAATGGATATTAGAAAAACATAAATGTCAATAAAAGTAGTGTGAGCAGAAAATGAATCTAAATTGGTCTTGAACAAATAAAATCATACCTAATTAGCATTAAGTTATACTGACCTTTTACTCATTGCCATTGTCAATCTTGAAGGTTACTTTGATGCCTTCTGCAGAAACTCTTTGGCCACGAGGCAAGAGAAGGCGGGAAAACCAAGTTTATATTGACGACTTCCTGACAATCAAAAAGAAACAAGCAACCAGTCAACCCTATTAGAACAAAATAATCTTATGAATTGATTTTATTTATTTTACTGGCTAATGGATAGTGGACCTAGTTCTCTTGAATTGAGATACTACTAAGATGTGTTGACTGGTGATTTTAGACTACTGATATTCTGCTTCAATCTGTATAAGTTACTTTTGTCTTAAATATATTCAAGATAACTCTGCAAAAAAATTCTTGATCTCTTATAAATTATGTAGATTATTTTTTTAATTCTTCTCCATTTTGATATTTTCTTTCAAAAATGCATAGAAAGATATGTAATGCCATATTTGAAACTTACATATTTTAATTTTAGTAGTTCTGTAATTATAGGATATGATTCCAACAATTGTGAAACGCATTGGCAATATGTTGGATGAATGAAGTAAACTATGCAATTGGCAGGTGTAAAGCCAAATTCCTTAACCCTTGCTAGCATCCTTCTTGCCTGTTTTAAAACATGTGCTTTGGAACAAGGCATGAAAATCCATCTAAGTATAATGAAAAGGAGATTTTTGTCAGATATTATATTACAGTAAGTTGAATAATGTAAGTAGGGATATTTTAGCATACCTGCAGATGGTACAAAATTTCATGGTTAATTGGAAGCCTCCCATCGACAACAAGATCCAAATATTCGTGTATCTATCTCAATCGAGCCTCTAAACCCTTCAGATCTATCAAATTTTCCACTAACCTGTTATGCACAAAAATGAAATTAATGAGACCACTAAAATCAGGGATAACTTTAAGAAACCCCCCCCTCAGCAAAGGTGTAAAATCCTAGTGAATCTTTCCTTTTATTTAAAAAATATATTAATTTTCCATGGCGAATCTTATGCACATTATTCAAAAATTTGTAAAATCCAGGCGAATCTTAATGGATAATTGGTAAAAAAAAATAATCACATTGGCAAATCCTAGTGAATAATCACTAAAATGGTTCATTAAAATGGCGAATCTCTCCTTTAAAAATTTGCATACTTGGTTGACACAGTTCCCCCATATTTTTTTTATTTTTTTTAATATTGAAGTAGGGGCTCGAGGGCGACAACCACCAGCGGGGTCAAGGGGGCAGAGCCCCCTTGCGGGGGTCGAGGGGGCAACGCCCCCTCACGGGGTCCAAGGACAGCGGCCCCGACGCGCTCCTGTCGCGAGACAGGCGGAGTCGAGGGGCAGAGCCCCTCGCCACCAAGCATAAATTCACTATTGAAAATGCATTGGAGCACACACGGATCAAGTGTTTTTAAAAAATCTCACTTGAAAACCAAACAACTGCAAGTTCATTACGTGAGCGAATATTAGCATGAGTGAACATCATCGGTGGGACACTTAGGGATGTCCTACCGATACAACGATACAGAGCTTTTATCAAATGTCTTTCCGGGAGCTTCACGTGAATATTGCAGATTCCCTTCATGATTCTCTAGAATTACACAAGTGGTGTACATATGCCTTGGTGGACCCCAGGTGGAGTATGGAAGCCTTATCGGTGTGAGTGAACATCATCGGTGCGACAATTAGGGATGTCTCGCCGATACAACGATTTAATATACACTTAGTGAATTTCACGACTTAGTGAATTCCGTGACTTTATATGCATGTGCCTTTTAAAAAGGTTGCTGAGTCTCAAAATTTGTTTTGGGCCACATGATCAAATCTAATCCTGTGGCCCAAAACAAATTTCGGGCCTCAACAACCTTTTTAAAAAGCATGTGCAAATAAAGTCACGGAATTCACTTGCAGCCAATCGATGAAAATAAATAATAAAACTATTAAAGGCTAAAATATCCCTAAAATGAAATGGTAAATTATTATTAGTGGCGAATATACCATAAAAATTCATTGTAAGAATATAAAATTACTAGCGAATATAAGTAATATTTGTAATTATAGTATAAACTACTGGTGAATCAGATCCGACGATGTGTCATTTAAAAAATAATCCATTGGCGAATTAATCGAGACAATTTTTACAAATTGGAAAAACCTGGCGATTTGGCATCCTTTCTAACCTGTATTATTTGCCATTTTTGGAGGTCCTGATTTCAAATATTCGCCAATTGGCGAAGATTTGCCACTAAAGTTATCCCTGACTAAAATAAAAATAAAAAATAGAGCTTTGAAACCAAATCCATACACAACACCATGTTCATAGTGAAAATTTAGCACTTTCTTTCATCTTTGCAGATTGGTTTGATGCTTCAAACGATGCATTTCTTATATTGAAAAGTGCATTACTTACCTTATTGAGCTTCTCTTTGTTTTGAGAATAGTTTAATATTCTCTACTTAACAGGGCCAACCACGTGAAGGTGGAAGCTCATTTGGCCCCTCCCCCCCCCCTCACATCACTCTCAATTCCCCATACCCGATCATATAACATTAATCATTCATTCATCCATTAATAACATATAACATTCATTCATTCATCCTGCATTAATAACATATAACATTCATTCATTAACATATTCACATTCATTCATTCATCCATTAATAACATATAACATTTATTCATTAACATATTCACATTCATTCATTAACATATTTCATTTTTTTAGTTTTTACATATTATCAAAAATATGGCTGTCATAATATGATTACAATCACTTCTTTTTTTGTTTCTTTTTTGCAGCTAAAAAAAGCTGAAGTGGAGTATCATTTTCAAAATCATATATCCCCCCTTCAGTTGTTCTGAGCTCTGCTCGTGATCTTAATGTATGCCTAGTCGTGTACTCACAACGTGGACATGGCTGCAAGGGGTGGTCTGTTGCAATAGCAAAGAAATGTTAAATTGATATGTTTTATTATTATTGTTACACGTATTTCATTAATTAAAATAACATCAGAGTGGTGCTCTTTACCTGATTGGGCCACATCATGCTCCTAATATTGTCTTATAGCCTCATGCTCAACATGTTAAACACCCTCGTGTATTTGATCTGGAGTTGAAACATGAAAGATTACATTAATTAGTATACCAATTGCAATTAAATATGTTTAAAAAAACATTAGAGTGGTCCTCTTTACCTGATGGAGCCACATCATGTTCTTGATCTTGTCTAGCCTGATCATGCTCAACATGTTGATCACGCTCTATATGCTCAACATGTTGATCACGCTCTACATGCTCTAAAGTTGAAACACGAAAGGTTACATTGATTAATACACCAAATGCAATTAAAGATGTTTAATTGTATTAATCCATACTGTGTTTTGTATAGCACATGAATAAATCCAGTACTAGGATGCACACCATGGCCTTCATCAGCAGGTTGTGCTCCACCCTCACTAGGCTGCATTCTAATGTCATGTGCAATATTATCATTGCTTATCCGTGTAAAACAAATAGGCACATTATTATGGTGGAAATTAATATTCAACAGATTGCACAAGTATTCAATTTGAAATAAACTTTATTGAGTTTATTTACCTGCGTGTTTGATGCAGTGGAAGATTGTATTTGCCCAGTCAAGACTCTTAGTTGTTCAGTTAGGGCTCCATAGCCTTGGTGGAAGGCAATCTTCAGGTCCTCTTCTATGGGAACTCTATTGTGATCATGAATTTTGCTTCTATGGTGTGATAAAACCAAAACTGTTTGCAATTTATTATTTGGATGCAATATTTCATTTATTGATACTTACAAATCGTGCGGCTATTTTCATATAACCACCAGAGCCAAGTTTGTGTTGCCCGTGTTTTTCTAGTCTTGCCTTTGTTGCCTTCGATGTGTCGGGCAGCCTCTAAAAATTTTGAAATACGTTAGATTATGTAAAAAGAAAGAATAATCAGTATATAATTAAATTGTTGATAGTATCACATACCTTCCTTGGCCCGGTGGTATCTTTCCTTTCTTCTTTTCAGCCTTCTCCTTTCCATTTGACACCAAGTCCTTCCACTCCCTTTCCGGAATCATGGGGGGACGCTCGTACTTTTTGTTCTTCTCTAAATGTGACCTATATTGGTCCCTCACATACTTTAGATAGGTACCAGCTTTCTTAAGTACCTTCGTTCAGTTGAATGTTTTATCACCAAACAACACAACTAAATGGTTAATGAGCTCATCTTTTAAATCTTCATTTTGGGCATTCCACCGTGTACGTATGGTGGGCCCGAAGAGCTCCAATGTAATATCACTTAGATGTTTATAAAAAACATAATTTCCTGCAAAATGATCATGGGATCATTAGTCTATAAAGAGTGATCAATAAGAAAATTTCAATTGGATTATATATAATAATAATTAAAACATTTTAAAGTACCTGGGACCTTCTCTATCTTTATGGGAAGGAAATCCTCGGTCACCACAAATGTGACCCGAAATGTTCTTGTACTAGTAATATGGGAAGATCCAGGAAATGCTGCTAAAACATCACCAGTACTAGTGGCCTCTGTATCCACAGGTACTAGCACATGTAGTGGCATGTGTTCGTTGCTAGACGGTGCACTATCGAATGTCTGCATGGTATGTGTTGCTAACATTTCACTTGACAATACAGGCATGGATGGTGGGGTCGGATGATGTGTTGTATGCGTAGGAAGATCAAAATTGACACTTGTACTGACCACTACTTCCCGGGCAACACTTGCAGTACCTTGATCATGGCCAGCAGCATGATGAGGATGCAAATAATCCTATAAAAACAACAAATATTTTAGTTCATGACATAAAAGAGTAAAAAATATAAAATCATGAATGAACTTATGTTATAATTAAATATTTCATGATAGCTTACTTGCAAGTTTTGTGCTCTCTTAGACAATATTTTATACCTTTCTCTTACCTCATCTGTTTAAGGCACTCTGAATACCAACTTAAGGATTTCTTCTTTGAACGTTTTTCGGGCCTTCCTCATCATATCCACAGGGTTTGCGGAAAATGCAATGTCATCATCGCATAATAGTGACTGCACCTCCATATGGATGCTCTCCTGTACTACTGGTGCCTTTCCCCGATCAGCCATCTACAACAAGAATATTAAAAACATTATCGAAATTAACCCAATAAACTCATGAAAAAAACATAATAATAAAACATTTTGCTCGTATCTAATTTGTACAATTACATTGAGGTAAACCTGTTGGATAGAAGCACCTAAAGATGGATTGCGATCTGCGCTCTGGGTCGGAGCCTTCCTCGTATGATGAATGTCCCACTGTGACAAAAATTAAATATAAAAACATTACCGAAATGAAACCAATAGACTTATGAAAAAAAATATAATAATGAAATGGTATATTGGATTCATTAATTGGAGGTTGGGTAAAATGGTATATAGTACATACCACCCCCATAGTAATTGTGTTTGTATCTAAGCGATTCAAATTGTAATCGATTAGCAACTCTACCCCTGCAGTTATTGATTTTATCACACATACGAATACATGGTTTCCCTCTCGCACCTCGAATATACAATTGGGTTTCTTATTTGTTGACCCAGGTCGTGTACTATTTATAAACCCTGCAATATTCCTTGATGCTTTTGGCATCCCGTCAATGTACCTAGCCACTCCTTTATTTTGATCCTTATCTTTTAGTTGTATATAATTTGCTGATAGTGCATACCTACACATACTTCGTGTATATCGAACCAGTTGCATCCAATCTTCGTAACTGTAATAGGGTCCAACATACTCCATCAACTCAGTAACTTTTTTGAAACAAACTTTTATGTCATCCATGCAAAATAGGCCCAAACCATGTAATTACGATGGTGCTATGCGATATATCCTCTCGTTGACACAAAGATCAGTGCTTATTGGAGGAAGTTCCTTGGGTACCCATTGTTTCTGTAGATGTTTGTACCTCAAGGGCACCTCGATGTCGCCTATGCTCTCATCATCATAAGAACATGACCCCCCTTCAGCAAGAAAAAATTCCATACATTTACGAAATTTTCTTCTAATCTTTTGACCTCTAGTTGATCTCCCTCTTTTAGACCTACTACATGTCTTGCTTTCCTCTTCTCTTCCTAAATTTCCCTCGCTTGAGGAAGACAAATCTAACAAATACCTATTTGGTGGTACCTGCACTCATAAGGATGTTGGATGAATTTCTTTCATGGTGATGTGATCCGAAGGTGACATTATGATTAATCTATCATTTCATCGCTAGAAATTGACAAGTTGTAAGGTAACCAAGTCTTGATAGATTGCAAGTTATTGTTACTACCATCCAAATGTGTCCATCACAAATCAAATCTACTTAATGTTTTAACTCCCAAACTTTGTAACAAGTGTTAAATGTGACTATGGTCCACCAGTGACACAACCAATGCGTCAAATGTATTCTCTAATTGTAATCAAAGGACTTTTACTCTTCATTCAAGTAAATAAACTTGAAGGAAAACACCACCAAGTAGTTTATTGGACACCTACATGACTAAAAATAGCAACAAATTTACATTTAATTTCCATATGTGTAAGTGGTTAATGGGGAGGGAGTATGTACTAGGCCTGGTAAATTCATCATAATTTTATGCTTTGGCAATAAAAATTGTTTAAGTCATCTTAAATCTTCCTATGTTTAATTGCTAGGAGACTTTTGGTATGTTTTAAGGTAGGATGAGTGGTCGCATCAATGTTCGAAGAAACTTTTTCAGTTTAAGGGGTTAGCACTTTCTTTCATCTTTGCATATTGGTTTGATGCTTCAAACAATGCATTTTTTATCCCACTTCTATCATATTGTATTCCCATCCCATTGCAATTGTTGGAGGAGTTGATACCAGAATTTCATATCAGATACCACGTTCTTGAAGCAATTTTCTGTGTTTTTACAATTTTTTTGAAGTTCTTTTATGTTGTATGGATCCATAGAAGCTTGAAATGCTCTGAGATCATTGGTGTAGATAAATATACGTGTTCCCTTTCATTTTCATTTGTTTTGAAGTTCTCAATCACCATTTTGTGGGATTAAACAATCAAATATAGGGACTTCCCTGTTGTGCCTATGTAAGGGTTCGAGGGCTAAATAGAAATGGCATCCACCAATCCACCCATTGTCTTGGAACTGTAACTCGGTGGATTGGTGTGCATCATGGTGGATTTGATGGAGTATACCATTATTGGAGAGTATAGTAGAATGCAACAAAGGAATGTTGAGCTGCAAACTGAGGTAGACAGGTTGAAGTACAAACATGTGGGGGAGTCTTCTAGTGCTCCTGGAAAAGTATGATCAAATTCTTCTATTATGAAGAATTGGTCTATGTGCCTCTAGTAATCACTATAAAAATGTGAAAGACTAAGCTATTTTTTTTTTTTGTCCTATCTTATACCATTTTACGAGAATGGAGGGGCCAATGTACAAGAAGATCTTTGGAAACTAGGCATGAAAATTGTAGGTTAAAGAGAATGGGGGTGCCAAACTTACAGTACTCATTGTCCCTTGGTCGTCGATTTTCTCTGAGTTCCCTCAACTTGGTCCTCGGCACTGGTATTGACCTTGTTTTAGCTCCAAACTCTTCATCGACGCTGGTATTGACCTTGTTTTCACTCCTCCAAACTCTTCCTCAGCGCTGGTATTGACCTTTCACTTGTCCAATTTGATGAGCTACAACTTGCTTTAGTTAGGTTTTAGAGTATGTTAATTAAATTTAAAATTATGGCGCCATTTAGAGTAGTGAATATAAAGCAAGCAAAGCCTATTATGGCGCCATTTAGAGTAGTGAATATAAAGTAAGCCAAGCCTATTATAGTCATGAGGGAAATAATAAAACACCTAGGATACTTTGTGAAACCATTTTCCTTGGTTAAAGGGAGGCCATAAAATATACCTTTGGATTTTTTCAATCTTCAAATATGAGGATTTGCAAGGTTCTTAGCAACATGAGTAATGGAAATGTGTGCAACAAGAATTTTTGAACACACATGGAATCTCCTTGCCAAAGAAAGGGGCTTCATAATTTAATATGATAATTTTTCTCAGCTCTAGAAATGATATGTTTCCTTAAAGAGGAAGGAGAAACCTAAAAGGTAAAAGAGATGCTTAGGAATCTCAACACTTCCTTATGATCAACCCCCTTCTATCCATAGGAATTGAACAAATTGGGCTTGGCTAAGAATGATTTCCTATAACATTGAGTTTTATGCCACTATATATATGACCTTAAAGCTTTCCAGAAAATATCTAGGCATTGAATATCCTAAATAATGTCACGTTTGTCCTCCAAGAGAGTGAGAAAGGAGTCATTAGAAAAATGACCATTTAATAGTTGGGCTATAGAGTTACGAAAAGTAGCACCTTTAATAAGTTAGTAAGGTGAATTTATTAATGTTAATCTTAATATTCCAACACCCTCCGTTAAGTTTTACATTCCTCACAATAAAACATGTTGATTGAAACAAACAAATATATATAGTCTAAGCTAACATCATTTTATTTTTCTTTAAGTTCTCCCTCAAGAACATCATTTGCTCGAGTTATACAAGTCCACACTATGTGATCCTTTTTCTTACAATAATAAAATTCATTTTTATTTTTTAATTATTATTACCTCATGAGTATAATACATTTTCATGTTGAGAATCAACTTTTAAATCTTTTCCATTGTTCTTTATTCTTCTCCTAATAGCGCCAAAATCACATCTTCTTGTGTTTGAGAAGTTATCGAACGACTGCCTTCAAAATGTTGATGTAATCTCCATCTCAACACCAAGGGCCCACCACATTATGCATCGCCAAGGAAAGACACGTGGTGCTCGCCCGTGATATCGCAATCAATAAACACCTTGCATCTTTGTATCACGTGAGGGTGGGCAACCATTGATCTCCACCATCGGCAATCGTGTTCATTCATAGTAGTCACCAGCACTAAACATAACCGTCAAGCAACTTTTCATCAAGATTATAACATCACCGTCGATTTTGCGCACGTGCATCTCAGAGCCGCTTTAGTAACCTGTCATATAATGTACTAAAACTCGACATAAATATTAAAGCACTTTGATTAATAGTAATGTTATAATATTAATATATTATATAACAATATTATATTACATTATATGAATTATAATGATATATTTGATATATTAAGACTATATATAATCTATAGATTAATAGTAATTATATTAGATTATTAATATTATTGGTATATTATTAATAATATTAATATTGTATTAGATTAATAATAATTATAATATTGTTAAATGATTAATTATATTACAAATGAACACTAATTTCAAATTCTTAGCTTTGAATGAATGGTTGAAGCACCAATGTTGAATGTTGCAACTCCAGTAGGCATGAATAGAAGTAGAGGAGATTGTATGGGAGAAGAATTTTTTCTAGTGCTAGGTTATGTGTTAGGTTATATAGTGTTTGAGCCTAGCCTCAAACACTACAAATAGGGTTAGGTTATGTGTTTTCTTTAGGGTTAGGTTTGGGATTAGGTTTATGGTTATGGTTAGAGTTTAGGGTAATCCAAATCATAACCTAACCCTTTTTCTTGAAACCTTAACCTTGACCCTAACCCTCACCTTTATCCTATCTTTATAACCCTAACCACAAACAAAACTCTAACCCCAACCCTAACCCTAATTACCTAACCCTAAATATTTTTTATTTTATTAATTAGTTGCATTCACTCTAATAACCCTAAACCTATCCCTAAACTTAACCCTAGCCCTATCCCTGGCCCTAATCCTAACCCCAACTCTAAGCCAAATATAAAAACAACCCTTAATCATAACAATAACCCTAATACTATAATCCCTAATTGTAATCCTAAACCCTAACCCTAATTTCATATCTAATCCCAACCATAACCAAAACTCTAAATCTAACCCTAACCATAAAACATAAACCCTAATCTAACCCTAATCCTAACATTATTTTTCCTAACCCTAACCCTAACTCTAAACCTAACACTAACCCAAACACTAAATCCTAACCCTAATTAAATACCCAATCATAACCCTAAATTGTAACATGATCCTTTGAATTGGATACTACATAAAAAATTATGTGTTACAATCATTGCTTCCATTGTTGGCATTTTTACATTGGGATGCATATATTTTTAAAATCAACAAAATCTTTTAATGTCTTGCCAAAATTAATATTATTAATTGTAATATCAAACTTATAAACATGTATGCAAAATAAGAACATAAATAAGAAATATATGGTAATAGTTTCTTCAAAAACAAACTAATGTGGACTACAGGGACTATAAGATATCCACAAAAGAGATCTACATTGAAAATATTGTAGGGAAATTCAAGAAAATACAATTGGTAGATGCAAAGCCAAATAAATGTGAAATTGTGTACTATAATGATTTTAGAATATACACATAATGGATTTTTTGAAAAGGTTTTAGAAACTTTCAAACAAATGCAATTGGTAGATTCAAAGAAAAATTCCACAACCTTCACCAAAATCATTATTGGTTTCCTTAATATGGGAGATTTGGAACAAGGTATAGACATCCATCAAATCATAATATGAAGATGAATTTTTTCAAATGTTGTGGTTGTAGATGCCCTTTTAAAATTTATACAAAATGTGGAAGGATAGAAAAAGCTTGTGAACTATTTGACAAAATGTCTCAAAGAATTGTAATCTCTCAATTTATTTTAGTGTCTATTTTGTTATACCCCATGTCCCAAATTGGGTATAACACAATAGACACTAAAACAAATTGATAGATTGTTATGAGGGCAGTGATGAGACTTTTCTAATTAGAGTGTATTCCATGAGATTACAATTATTCGAGGCATAGTGTCAAATAGTTCATGAGCTTTGTCTATCCTCCCACATTTTGCATAGATTTCAAAAGGGCATCTACAACCACAAGATTTGAGAAAATTCATCCTCATATTATGTTTTCCTTATGATTGGTTGAATCTTATACTAAATTAATATGTTCAATTTATGTTTCCTACTTGATCTAACTATCCACAAATGGCAATTTAATAGTGGAAAGATATGATCCTACTTTGGTATAAATTGTATATGCAATATCAAGGTATGAATTAATATGTTCAAATAAGAGATGTTAAATGAAATGAATAAAACTAATGTAATGTAAATAAGGGAGACCAGTGCCTTATTGGGTAAAATGGAGTCAAATGAAAGCCTTTAATGAATAGTTTCTATCTAGTAGATCCTCTAATTGTTTGGCATATAACTATGAGTTTACAACTGGTATAAACATGCAAGAGTGTAATTGATAAACCCTACTTGAGGCAGAATATCAAATCTAATTATCTGATTCTTCTTACTGATCCAAATGGCATTCCCAGATTACTGTAATTTATTGAAAGGAATTTTAATTCTTCTTTAAAGAATCCAATAAACCAAATCACACAGAAACAACAAATGTGTACTGATAAATCGAATATATACTTGATACTTCAATTTAAAAAACCAAGAAACATCATATTGGAGACAATCAAATAATCGCAAGAATCCAACAAACAATTGATACCAGAATGAAGCCACTAAATCAACAGTCTTTCATTATCTCCTTCAAAATTCATACATGCAATATAGTCTCCTTGAATGTCATCATTTCTGAAAATTTAATGCTTACAGCAGTCTATGCTATTCTAATTCTATTTTCTACCCCTTTACATTTATCCAACAACGGATACTTATACATCAGTTTGCAAAAGGACGTGCCTTTTCAAAAAGGTTTAAAGCATAAAAGGTTTAACAAATCCACTATTAACTAATTTTTTTTAAGCCACAAATTGACTGTAGACATATGCTCTGTATAATCCTGGCGCTCATGAGTGTTGGCATCTCCCAATGCATCGTGGATCATAATCTCCATCATTATCATTCGCTCATTTTGCTCACATGCTGCATCCAATATCACATCTTTCACAGTGGTTGTCTCAAGTATCCCTTGGAGTATTGTTTCACACTCACTTTTCCATGTAGTCACTTCCTTCGTTTTCCCTTCATCATCGCATAACTTGGTCAATCTATCTTCGGCAGCCTCTGTCAATCCCTGCATATCCCCTTGTAACTCCTCAAAGAACTCCCACTGCCTATCCATAATACAATTGGCATTTTCAATCTCTTCATTACTAGGAGTGTCCGTCTGCTCCAATTCCTCAATTCTTTCCTGAATTCTGCTATCCACTCTCCTGTGTTCCTTTATTGCATCTACGTACTGTGAATGTTTTCCCTAGAGTCTATTTAACCAAGTGGTTAAAACAACCTGCCTTTTTTTTATTATTGCAGCAAATGCATCCATTCTCCCTTGAGAGTATGCAGTTGACCCTTCCCAATGTCTTTTTTCTGTGAACTCTCACCTTGAGTGAGCATCCTTGTTGGTTCTGTTACACCACCTACCAAGTCTTTCAAGCATTCATTCTCTCTCAACATCCTCTCATTATTGGTTTTGTACATCTCCCTTTCCCTTATCAATGCTTGGATTTGGGCTTTATTCAACTTGGCTATATTTATCCCAATATCAGCAGTCGCTACAGGATCAACCTCCCCAGCCTTCAGGGTCATGACATGTCTGAATGCCTTTTTAGTATCAATAATAATTGATTTCTTGTGAGGAGGATACAAGGCCCAAATCATCAATGTTTCATCATTAGGATTGTATCTTGATCCTGTGTATACCTTCGTCACCTTCTCTATACTGAGCTTGTGGGTAGCATTGTTATCTTTTAAGAAACTATCAAAAACTAATGCAGAATTCATATCCAAACCTAGAAAAATAATAACACCTACCTTTTCAAGTAGCTCCCTCCCCTTTTCAGGGGTCATGTCAATCATCTCTTTGTCTACTTCATCCTTTAAGCTTTTTAACAGTTGATCCTCATTCCCTAGAGTGACATTGTCAACCTGTCCCCTTATCTCTTTCCCTTTTTTCTTATATAAAAATGTCTTAAACTCCGAGGTCTTTATAAATTCATCATCTGATATGAAAGACCTATAGTATTCATGTCTTGTATCTACATCCATGGTTTCCTCAACATCTGTTTCTCTAGCAACATAGGCATAGTCCTGAGTCTTCATTCTTGAAACTTTCCCAGATGAGCTTTGTGGCCTGTCTATTTCTGAAATCCCATTAATGGACGATAAGAACTCAACATCCATCAACTCCTAATTATGTTTTTCAATCACAATTTCAGCTTCCTCTGCCTCCAGGTTTCTGATTATGTCATCAGATTTAAAGAGCACATGATGGTACCCTCCAAAATTTATTTTTTGTCTAGCAAAGTGGATATACCCTTCTGGATCAAAGTTCTTTCTCATTGGTGCTCTTCTCATGTTGTAGTGCAATAATTTTTCTAGAATCAGATCATAACCTTCCTTGGCTAATACAGTGAAATCACTAAAACATAATGTATTGGGCGTAAAAGCCTGTTTCCCATATGAACTTAAGTTCATAAAATTGGAGTTATCCATTTGCCTAACAATTTCTTGGTATGCAATTCTATCCGAGACAATTATGGGTAGAATGAAAGGTGTATCCTCAAAGCCATAAACCCTAATCATTGTGGCATTCTCTAAGCAATACCAATCCCCTTAGTTTTTGGTTAATTGGTCCATTATAATCTCTAGGCCTAAGAAACCTTTTTACTTGTTCAGATAAAGAATAATCACAAGGATGGTTAAAAAATCTATACAAGGATTTTACAAAGAATTCTTCAAAATGCAAGAAATTTGAATTGGCAAACCTGTTGTCCCAAACAATAGTCCATAATTGAACAAGCAATGGCCTACCTTCCTTGTCGGATTGTGAAATCCTCAGCTCCTAGGGCCATAAACCTAACTCTTGTCCAAAATACAACACTAAGTGCATCAGCAGTGAGTAATTTTTGAGATGGAGAATAGAAGCACCACTCTTTATCACCATCAAACTTGCATCCAACTCCTTAAAAAAACATACAGCATAGTCAAATGATCTGGAATTGTGATACTGAATGTCTGCAGCAATCACCATGGGCACAACTGCCATATGCTTAGGTACCTCCATCCCTAATACCTGTCCCACTGAGTAGTAAGTATATTTTAGGTAAGGTTCAAAGAGGTCTACATAAAAGGGTGGCCCCTCACTGTCTTCCATTGGAGTAGGTTTGCCATGACACCTAATTCTATGCAGAGGTAACCTCCACCCTTTATAAATGGTGTCCATCCTTCTAAACTCACTATCGAGCTCTTCACTCACTTCTTTCTTACTACATATTCCCTCCATTCTAAAAACCTTAGCAATTGCATTCTTAGATACATGTATCAATGGATTCCCTAACAAATCACATATAGCTTTGTTTTTCGAATCATAGTGTCCAGCCAACAATTTTACTAGTTTGACGTCAATAAAAACATTAGGGCACACTAATTTCCCTAAATTGAGCCTCCATGGATTGCATATTGGCTCAAAGCAATTTCTCCTATGGTAATGGAAATTGAATAACTCATAGCCTCTAATCGGAGTCCAAACATCACCTATAAATTTGCATTTGTCGTCCAATTTGTCAACTTCCATTTTGAGCTGTGCATGACGCCTAGCTTTAGGTCCAGAACCAGGTAACTGGTCTATGAGGTCTTGATTTAGCTTCCTTTCAGTACCTTCTGGTTGCAACTCAGTCTTTTGCTTTTTTGATTTTGATTGGCTTCCCTCCCCGAGTTTTCTTCCCTTTAGTTTTCTTGAACCAGTGCCTTCCATAATTCATTTTTTTATGAATTCTGAGAGGATGAGAAACTTACTGTAACTTTCTTGCAAACTCAAGCCAGGTGAATGCCTTAATTGCTTTGCTGGTTCCCTTGCTCTCCTTCGCTTTGAATTTTGTGAGACAATGATTTCAATTGATCATACCCTAATATGCAAAATCTCCTATGCTTCGTGGCGCCATTAATGTCTTTACTGAGACATGAATGTTGCAAGTTTTTTTTTTCAAAATTCTCGTTGTCACATCAGGGCTCATATCAGCAAGACATTTCAAATCTCTGGCCAATCCGCCTATTCAACATTCACCCATCTGCCAAGACGTCTTGCGGTTTCCCCAACATCACAAGTCTCCCCGATAGTTTCTTTCCTTTTTCTTTTTATATTGCCATGACTTTCACCGAAACAACTATCGCTCAGACTTAATGAATCGAGCCAATGGTTCTTTTCCTTACTCTGAAAGTACTTTGTGTCACCGAGATGTTTACTTTATCGACTTATGTCACCGAGACCAAGCAATTTGTTCTGCATCCCATAAATAGGGTCACCAAATCGGTTATCCTCTTCCTTGGGCTCTTCTTGGTCGCTTGTAGCTTCAATTGAGCAATCATTTTAGGAAATTTTCAAAAGTCCTAAACCTCATATTGAGCTAAAACCCTATAAAACCCACTCTATGGTCAACATGACCTTCATCTGATCAATTCACAACAAAAATGCCACTAAGGCTCACACACAAATGAACTAAATTAGGTTGCTTAGTTGTCCTAGACAAAGTTGTCCAAGACAACCTCCTAAACAACCTATGGCAACCTATGGCAACCTATGGGTGCTCCTGCACTAGTAAATTAAAATGCTTGGATGGAGTCATAGATGGATATGTTTGTAAAGGGATTTGATAAGAAGTATTGAGTTAGGATAGAAATTGACACTGTTGTAATGCAATATTGTCAGAGATCTTATATGTTATGTGTTTGAACCTATTATGGAAATCTAAATATTTGTGAATTCGACTCCCCAATAGTATATGGCATTGGCCTAAATTGTATGTGTTTGTAAGGTTTTGTGTCTATTTGTCTTAGCTTAGAGCTTGCTGCCAAATTGCAAATTAAATGACTATCTTAAGTGGTGAAATGTTGTTGTAATCATCTCATGCTCCAAGTAGTTGATACTATTGATGCTTTTCTATTGTTTAAATTGATATATCAAGCATATATATATTCAGTTTATCGATACACATTTGTTGTATTTTTGTGATGTGATTATTTGGTTCTTTCAAGTAAAGATTAAACCCTTCTAGTCAATCACAGTAACTAAAGAGTATTAATTGGATCAATAAGAAGAATCACATAACTAGGATTGTCATTCTATCTCAAGTAGAGTTTGTCAGTCATTTACTTGCACATTTATACAAGTTATAAACTACATCTATGTGCCAAACACTTTGAATTATTTCCATCATAGATTACACTTTTATAGATCTTCATTAGACTCCATACACCCAACAAGGCAGTGGTCTCACGCTTTCATCTTTTGGTTTATCCATTTTATTTTTTACATCTGTTAACTGAACATATTCTAATATAATTCAAATATAATTAAAATTAAAAACATCATAAATTAATTATGTAACCACATAATTCAAATATAATTCTATCAAGAAATTAATATCAAATAGATAATACAATCACATAACTCATACATTTTAATGTCATTGATCTTCTTCTTCATCCAACTCTTTGTCTGTATCATCCGATCTAGATTCAACATTGTAAGGATTGGTCATATCATCATCATCATCATTGATATCAGTTTCGATAATGTCATCATCCACACGGATATCATCTTCATGAACATTAACTCCTACATCATCATGATCTAGTTCCTCCTCTTCGACATCTTCGTCAGGCACACCATCAACTAACTATTGATCATGATCATCATATACATCATCTTCTATTTCTTCAGTATCTTCTTCTTCCACCACATTATACTTTACTGGCCTTCCTCTTGGATCATGTCTAACAACATATGACCAACCCACTTTACCTGGAACCTTTGAGTAAAATACCTGCTCACATTGGCTTGGATGAACATAGGGCTCATTTCTAGCTCGCTCAAAATACCTTGTATTAACCATGGTAAATCCATTATCATGTTCAATAACAGTTCTCTCGGGATCATTTTCATTCAATCGTAGCCTATACCATAGGACGACGAACAAAACTAATTTGAAGGACTTAAAGTCACACTCAAGTATATCATCCAAAATCCCATAGTATTGATTTTCTGAGACTTCTGGATGTATGTCGCTTCTAGATGAAACATTAGTCACCTGGAAGAATGCAGTTATCCTAGAATCAAAATTTTTATTCGTGTCATCCAACTTTTTGATTCGAAATTTAAGACCATTGCACCACATAGCCTTGTGGTGTTTCACCTGCAATATGTCAAACATGTAAAACTTATTGCAATATCTTCAGTTGATAAACATATTTATTCTTGGCCGAATGTATGCAAAGAAAAAAATCTCAACATATATATATCAATATAATTGAAAATAATTAAATAATATGGGTGATTCATATATTTATACATACATGTTTATCTCTTAAACCATATGCTAAATCAATTTCCCTTGGTGTAACATTGGAATCTCCATTACGATGAGCTTCTTTAACCAATGAAGCCACACCTTCCCATGTTAATGCACGACCAGATTGTTGACATCGTTCAATCCATACCGTCATCCAATCAAGATTGTTTGTGACGTACAAATGTAGTGCATCGCACTCTCGACCAACTATATCAAAAAAAAATGAAACTCACAAACGATGTATAATTAGTTAATTACCACGATATACGACCTTAATTTATAATTGATGAATATTGAAGATTAATAATTAGATAAGTATAATATATATAAAAACCAAATGTAAAATGTATTCTAATTAGTCTCCTAGATCATCTTATAATTACCTGTCACTTTCCTCAATCTACCTTTCCCCATCAGGTACTCCCCTTTGAATTTGTTAATGGAGATGGGATCCCAAATGCGATCTACATGGATCTTTGTTGCAAACTTAGGAAGATATTCAGTAATGTACACCATGGTCTGGTATACCATGTATCCCTCCACCATAGAACCCTCAGGATGTGCTCTTTTTCTAACCAAAGCCTTCAAAAATTTCAAGTGCCTCTCAACCATCCACATTGACCTTGTGTGTACAGGTCCACACAATTCAATCTCCTCAACTTGGTGTATGAGGTAGTGTTCTTGTGCATTGAAAAATGTTGAAGGTAGACACTTTTGCATTTCACACATTAGACGAGGAATTTTTCTCTTCCAATAATTTATATCTTCTTTATGGATTGCTTTAGATGATAGCCATCTACAAGTGATTCAAGGCACAAATATATTAATGAGATTTAACAAAAATATACAACGAATTGAACAAATATCGCTACTTACCTCATGTATTTTCCAAGATCATATATAACTTGCTTGACATTGTTGTCGAAGTTGTCTGGGAGAGATAGAGGTAGAATGTACTACAACAATTATAAAATGATCTTTTCATTATTTTCCCAAAAGTAGTAAACATAATACACTGAAAAGTACATGCAATATACAAATATATATATACAATATACTAGAATAATTACCTTAATGAAGGTATGCCAATCATGTGTTTTCATTCCTAACCCAAATTCACCTTTCTTTGTTATGATATTGTTTATGTTCACAGCAAATCCTGTGGGAAATTGAATTTTTCGTATGACTTCTTTTATAGCATTGCTTTGCTGCTCCATTAATAACCAAGGAAGGGCACTTATATTAATTTGGTCTCCATCACTATTTAATTGAATGACATTTTTCATTACATGATTGGCTTCCTGAATGTCACTACAAATTTTGACAATTTTTTCTTTGTCATGCCTTCCATCCAATATTTTCCATAACGTTTATGTCATATTCTTTCTGATATGCATTGTATCAAACAAATGCACAATTTGTAGCTGTTCATAGTAGGGCAACCTACTAAATTGTCTAGGATAACTTTTCAGTCCCTATGGAAGCCGACCATTAATGCCTTGATGACCTTCATGAAGCATATAAGTTAAACAAATTAACAACGACAATCATTGTCAATTACAGCATGAGTAAACACAACACAATATAAAAATATAAATTCAAAACATATCATATATGATAGATAAACAATTTGATCCAAAGTATAACCTTGATGATTAATTCTATTATATTCCAACTTCCATAGGCGAGGTGTCATTCTTCGTGGTTTTGATGTAGTCTCTTCTTTCCCATTGAAAAGATGTTTTTCAGTAGTTCGATACTTATGATTTATGTGGAGGAAGTGCCTATACTCATCAAACACCTACTTTCCTAAACTTGTTGAACGATGAGATTTCATCTTTGGACCACAAATTGGACACACAAATTTTCCCTTTGTTTGAAGACCTACAAATTATCATATATAATTGGATTAAATATGTCAATTTTAATAATTATATATAATGAATAGATTATTTAAAAAACATGCATGATATCTACTTCATAAAATTAAATATCATTAAAGTCATGCAGTCGAACGTTATAACATACCAGAAAAATGTGTTAGCCCTGGGGCATCATGAATTGTCCATACAAGCATTGCATGGAATTTAAATTATCTTTGTCCTATTGGTCTAGATACGTCATACATAGTCACGCCATTCCATAACTTTAGTAATTCGTCGATAAGAGGCTCAATATATACATTCATATCTTTAACTTGGTACTTACCTAGTTGAATGAACATAAACATTACATAGTTATTATAACCATTTTACTACAATATATATAAATTCATGTACATTACTATTAAATGAAAAAACATATAAGTCATTATGCAACAAATAAGACAAATGAGATGCTACTACATTAAAAAAAATTGATGTAAACAAATACCTGGAACAATCATTGCCAACATTATGTGCTCCCTCTTTATTGACATCCATGGAGGAATGTTATTATTGATAACAAAAACAGGCCACACCGAGTAAATAGATCTCAGCTCTCCAAATGGATTGACACCATCCGCTGCCAATGAAAGCCTGAGATTACGAGGTTCTTCTTTTAAGTGTGGCCATTTTTCCTCCATGTCCCTAAATGCATAACCATCCGCAGGCATTCGAAGAATGTCATCTCCATTTCTATTTCGTGCATGGTAATCCATAAATTGTGCTAAGCTTTCGCACCTAAATAATTGTTGCATACGTGGAATAATGCGAATATAACGAAGAACCTCGCGAGGCACCTTTTTTGTTAGTTGATTTGTTTGATATCTACTGATATGACATTTCGGGCATTCTGTTACAAATTCATGTTGTTTATGATATATAATATGATCATTAGGACATGCATCTATTGTTTGATACTCCATTCCAATATCTTTCATAATGCCAGATAAATCTCGGTATGAGTGAGGTAAAATATTTGATGGTGGTAACAAAAATTCACCAATCAATCTACAACAAAAAATAATTTCTTAATATAAAGAATATTAATGGTACATACTTCATCCTTTATTTACTAGCAATGAACTAACAACAATTAAAATGGATGAAAAAAGATGGCATATATGACATACCTTAACATCCGTGAGATTGTTATGTTGGATAAACCATTCATAACCTTCAAGTTCACCAGCAACAATACAGCAGAGAGAAGAGTTGTTTGGGAGCCTTCATAAAGGGGCTCATATGCCTTCTCAAGTATAGGTAAATCATGAACATCATCAAAGTCATCTCGATCAACATGATCAGCTATGCCACTACATGTGTCATGGATCAATGTATTTGTACCATCATCTTCAATTGTGTTTTCTGGAACATGATCATCTTCTTCCATAGGATCATTAACTTCATCTTCGATATTCATAGCTCCATGTTCCTCCGCTTGCAAAACCACATTCTTCGGGCCGTGATAATCCATATCATGTGCCCTAGGGCACCCCACCTTTATAATAATGACAGACACAAATAAACCATGATCATGATCAAGTGATTTTATATATATATCAAATGTTAAAACAATATAAACATTTACAAATTCAATCAATATAAACACATATAATAAACAACTTACCAATGGACGATAACCATGCCCCCCTTCAACATGAACATGTTGCCTACAATGTTTCTCAGCTGTTGTGATTAAAATTCTTCTCGTCTTTAAGCCCTTGCAATTATTGCAAGGACAATAACATTTCCCATCACCCTTTCTTTTCAATCTAACCCACAATCTATCAAACGACTCTTCATTTTGTTCTGGACTAATATTATCTGACATGATTTTTCTTTACCAAGCTTGAATATTTAGATCTTCAAAAAATATCAAAGTCACACTCCAATATTTTTTAATCATACACAGGTAACAATATATAATAATTATGATATTTTATACCAAAAAAAATCGGCATGCAACCACCCCTGCAAAAGAGAAGATAGTCTGAAGTTAATGACCCCAAAAAACATTTTAAAATGCTAATTCCAAAAATGATTAAATTCTAATTTTACTATGATTTCCAACTGTTAGACTCCTAAAATCAGAATATTGAACTTGCACAACAAAATCTGGAAATGAAATTCTCAAAATGCAGCTTGAGTGAGGTTATAGGTGACTATGTTCATATAAGGATTTGATAAGTAGTATTGGGTTAGAATATAGATTGATGGTATTGTAAGGCAGTATTATCTAAGATTTTATATGCTATGTGTCTAGAAGATAAACTTCGTTATAAGTAAAAAACAACCAACATCTTTGATATTATCTAGCTATGGCTCCCAAATCTATTAAAAATTGATCATTATGGTTAAAATTGAAACCTTGCAAATATAATCTTTGTCCAAATCCATCAAGAATTTTCCATCAGTTATAAACAATTCCCTTATAAAGAACTTGTGAAGTCAAGTCTAAAATCTGGAAATGAAATTCTGAAAATGCACAAGACTAATAATGAAATATGATGAGATGTGTTGCTTTAAAATATGGTTTTCAAACCTGGAAGTACAAATCTGATTTCACAAATGAATTCTGGAAAAAGACAATGACTACCCTCAACCTAGCAATATCTTCTTGAGTTTCTTTTGATTTTCCCCAAGAAAACCGTCGAGCAAAACTCTGTCGCAATAAATAGTCGAGCTCATTTTTATTTATGTCCACCATTTGCAATTCCATCAAAATGTAGACGAAAAAACGGTTCGTTGAAATTCCAACAAACGTCGGGGATAAAGTTTTTAAAAAATGAAAATTCACACAAGTGCCCGACGATACATCTGATTAAATATAGCTTTCGTCGAAAGGTTTCGTCGGATTTTGCAATCAAATGAGTTAGTGATTCTACAAATGTATCATTCAAATCACCCACACACATAGGATGAGAGTTTATCCTATGTCCAACATAGTTACAATTGTGGACTATATAGCTTCACAAGATATAATCCATTTAAATTTTGTCTTGGGTACCAACCATTGGCATCCTTTAATGCAGTCTTGAAAGTCATGTTGAATGAGACATCACCAAAGTCTAATAAGGAGGTGTATGAGTCATCTAAGTTTTTTGAGAAGATCTATTAAATCAAGAAGTAGGTTGATGAACTAATATAACATACAAAAGAAAGGTATGAAGAATGACAAGGCCAACATTGTACATCTTACTAGCTTTAGGTTGGTGACAAAGTTTCCAAGCTTCATCTTAAGAAAGAGTGGCTTCAAGGGTCAAAAAGGAAATTCTCACCCCTTGATCATATGGATCCTACATCATCCTCAAATAAATCATTAAAAATTCCATTGAGCTTAATTAGCCCTCTTTTATCATAGTGCATCTAATTTTTAGTGCAATTTTTTTTACATCCATATTTCCCACCATTATTGGAAACCTTAGATATTATTGAACAACTTCATAGTGCATGACTAAATCTAGAAACTATTATTCCACTAAACATAGATCAAGTCACTAATGTTTTTTTCAAGACACTAAAATTAAAAGATTCCTCTCTACTATTTAGTGTAGGTGGTACAATTTCCTTATGAAATAAAATGGTTAACTATGAACTAGTTGCCAAAAATCTTCCTCATCTTTTGTAGAATCTTTGAGCAATAGGCAACATTTCTTCTAAGGGGGAGTGTTTGGTCCAAGAAACATTCAAGGTCACTATCTATTAAAATTGTTTAGCCATATCTTAGAAATATAAAAAAATGATATTTATATATTTTTGAAATTTGAGATTTTAGAGGCCTTCAAAGTGGAAATGACCCTTGAAAGTATCAATAGTTTTTTAGAAGAAAATTTGAGGGATGAAATCTAAGAAACTAAAACTTGTTATTCTAGAGACCTTTCTAACACATTGAACTATTTCAATTTTGGCCCAATGGGCTAGGAGTTATGACCCTCCCAAGGTGACTTACCAAAATGAAATAATTTTCATAGATTTTTAATTTTATTTTGTAGTTTTTTATCCTCATTTGATTATACATTTCAACTTCCAAGGATGATATGGGCATGGTGACTCTTTGGTTTTTATTGGGGAGCCTCATTTTCTATTTTTAGTAAGTTTCCAAGTTTGGCTTTGCAAATCTCTAAGTGGATTGAATTCAAAGAAATGTAATAAAGTAGACGGCATGCATCTCTTCCATAGTTTTGTTCAAATTTACATGAGTTCTCAATAAAGTTATTTTATTCAACTTCAATAATTGGCAATTTATATTTTGCCTACATTGTGAATTACTAGTTATAATACATCTTGAACCTCACTAGTGCATTGTCCTCTAAATTCATAGCATAATGAATAACTAAGAATACTAAATACATATGGAAAGGGTTAGTGAGCAATTACTTTGCTTGCAATGAAGTAATGCAATAGTAGTGGGTAATCTTGGGATTCAACGATTTGTTAGATTACTTTATGCACTCTCTTGATAACAAGGTGACTAAGGTGGAATTATTGATACATGTTATTCATGAAAAGATTTTTTTTAATATATAAATTGATGTCTATAATTAAAATAATACTTATCAATATTTGATATATAAACATAAAAGACAAAAAAATAGATACCTATGCAATCAAATTACTTTTAAAAATATAAATATAAATTTAATGAAGTTGAACTAATCAAAAAAATTGTTTATCTTTTATGCTTACATTTCAAACATTGGTAAATGATTTTATTTATTTATTTTCTAAAAAATTTAAGTGATGATAAATTAATTAAAGATCTTTAACCAGTCAATACCGCCACTTGCAGTCATCTACCACGGCTACTCTCCTCACCATCCCTAATAAATGTTTCAACTAACTACTTGGTCTGTAAATTTGATCATTTATTTTCTTATAAATTGAATATAATGTTTCAACTAACTATTTGATCTGTAAAATCAATCATATATTTTCTTAAAAATTGAATACAATATTTCAACTAACTACTATACTACTTCTTGATTGTAATATTTTCGTATAAATTGAATACAACATTTCAACTAACATAGTATTTATCACGTATACAATGTTTCAACAAACTACTATGCTACTAGGTCTGTAAAATCTATCATGTATTTATCTCTGTGTTCTTTTCTTATTAGTAGGTATCAATCAACTTTTAAAAATTTATGCAATACGTACGGGTGGTAGTGAGGATGCTCATATGTCAATGTAATTGCTTATCAACCCATTAAGGCCAATCTGGAAAACAGTTGTATGTCAATGACAACTGAAAGAGAAATAGCTTGAAAGGGTCAAAATTCTTGTGCACACCATTTGTTTAAAGCTCAATAGACTGTTAATCCTCCCAGCTGAAGGCTTTTACAATTGAATTAAAAAACTGCAAACAAAATCATTATCTTATACATTTCAAGACAGCCATGGACAGCTCTGAATCTCTGAACAATAGGTACTGCTTTTGTCATCTAGATATTTCCTTTTTGATGGGGTGTTCATTATAGTGTTTTAAGGCATTTAAGCCCATATAATTTGAATTCCAGATGGTGGAAGGAGGACACAGTGGGAGTGGTGACAGGGGCCAACAAGGGCATTGGGTATGCAATTGTTCGTCAGTTGGCAGAGCATGGGATCCATGTCATATTAACAGCAAGAGATGAAGAGAGAGGTAAGGCTGCAGCCAAAACTCTCAATGATGAAGGGTTTCATAATGTTGTGTTCCATCAGGTAGATGTGCAGGATGAGAACAGCATCCATGTGTTTGCCAGTTGGATGAAAGAGCACTATGGAAAACTGGATATCCTGGTATTCTATTATATTCTTCTTTGCTCAACAATTCCTTTATTTTTATTTTTATTTGCAGCAGACTAGTTTCTTTTCATGGTCTTTGAGTATTTGAAATTAGGGAAGGAACTAAAGGTTGTCCACTGCAGTATTGTGATGTTTAGATTTCTTCAATATTTTAATTATTGAATTTTTTTATGTTAAATTTTGTTTAATTTATTCTAACATTCTTATGATGTAAATTTTTATATCAATAGTTTTTTGATCATTTTTTTGAATCAGTGTTTTGCTGTCAAGTTGTTGATCAGTTGTTTCTGTTTTTCTATTTATGTGTGGTAGTGCTTGTTCTTTTTGACTGATTGCTGAGCCGTTCTGCTTTGATGTAATGCTTTGCATGGGAGCATGACCCTTCCCTACTTATTTAATCAAAAACATACTCTAATATCTTCAATTAATTGTTTTGTCATTATAATCTGCTTAACTTACTACAATACTCTTACCTTTTTATGTTTTTTAAATTTGTTTTTACAACTTTGAAGATGAAGTTTTCCGACCTTTAAGATTTCTTAATGTAAACTACCTGCCTTGCTCTAACCTTACCTATAAATTATTCCTCTTTGAGTATCACGGTAATACTAATCCAATCTTGAAAATACAGGTTAATAATGCTGCAATATCAGGGCTTGAAATAAATTATGACATTTTGAAGGCCAACAGTTCTGATCCCACCAAATTTATTGTACGTCTTTTATCTGCCTTTAATTATTCAAGATATTATTAGATTTGAGATCATCTTGCGTACTTTTTAATCTTGTTTAAAAAAGACTTCCTTTGGAAGCCCTATTGAAGGAATATCTGAAACTTATGAAAAGGCAAAGGAGTGCATTGACATTAACTACTATGGAACCAAAAGAATGGTGAAAGCTTTTCTGCCACTTTTAAAACTTGCTAATGAAGGTGGTGGTAGAATTGTAAATATGACTTCTCGTGCTGGAGTTTTAGAGGTAACCCAATAAACTCTAAATAATAAAAAATAAAAATAGTTTTGAGTTTAAAAATTATAAAGTATTTCCTAAGAAAATAAGGTATTAAATAAATGTATAAATTATTTTTAAAAATTACTAGTATATTTATGTTGAATTTAAACAATGAATAGTATATGTAATTTCTTTTAGGTTGTTTATTCATTTATTTATTTTTGTTTGTTTGACATTTGATATAGTACATTTCAAGTGAGATTTTGAGACAACAGTTGAGCAATCTCAAAGATTTGACAGAGGAAAGAATAGATGCATTTCTCCAAAGCCTTTTGAATGATTTTCAACAAGGGCTATTGAAAAGTAATGGTTGGCCTATTTCATATCCAACCTATTTCATTTCTAAGGCTGCTCTAAATGCTTATACTCGTCTTCTTGCACTCCAACATTCTGATTTGTACGTGAACTGTGTTCATCCGGGATTCGTAAAGACTGATATGAGCTTGAATGCTGGGAGGCTATCAACTGATGAAGGAGCAAAAGGTCCTGTAATGTTAGCCCTTCTTCCTCCAGGCTCACCTTCTGGTCAATATTATGATCAGACAAAAATAGCTAGCTTTGATACTTTATCTAAGATAGATGATCTATTTGCTTAATATTTTACTACTTCCTACAAATCTAAGAAGTATCCTTCAACCACTTGATGAAATGGTTGTATATCAATTTGTATATCATACTTTAATATTTAAATTTATTAAATTATAATTTAACTTCATGAAAAATTGTATATAAATTTAGCAAATTAGTTAAAAATATATCATTTTAGAATAGGAGATTAAAAAAATATTGTAAGACATTTTTTAAGATTTTGTCTTTGATTTTTTCATTTAAGATTTTATAGAGTAAATTATGGTTATAAATTTATTTGATCTTTTAGTAGAAATTAACTAAAAAGAAATAACATCTTTGTAGATATTATAATGAGTTTATATCAAAGTGTTAATTAAATAAATAAATTAGTTTTAGGTATGATTATTAATTTGAAAGGAAATAAAATATAATTATCAACTCATTTAAATAAAATTAATAAATCTTTTAGATTTATGTAATTGAGATAGCAATAATATTATTTATAGTTTCTTAAATATTAAAAGAGGGTTTAAAAACTTATTTTTAAATGCAATAATGTACTTCATTGAATACTATGTTTAAATGGTCACAATGAGAATTTCTTGCTCAAATTAGATTGTATGATTATATATTGTCTAATATAGATCAAATCCACATCTAATCTTTAGATTCACTTTCGCTTCCAAGAATAACTTGTGTGCTTTTTGAGTGTGAAATATACTCAACTTGCTATTTTAACCTATGAAATATTAATTCCCACCACAAGATTCATCCCTTATGAACTTCTCATATCTTGTTATGAGTTTAGAGTATAATATTTGGTTCTTGTAAAATTCAAAACACCAGAACTTTCAAAAACTCAAGATCAGTTAACTTGCTCTAATAATTTTAATCATAAAGATTTTCTCACTTTCATATTCTTTTAGTTTGTTATGACTCTTTTAATTGAGGAGCTTCTCCCACAATTAAACTCATTTGATAGATTGCCTATCTTGATAATAAGGTGATTGAGGTAGAATAATTGATACATGTCACAATTCTTAAAATTTCTAAAGTTAGATAATTTCCTTCACTTTTACTTATGGAGAGAGCTTTCTTTTTAATAAATAAATTGATGCCTACAAGTAAAATAATACTTACTCTTATTTGAAATATAAGCATAAGAGACAAAAAAAAAAAAAATGAGATATCTATGTACTTAAATTGTCTCCAAAAATATAAATATAAATTCAAAGAAGTTGAATTAATCGAATTTTTTTTTATCTTTTATGCTTAAGTATTGGTACGTGTTTTTGTTTATTTTATTTTTTTTAATATTTTAAGTAATAGATATCAATCAATTTTAAAATAAAATAAAAATCACTTACCAATCTTTGAAATACAATCATAAAAGACTTAAACAATTCAAATTTTGATCAAAATTTTCAAACTAATTCATATTTTTTATTTTAATATACACAAGTTATTTTTTATACTTCCATTTCAAATACTATATATAATATATGAAGGATGTATCAATACTATATCTCAATGTTGAATTGAGAACCATTTAATCAATCAAGAAGGAATTGACCTATATAATATATTTTATATTTACATTTCAAACATATATAGATATATAGTCTTATTTGTTATACTTATATTTCAAGCATTGATTAGTGTATTATTATTATTATTAATTGCAGGTGTGAATTTATTTATTTTAAATGAAAATTTCACTCCCACGATTAAAAGGGAAGACAATTAATTACCTTATACTAAAATTTTAAAGAAACTATGTATCAGTGAGTGGGAAATTTCTATCCAACTCCAAGAATGCACCTTTGATCATATTTATTAGTTAATTGAAAATTAAAAATCCTTTAACTAATAGTCAAAAGTGGATTCTCTGAGCTAAATAGACAATATTCTGATGATAATTACCAGATGTTCATTTTCTAACCTAATAATTTTAAGTGTGCCCACTTTTCCTAAGTTACTTTATTGTAGTCAAAGTAATTGCTCACTAACCCAATTCAAAATAGTTTGTATGTCACTAACAATTGAAAGAGAAATGGTTTGAAATGGTCAAAATTCATGTACACACACCATTTATTTAAAGTCCAATAGATTGCTTATCCTCCCAAATTAAGGATCTTACAATTGGATTGAAAAGTTGCAAACAATCTCATTGTCTAATACACTGCAACACAGTCATGGACAAACCTAAATCTCTAAACACTAGGTACTGCTTTTATCATCTATGTTATGTGTTTGATGGGGGGTTCATTATAGTGTTTTAAGTCATTTAATCCCATGTAATTTGTATTTCAGATGGTGGAAGGACACAGTGGGAGTGGTGACAGGGGCCAACAAGGGCATTGGGTATGCAATTGTTCATCAATCAGCATAACATGGGATCCATGTCATATTAATAACAATAGATGAAGAAAGAGGTAAGACTACAATCAAGAGTCTCAATGATGAAGGGTTTCATAACATTGTGTTCCATCAGGTGGATGTACAGGATGGGAGCAACATCTAGAATTTTTCCAATTGGATGAAAGAAAAATATGGCAAACTAGATATCTTGGTATTGTATTATGTTGCAACACTCTTACCCACAAATTTTGTATGTAAACAAAAATGTAAAACCCAAAAAACTAATAATATTGCAGCACAAATTAGTTACAAAGGAATAATGAATAAATTGAAATGGAATAACATAATAATAAACAAGACACTGATTTACGTGGTAAAACCTTGACAATATGCCAAGGAAACATCCATGGGGCAAAGTATCAGTATTCTTATTACTCGGAGAAATTGATTACAACTTTCACACAACTACTGCTCTTCAATTACAATTCATTACAATATGATTTAGCCGTCAAGGCAACAAGATATAAATAATATCTTCAACCTATGTTGAACATAAAAAAATCTAGCTTTGTTTTGATTGCTTTAAATATTTATCTTTTCCAAAGAATTCTAAAGATAAGATTTTCCTTTATTTCCTTTATCTTTTTCAAAGATATTTTTTTTACTTTCTTTCTAATTTTGTTGTCATATTATCCAACAATCTCCACCTTGACAACAATTTAGCTGATACTTGCCCATGCCCATTCATCACCTTTTTTGCAATCCAAGAGAAGTCAAAGACCACTTCAACTTCTCTAACTATACTATTTTTGTAAACATGTCTGCACAATTTTCTAGTGTATGAACTTTCTCAAGAGCTACTCCACCTCCATCAATAGCTTGTCTTACAAAATGATATTTAATTGTAATATGATTAGTCCTACTATGAAAATTTAAATTTTTAGTTAGATGTATAGCACTTTGACTATCACACAATACAATCACCCTATCCTGCACTTTTCCAAACTCACCCAAAAGACCCTTCAACCAAATTGCTTGAGACAACCATTTACTTTGCCCCAATAGTGGATAAAGCAACTATTTCTTGAAGCTTTGACATCCAAAAAATAGGTCCTCCTACAAGAGTAAAGACATAACCTGATGTAGATCTCCTTTTGTGCAAATCACCTATAAAATTTGAATCAACATAATCACAAACTGAACCACTACAACTGTAGACACCGAAAATTGGTCTAGGTCTGCGAGTACACATTCGACATAATTTTCTATAGTCCATGGTCATGATCAAATAATGCCAATTATTTAATTAACCTTTCTAACACATATTTCCTCTATTAATTAAATATCCCTTTTTAATTAATTCATTAATTCATAAATGACCTTTATTCACCTTGAATAATTAAATAAATCATATTTGTTTAATTATGTCCCTAACTAATTAATTCTTCCTTCTTAATTAAATAATTTATTATTTAATTACCCCTTTTATCATATTTCAACTATAATTAAATATCTTTATTTAATTATTCATTTAACCCCTTTTCATCTATAATTAAATATTTATTATTTAATTATTCATTTATCCTTTTCAACAGCCAAATTAAATAAATTACTTTATTTATTTAATTAAAAGTCTCATATTTCGAATGTTGAATTAAATTAACATTTAATTCATTATTTAATTAATTATGTCACATTCCTCTAACATTCAGTTATCTCTTACATGCACTTATCGTCTGACTCGAGTTATCTCTATGAGAGAACTCTCTGTCACAACTAGTCGATTAACTAGTTCCAACTCATATGCATGATCTATATTTATTAATTAAATATCTTTATTTAATTAACTAACTCAAGTTTGCATTCACATGCATTTATCATGCATTTTTTTTCCAACTTCTAACTTTGGCTTTTGCATACAAAGTCTATTTCTTTTATTTTTTTAAGATGAAGATTGGAACTCATGTTCTAACTCATGTTTTAAAATTAGTCTTTACCTGCAGTTGAACTCACGTTCTAACTCGCGTTCTATCTGTCACATAACTCATCGAATGGCATTCATCAATCTCATCCGTCGATCTCTCTTTCAATCTGAGTCGATCATTTGAAAACACAAAATCTATAAAATGGCCTATCATTATCATTATTCCTCCTCCCCGAAATTATACACTTTTGAGAAGAGACTATTCTTCGATATTTTGCTTAGACATTCAACACAGCTATACTTGCATTCAAACACAGAAATCTGAGGGCAAGAATACTTAAAAGGCAAAATGGAGAAGAGCAATGGAGTTAATTCGAAAGGGTGAATACATTATTCGGTGAGATCAATTCAATTTGTTAGTTTTCATTTATGTTTTCAATTTCGTTCATTATTGTTTGATTTTAGATTAGGATTAATATTGTTATTTCTAGTTGCAGATCGAACCATAGATTTAATCTTGAGTTACAACAACCATCAAAGGTGATACAATAATCACTTGTGCCTCTAAGATATTGAAGCACCCATTTCACTGCTACCCATGCTCTTTACTTAGATTTGCCATGTATTTACTGGCAACATCAATTATATGTGAAATATCTAATCTTGTACATACAATCACTTACATTAAACTTTCTATTGCATTAGCATATGGTACACGAGATATATAATCCTTTTCTTCTTTATTACTAGGACATAAACTTGAATAAAGCTTAAAATGAGAAGCTAAAGGGATATTTACTGGTTTCACATTCTTCATACTAAATCTTATGAGGATTTTCTCCACATACTTATGTTGCAATAACCAAATCTTACCATGTTCCATGTCTCTGTGTATTTCCATGCCCAAAATCTATTTTGCTACTCCTAGACCCTTCATATCAAAAGTCTTATCCATATGAGCCTTTAGCCTATTGATCTCAACTATGCTTTTGCTTGCTACAAGCATATCGTCAACATATAACACCAAGATAATGAATAAACCATTTTTCAAACTTTTAAAGCAAACATAATGGTCATACTCACTCATTGTAGAATTTTGGCTTACCAAGAAGGAATCAAACTTCATGCACCATTGTTTGAGAGACTGCTTCAGGCCATACAATGAATTTTTGAGTTTGTAAATAAATTTCCTATTACGATCTTGAACAAACCCTTCAGGTTGTTCCATATATATCTCTTCATCCAAATCTCCATGTAGAAACGATGTTTTAACATCTAATTGCTCCAACTCAAGATCAAGTAAAGCAACAAGTGCTAAAACAACCCAAATAGAAACTAGCTTAACAACTAGTGAAATTTTTTCATGAAAATCAATACCTTTTCAACTCTTAGAATACCCTTTTCCTACCAGTCTTGCTTTGTACCTTTCAACTTTATCATCAACACCTTTCTTCAATTTGAAGACCCATTTGCAACAAACTTTCCTACCCTTTGGGGGTTCTACCAAGTCCCATGTTTTATTTTTTCCAATGCATCCATTTCTTCTTCATTTCTATTTTCCATTTAGCATTTTCATCACCATCCATTGCTTCTTGATAACAATTCTAGGTTCCCCATAATTGGAAATCAATGCAACAAATGAAACATAATCATCATACCTTTTAGGTGTATTTTTGACTCGTGTGGATCTCCTTAGATCTAGTTATGGAATTTCCACATTTTCTTGTAGATTTTCTACATCCTCATCTTCTTCTTCGAAAGCTTCTTCTTGCTCCCTATTTTCGGTAGATGGATGAGTTTCCAATTAAATTTTTTGATGTTGAGGTACTTTTTCTCGTCTCAAAGAAACTTCTACAACATCTAATTTTATGAGAGGAGATTCATCAAATACTACATCTCTGTTAATAATGAGTTTGTGGATAATAGGATCCCACACTCTGTATCCAGGCTTAATTCTGCCACCATAACCAACAAAGATATATTTATTAGATTTAGGATCTAATTTAGAACACTGATATTTTGAAATAAGAGCATATGCATCACAACCAAAAATTCTTAGATTTGAATAATCACAAGAATGACCTGTCCATACCTCTTCAAGAATATTACAATCTATTGCAACTGATGGTGATTGATTTACTAAATAACAAGCTATAGAGACTGCTTCTGCCCACAACTCTTGCTAAAACTTAACATTACTGAGTATGCCCCTTGCTCTTTCTAGAAGAGTCATATTCATGCATTCAATAACACCATTTTTCCGAGGAGTGTGAACAGTGGTTATGCCTTGCGATCCCAGCTTCCTTACAATAATTTTCAAATTCCAAAGATGTGAACTCACCTCCATTATCTATTTTTAAACACTTGATTAATTTTCCAGTTTTCTTTTCAACCAAACTCTAAACTGCTTAAATACATTAAACATGCCAGCTTTTCTTTTAAGAATATAGACCCACACCTTTCTAGAATAATCATCTATTTAAATGTCACAAAATATGATGATCCTCCAAAATAAATTGTAGGGGATGGTCCCCAAACATTTGAATGAATATAATCTAGAATACCCTTACTTGTATGACTACTTGCTTTAAACTTTTGTCTAGATTGCTTCCCATAAACATAATGCTTGCAGAAATTCAAATTCAAAGATTTTAAATTTGGAAGTAACTTAAAGTTCAACATTACCTTCAATCCTCTCTCTCTCATATGACCCAATCATTGATGCCATAAACGAGTAGATTATTTTCCTTCCTCAGATACTATTGTCGCTTCATTTATTGTCGTACTCCCTTCAAGATTGTAAAGGTTTCTAATATTTGTAGCCTTCATGACCACCAAAATGCCCTTAGGCACTTTCATTGATCCACCTTGACTTGTAAATTTATAACCTCCAAAATCTAAAACTCCCAAGGAAATCAAATTATTTTTCAGTTCTGGCACATGTCTTACCTCTGTTAATGTCCTCACAACAACATCAAACATTTTAATCTTAATGCTTCCAATACCAATAGTCTTACAAGAAACATTATTTCTCATAAGAACAACATTGACATCACTAGCTTGGTGAGAAGAAAACCAATTCTTATGTGGACACATGTGATTAGAAGCACTAGAATCTACTGACAATTTCTCATGATACTATAAGGAATCACAAATAGATAAAACTTCATCAACCGTCCCTGAACTTGTCTCAACCGTATTTTCTTCCTTTTTGGAGTCATCATTGTCTTCTTTTAGCCCTAAGCTTTTCAGTGATCATTAGCCTATTTCCAATGTCTCGTAGGCTATTTGGAGGCATTTTAGGGGATTCCAAGATTCTTGGAGGTTTCTTACTAGCACTTTTAGAGGGTAATTGTAGATGATTTCCAGAGAGTTTTTTGGGTTTTTCTAGATTTTTTGAGATCCTTGGTGGGTAGTGACTGCTATTTAAACAGTTTCTATTTTTAGCACTTACTATTTTTAGTAAGTCATAGTTGTATCTCATATTTGGCTTATTTTGAGTTTGGACACACTATTCTTAGCAATATTCTATTTTTAGTAAGTGTTATTTATGGCAATGGTCCTGGCAACAGTTCAGTTCAGGATTTCTATTTTCGGTAGTAGTGGCGGTTTCACTCATTAGGTTCTACCAATTTTAGTAATTCAGTGCTTCAAATAGTCTTGGAGTTCGAAAAGGGAAATATTGCAACTTAAAGTTATTAAGATACAAATTCAAAAAAGGCCCTTGGACCTCCACACCTAGCCTGTGTAACTTTAAGTTGTTTTTAAAAAGTGTTTCTTTTAATCATGTTGAGTGGGTGCCTAGATGAAGGATTATTGAATTTAAAATTAAATTATTTCCTTTTTGGTCTTAGGTGTCCCATTTGGAGGGAAAAGGGAATTTGAAATGGTAGCCCTAATTTCTCCCGCACTTGAGCTCTCATTTGAGGATTATGCAATTTGGAGATAAAGTTATGCTACTAGATTGGAACCAGAGTGTGCTTTCCTAAATCTTCAGAGGACAAAAACCCTCTTTAGGTTGTTGGTTTCATATTTGAAAGATAATCCCTAGCTAGTGGAGTGTGATTGCATTCAATAATCACCATTAGAGTTTATTGATGATGGTTTGTTTTCAATTTTGGTTACTTATGATGATTTATAGCTATGTTTTGGTATGATAACTATTTGTGCAAAGGTTGGAGTGTTTTGGGAGTGCTTCTCAAAGGGTTTATACTTGTTGGTCATACCATTTTCACCTAGGAAAAACTAGTGCTTATGCTCATGTTGTTTGGAGGAGGTCATAGCATTTTGTGGGTATCATTGCAAGTGTTTCCTCATCCTTGGGTGCCACCTTATGCAAGAGAGAAGATTTTTTAAGGGAGATTTGGATTTATTGGAGTTGGTCACCCCTCTAGGAGGGTCATACATCTTTCCTTGAGGGTATCATCACTATTGTGACTATCTTTTCTATTGTTTGGATTCAAATACTTCCTTGTCACTATTGTTTGGGTTGATTGGAGGGTTCCTAGACTTATCCTTTGTATAGCTTACACCTTGGTTGAGTTCTTTGGTGTTTTGGTGGAGTTGGGAGCTTGTTGGTTGGTCATATCAAATTGTTGTTATGTTGTGTCAGACCTAAAAAAGGGTATCAGATCTATAGAAGTAATTTATCCAACCTACTACCAACCTCCAAGAGGCCCTTTCATTGAGGTATTATTGTGGTGTTTTGTGGGGGTTTTCTTATATTCTCATTGTAACATCTTTGGGGAAGTTACGCTTCATGATTTTATCATTTCTTTATCATAACAACAACATGTGATGTTTTGAAGCATTTTCTAAATGAGCTTATTGTAACACCGTTGGTGATTGCTCTTGTATTCACATTGTTACTTACCCCACTGAACAAGTGGTTCTCCCATTGAATAAGTGGTTGATCTTCCTTTATTTTATATGCTACTCCCATTGAATAAGTGATTGAGTTTTAGTTTTCTTTCATGTTATGCACATTGAACAAGCGGAGGACTTTTCTCTAGATTGGTTGGCTTGCCACCACTTGTTTATCTTCTTTGTTGTAATTCTCACTAAATAAGCAGATGATTTATCTTCATGACTTGGTTTTCTTACTCACCCCACTAAAGAAGTGGTTTTATTAGAAGTTCAACTATTGTAAGCCTTACCACATATGTTCTCACCTTGCCCACATTGAGATCTAGGTGATTAGAAAGTGGAAGTTGTTTTCTCTTAGTTAGTTTGATTTCTAATTAATGCAATGATCACCCTCTCACTGTATGCTCTCACCTTGCCCTCATCAGGAATTGGTGATCATAAAGTGAAGGGTTTCTTACTTGGTTTTTTATCACTATCTTGGTCTAATTCTAACAGGTGCAAATTTGAAAAGAATTAAGGGTGGGTTATTACAAGTTCCAACTATTTTCCTTTGTCTCATTCTACACTATTGCTATTTTTCTACTATACAAGAATGATGAAGGATATAAATAGTCAATAACCTTCTTCAAAAGTCCTTATAGGATGTTGAATTGAACTATTCTATAATGTAAACGTATGCCTATACTCTTGTTGAGGTGGTGAATAATTTCAAGCCTTTCCTTGTAGGATCCAAGATCACCACCTTTGTACCATATATATTAGTTTGAGATATCTTTTTTCAAATGGAGGCATTGGGAAAAAATGTAGATAGATCAATAATATCATAGAGTATTTCATGCAGGTTGAAACAACTATGGTGAGTAGAGGATAAGGCTAAGTCAAATTAATGGTTGCTACAAATTTAGATGTAGTTGAAATATATTAGGTGAACTCTAATCTATATTTTTTCTCCATTTCATTTGAAGGATTGCACTTAGTATATGGATATTATATTTCATTTAGAATATTGGAATTATTCTCTAGAGGTAAATGGAAAATATAATAAAAAAATGGATCTCAGAGCTTAGAGATGTGTGTTGCTTCAAGGTTATTTAATATGGAGGAAATTTGATGGTGTACTCCTAAAATGTTTAAGTGAAGAGAAGTACATTTTTATTAAGGAATGTTATGAAGGATTGTGTAGTGGGAATTACATGTCAAAAATGTTAGAGTATAAGGTATTTCCTAATTAATTATTTACTTAATTATTAGGTTCCTTTTCCTCTAATTACTTAAGATTACTTAGGTCGTGTTCTTTTTTATCTCATGTCATAGGATGAGGACACATGTCATGATCTTGTTTTATCCTCACTTAGGGTTTCTAGGTTAATTATCCTTTTATAAGGATTCTTTATTATATAATCATTGAGATGCACATTAATATATTCTCTATTTTTGCGATACCTGTGTTTGATTACAAGTAATCCTTGAGAGTTGTGGAGTTAATTTTTCTCAACTTCAACATGATATCAGTGCTCCAAACCTGTAACCCCCTCTCCATTTTTTGAGATATTTTTTCCTTGAGCTATTATTCAGTACATCTTGGAGCAAAACAAAGTCTTTCGTTGGACTAAGAGTTGTCGAGAAAGTTATATATGCCTTTTGTTTGGCCTAATTTGGACTCTAAAGGTTAGATCTACAAGGGTTTGAAGCAATTTTTTTTCAAATCCAGATGGTAGTTGCAATTTTGGAGCATTTTGAGCTAAAACAGACATTGTCATCATGCTCAAAAGGCCCAAAAACCTTGAGATCGCTTGTTAGATCGTTGAAATTTGTGTCAGGAGCATTTGGGAAAAAAAAATTTACCAAAGAGGTTGTACGGCCTCCCCAACATGTAGGTCGAGGTACAAATTTTTCAAAAAATATATATTATATTTTTCTGTGAAAATTTAAAAAAAGTTTAAAATATAAAAAAAATGATAGGTTTTTTGTTATTGTTTAAAAATTATATTAAAAAAGGCAAAGGGGAGGTATCGTAGGGGTACCTACCCCCTACACAGGTGCAAGCCCCTTGGACCTTGCCCCAAATGGGGGGTACTATAGGGGTACCGCCCCCTAGCAAGGTAGTGACCCCTCAAGTCCTGCCGCCCCCTTAATGTTTTTTAATTTTTTTTTTTCTTATAAAAAATATATAATTAGTTTTTTAGCCATTTTTTTACTTTAAAAAATAAAGTAGGCATATAATTTTTGTGTAATAAATCCACCTTTTACCTTTACTTGGAGCAATTTTTTTCTCAGAGGTCTAAATTTAGTAGATCTCCAAATTTGGAGGTTATTTTTTGCCAGCCCTACCCCTCTCCATTGGGCTTTTCAATTTTACACTCCATCTTTCATAGGTGATATCTCCTAGCCATATGGTGGTCTTTTTCAGTGCAATTTTTTTGAAATGGGGTAAAATTTTGTGCTCTTTGTAGTGGTGTAAGTAGTTTTCGATTTTCGATTCTCATTTTTCTAAAAATCACTTTTATTAGTGTTGTTGATTTACAATCCTCATTTTAGAGACTTTGATGGGCCATATCTTTTGCATCTGGACTCCTTTTTGAACCCTATTTTTTTGAAAGTGCATGTTTTTTCCTATACTTCATCATGGTTCTATCAGTTTCCTTATTTTCTATCAAAGAATTGTATTTTCAGCATGTGGTCTTTTTTTGGACATTTTGAGCTTCTATTTTAAGCACTTCTCATTATGTAAACTCATTGATATAAAGTGGCTCAATATTGTACATGTATTATTAGGATCTTATACATCATGTTGTGTCATTATTGTACTCACACTACTTCATAAAGTGCTATGGGGGGTTTTTTGTGTGAACTTATTGGCAATAAAAACCTTGTCTACCTTCATGCAAGTGTGCCTTTTGTTTGCACACACTTTTTTCAGTTTTTGGTACTTCTTCATGCACCATTTTATTTTTCTATTTATTTTTCATGCACTATATTTTGGCATTCAGTTTTGGTGGACTTGTCATATCTCTCCCTTTTTTGCATTATGGGGAGTATCATACTATTGGAGCTAATGTTTCCTTAGCTTCGAGTTGGAGTGAGCTATGTATCTAGTATTTGTTCCTATATATTAGGTGGATGTAGCGGTTGGTTACTCATGCATTTTGGTGAGATGAGACATTTACCATATAAAAAATTGTATTCCTATTTTGTGGAGGCAACCTTCCATCTTCATTTGATTAGTTTATTTATCCTATTGGTACCTAAATTTTCAACTTTCTTCTTGCATGTTGAGTAGTGTCATTGGAGTGACTCATACAGATTCATGTTCCATCTCTACCTTTGAGTTCCAAATGTTTTTCCTTTGTTTTCCATCTAATTCAAGTAGTTTCGTTGAGGGAAGTCATGCAAATTTGTTCTCTTCTTGATCTTAATCTTCATATTGATTTCAGAGGAGGTTCTTCTTTTAGCGTTATAGCAGTCCTTCTTTGATAGTGTTTGTAGCTTCTTCATGCTTCAATTGTAGTGCCCCTCCATGACTTACCCTTGTCATGATATTTATGTCTGACGTTTGATAAATTTGTTTTGAATCCTTTAAATTATTGGCTTAATAAGGTTGTTTGATTAATTTTTGAATTAAACTAATATTGATTTGTGGTATTACGTAGTCGTTCATTAATTATGTTGGTTATTTCATTATTGGATTTAAATATTTTATTAATTATTATTTTGAGGTGAAATTAATATTGTGTTGTCTTGTGTATTCGATTTAATTAAATTAATTTGATTTTAAAAGGTTGAATTAAAATAAATAATTAAATAAATCTATATTGAGAAATATAAAGTATATGATTTATTGATGATTAATTAAATTAAATCATTTTGTATAAAGTATTATCATAATTAAAATTAATAATAGTTGTTAATTTTATTATCATTAAAATTTAATTATTCAAATGTGAAAATAATATAATTTTAAATAAATAAATAAGATGAAATTTCTAAACAAGAGGTAAAAGCAAGTCCAAAAATGGAAAAAGAGGAGTTCAAGCACATGCATAGCTCTGAACTAGTTTTAAAATAGGAAGTTGTCTAGTTTTGAAATAGGAAGTTGTCTTATTAAGTGATTTTTGTTTTCAAAAACTGATCTCTTTTTGGGTTTTAATAATGCTCAATTTTGGGAAAATGGGGGGGAGTTGATTTTTGGTTTCGAATAAAATTTTTGGGATCTGCAATGTTATTTGTCAGAAAAATACATGCTTGTTATTGTTTTTGGGTTTTTCGAAGCGAAGGGATTTCTTAAGGTTGATCGAAGCTTGTGGGAATAGGTTATTGTTGCGTTAGACTTTATCCTCAGCATTTCTCTTCTATTTTGAAGCAAAAGACACTAGGTAGGTTTCGTCCTACATGCTTGTTGTTTATCTGTTAGATGTGAATGATCTTCCCTCCATTTGTCTGCTGAAAAATGATTATTTGTCACGACAAGAATTTGTATGCTTTCGATTATATTATTGTTGTGAAAGTTTTGCTTCTGGCTGTAGTTTGTATTTCATAATGTGTGTTTTGTGAGGTGGTCTTGTGTCTCTTTCTATGGCTGCGACTATGTTATGGAGGTCACTCTATATATTGTTGAAATTTTTGTGTGTTCCAATGGATATGCTCTATTTTAGGATTTCGATCTGCATGTTGCATGTTTAATCTATGATGGAAACCCATTATAATGGGCACTCAATTTATAATACATTCTAAGAGTCAAGTAGCAATATGAATCCGTTGTTTCAGTATTTATCATATCATTTACTTAGTCCAATCTAATGGAGTTCATGTTATCTACCTCTAGCATTAGTTTAATAAATAAATTTAATCTTGTAGCAATTAGGTTATACGGTGTCATGTTAATTAGTAAATATGTTAAACTTAGCGCGTTTAGATTAAAAATAATAATCTTTAATTACCATGTAAGTCGATCATATGGCTTATGGCTCTAGATTCACAAATTTGTTAGAGTGCACATTTCCCATGTAGTTGACCGTTGAATGATTTTCCCAATTGTGATGGTGCAATATTAAAAATAATGATATCTTCTTTTTGCATTTAAGTATGATATGCCCTCGATTCTATTTACATCATTCACTCCTATATTTCCATTCACATTTAACATATACTTATGCCCAGTTCTAGGGAATTGAAAACAGATCTAGTTCCAAAATTTCATATCGAGCTCCAAAGACTCCCATGCTTTGTTATGCCCATTTTTTTGTATGCTTTAGGTGTTTACCACATTTTCCCTGTGTCTATTATATTCTTATGCAAATTCATAATATTTCCATGTCAATTTCCCTTTAATGGTCCTTCTTCTTTGTTTAGAATTCAGTTTATGTGGTTGGCGAAATCATAATGCTATACAATGTGATCCCTTCCCCTACGTTTTAGGTTTTGTACCTGCTTTTTTCTACTCAAATGATGGTCACACTTGATATCCTATTTTGTTTCCTCTATGTCTTAGCCTATGGCGACTTCATTTGGGTGGTCGACCATACTTCACCTAGACTTTTGTTTGAAGCAATGCATTTAGCAATCATTGGATTGCATACCTTGATTGAATTTGAGGAGCATGCTTTCAATTTAGAATGGTTTGTGCCTGAGATTCGATTCATAGGTTTTAATTTTAGGCAATTTGATTTATATGTTTTATATATAAGAACCAATAAATATGATATTTAATTGACATTCGGTTTAATGTGATTCGATATTTATAAAGGTGTCTTGGCATTTGATTAAATCGATGAACATATATATACATTTATGTATATGTTGTTGGACTAACTGCTAGAATCTCCCTTCGGGTTCACGACATGGTTTAACTTTCTCCTATGGATCTTAACTGGCGCTTGTATCGAGCATTGACAGGTCGATCTTTTGGTGCAACAACAAGGCCAACAATTGGTATCAGAGATGTGCACGGGTTCGAACCCCTCGGGTGACATTAAGGGGGGGATGTTGGACTAACCGCCATCATCTCCCTTCAGGTTCACGACATGGTTTAACTGCCTCCCATGGATCTTAACTAGCACTTGTATCGGGCATTGACAAGTCGATCTTTTGGTGTAACGGCAAGGCCAACATATGCATGTTTTCATATGTGCATGTTTTTATATGGTTATAACTATTATTTTACTATATTATGTACTATTGCATTTCAAACAAGAATATGATTATAATATGTATCGACATATATACGAATGCATATATAGGTATTATAGCTATAGAAGGGAAAAGCAAAATGAAAGATTAACTAGGAAAAATATTGATTTATCTGTAATTGGAAGGTTATAAAGAAATGGAGAGTTAAGTATGCTAGATGAATGAAATATATATATATATATATATATATATATATATAATATTTGGGTGATTGTTTTCAATATTTAGAAGTTAATAAGGTAAATAGGATTATATTTGAGTAGGGAAATGTTTATAATTGTTTTTGTTAGTTAAATGTTTTGGAAGTTAAATAAATGAAATATATTATCTAATGAGGGATTTGTTCTTAATTAATTTATAGTTGAATTGATGGTAGATGTTGATTGTATGATATAATGTTTACTCGTTTGCTTGTAATAAATGATGTGTTGATTATTTGAAAATTAGAGCAATTGATAACTTAGTTAATTACGAGTTATTATGAAAAGGGTCTATAAAGTGAAGTATATGGTTAAGTAATGAGTTTAGGAAATGTGAGAACAATGCCTCTCACAGATGCTTTGGTTGTTGTATTTTATTATTGATTTTTGTGTTTAGTTGAGGTGTTGATTTAGTGATGATGTGAAGCTTTTGATTTTGAGATCATGTTATTGTTGCCACTTCGAATGGGGAGTCATTATGTTAGTGTTTTGTCTTTCTAAGGCTAAGTATCGTGTGAGGAGAAAATTGAGGTGTCTCTTGGATGCCCCGTTGGTTGATTTCATCACTAGTAGAATTTGGCAAATAAATGACTACGTGACTAAAAAATTTAGTCACATGACTAAAACTTTTAGTCACATGACTAAAACTTTTAGTCACATGACTAACACTAGTAGTATTTTGAAAATAAATGACTAATTTGGTCATTTATAAGTGACTAATTTGGTAATTGAGTAAAATCACAATTAAATGACTAATATCAGACAAATAAAAATGAATTAATAAATGACTACATATATGGCTAAATTAATGACTAAATAAATGACTATTACTTCTCTATTCTTTTTTCTTTTGAATTTGATCATAATCCATAGAGATAATTAAGCCCTCCTTATGCATGGGACCCCTACCTAAGTGGGCCATTTGGCCACCTAGGTTGATTGGTGCACCAAAAATACCTATTGTGTGGAAGGCATTGCCTCTCGGTGCAGTCTTAAGGCCTTCACATATTTTATAAAAAAATTATAAACATTTACATTCTTTAACTTTTATTACTCATTATGTTAATGAATCGTTAATGTTTTTGTCTATGATTTGAAGCTAGTTTAATTTTCCTATTGTGTTAGCATGTCAAATGTATCAAAGAGCAATTATGGTCAATTTCACTAATAAATTAAATATGATTTAAACAATTCAATTGCAATAAAAATGAAGAAATTGATTCACTTCTATCTTCGCTTGTTGATATACTCGACCATCTTAATAATGTGAAATAGAAATAACAATTATGATCGCTTTTGGTATGCAAAAAAATTCTCTTTTAGGCTTTATATTGTTAATTATTTTTTAAAAATAGAATTATTTTATAATCTATGAAATCAATTATGTGTGGATAATCTTTCTTTTTTCCAAATTAAAACTCGTGTAAAAAGGAGGGAATTCATTCCAATTTCATTTGTCCTAATTGCTACTGTAATCCAAATCAAGTCTCACCTAATTTGTTATTTTGCAAAACCTGATTATTATCTTAAGGTGTCATAAAGTATTTTTTTTGCAAAGGTTTTCAGTATTTAGCAACTTGAAATCATTTGATCTTAAACCCCTAGGTTTGTATAGGGAATGGGTTTACATTAAATTTTATTTCATTGAGTCCATTTTATGTTGTATAGGGTTTTTAAGTCTTTGGTTTCTTTGCAAAATTAAAAAGGGGTGATATTCTTATAGCAAAACATTATAAAAGGTATTTTTATCCTTTTAAATGTCCTTTTCATCAAAATCCACGTGAAAATGAGCAAGAGATAAGTCAAAAAATATATTTTTGGAAGAAAGGAGGGAAACTTGTGCGGGTTTCATGAATGCAAGGAGTTTTCACTTATTTTGGAAAAATAGACTAGAGATAGCACAAGCTCTACAGAGAAAGATTCATATTTTGAGGGAAAACTGTGTTCGCGGCTTCTAACATCCCTTAATGGACTCCATCTCTGATATTTGTTGCATTGATGAGGAAATTTGTATTGTTTCTAGGCATTCATCTAAGTTTCACCCAACAAAGATCATGGAGTAGCTTCTTGGCAATATTTCTGAGAATTTCCAACCTTTATTTGCATGGTTTGTTGTCTCCTCTACCTTTTTTCTACGTATGTGCATCTTCCTGGTTTTTATTTCCTTCTTTTCTGAGTTGCAATGGAAAAAAAGAGTTCTTGTCTTCATTCTTGCATATGAGGATGTTTCTCAACTATTTGGAGGTTCTTTCCTTTATACATGCGGGCTAGGGTTTGTTAGTTGTGTCTTAAAAGGCTTAAAGTATCAAACAACTACCTTCAACCAATTGATATTTTACTATCACTATGGTTACCAATAAACCACTTTCCATGAGCAAATCTTTTTTTGAGTACACTAACTAACAAGCAACAATTGTTACTATCCTAACATGCAGTTCTTTTCAAGCATTTAACTCTTAAGCAATTTTCATTTCACTAATTTATTATCATCACAGCATAGCAACAAAATGCCTAAGCCATTCACCTAAGCAAAGAAGCACTACCATCTTGAGGAACCAAGATCCATTGCTGTCCAAAAATTTACTGACTAAGATCATTAGGTTCATTATGTGATGAAAGACAACACTACACTCCTTTATCTACCTTTATCTTTCATCAAAAATTTCACACTACAACCCCATATTCCATTGGATACTATCATCATCTGCATGCCACCATAAGAACATGAGTATATAAACAATAACAAGGTCACAACATCAATCTTGCACTATATACTATCAATCGCTATCTCAATGGATAGACCATTGCTCTTGACATGAAAGAGAGCACTGAAATTCATGGTTGTCACTATCACAAATGTACTTTTGTCAAACATCATGCATCATTCACTGTCCTTTTGAACATCATGTACACTCGTTCTCCTTTCAAATATTGCTTGCACTGTCATGGTGATTGCTATCCATGTTATTGTAAGCACTGTGACTCAACAAAAGCCATAAAGTATTGTCATGGCACTATGAATAGGATTATCAAGATTACAACTGCATTTTGTGAGTCAATGCAACACATGACTACATATATGTGCAAATGTATATGAAGATTATTACCAAATACTAAGTCACTACAAATTTTCACAAGAGATATCACAAGACCAATAGGATCACTGTACTCATATTTTCATTTTTCATACCTCAACTTTGAAACATGATAAGAAGCATGAACTCAAAGCCTCTTGATAGCCACCAAATAAAAAAAAACTCTTGATGAATTCCAAACATTGTTAACTCCAAATCTCACTACTCATATATTTGAGAATATGCATAGAACACTCTCATAAACATTACACACAACTTGTTCCACTGTCAGCAGATAATAAAGTCTTGTCACCAATAGTAGATGCATATATCTAATATGTTGAAGATTTCCCTCCATTCATGAGCACCACACAAATTTTCTTGAGTCGCCCAGGTATTACTGACTATATTCGTTATACATTGAACCATGTTTTGGAGTGGATAGGTACCATCATACCTGATATAACTTGAAGGCAACATCAAAGATATAATGATAACATTGTCCTTTTGTTAAGTCTATGAGAATGTAAATCTTTTTCAAGCTCTATTATCTTCCACTATGAACTACTCTTTGGGTCCTGATTGATTACCTTGTGATCATTACCTATGGAATACACATGATTTTCTCTCCTTTTAAATCCATCTAATCTTTCAAGAAACTGAGTTGCCTTTATTGCTTGAGAATTCTCCACCTGTATTCATCAACTTGAGAGATTTTTAAAATTTGAAAGTAGTAGGATAGTTGATGTGCTTGTATTCAACAATATTGTGCAAGGGTGCCTTGCCATCCTAAAATTAGATCCAAAAATATCTCCATTATGCATATTAGATGTAAACAATGACCCAATGACTAAATCATGCAAGAGAATCTGACCCTTTACATGATCAATTGCCTAATTCTCTTTATATCAATCCACGTCCCCACTGAAATAATCATTGGTAAATCAATAAACTATCATATACAACCTTGGCCCATTCAAATGAGCTTCTATCTATCATTGCATGCCTAGGATATCCTTAAAACCTTTATCTCTTCTTCCATTGCCAACTACCCCAAAAAGAGGATTTAACTATTCATGACCTGGAACCTTTCTTTGACCTTATATACTATCCTTGGGGAAATCACGCCTTCGATATTGTACTTCTTGATGATGCATAGATGTTAGTATTTGAATTAAATAAATTGGGCAATACAAGATCTAAGGAAAATGAGATAAGTTGTCCATTTGAGGGGCTGGGAAATTACATAAGCATCAAGACATGGTATATCATTTTGAGTTGTTGCACTTTCTCTTTATTGTTGTCCTCTAGAAACAAGGCCACAATGTGTCCCTTTAATGGATTGATCTTCTTTATGTAGGTTGTCCTATGAAATGAGGCTATATCCATGCTAAGGACCTTATCTTGGATATCATATATTCAATCCTATACTTCAATCATCTATATGTTCCTCTTATCTATCCTTTACACATCAAGCATTTATGAGTGTATCATAGGTCCTAAGATAAGGTTTTATACTTTTTGAATGAACTATTAGCTATAGAACCTTAATTTTACTACTTGCTACTCTTTAGGCTGCATTTAAACTCTTCTACATCATTCATATAGACTTATTTGCACTATATGTCAACTCTTCACAGGATTGACCATTTTGTGCATTAGGATAAAGCTCTAGAAAATTTAATGAGAAAAGTAGGAATCAATTCTATAAAGCCTCTTCAAATTCATAATTTTTGTGACATACTTCTTCATTGTGCTTACAAGATTTTCTTGAAAATGTTACCTCCATCTAGGTATGTTAAAGGAGCTTCACCTTCAAGTGAAAAAGTACCACTAACCTCATTTCTAGATTTCACTTCCCTTGATCTTTGTTATGGCATGATTATCATGTATGACAGTGTTCTTTTGTGACTGCCCTTTTCTTGTTGTTTGGTTCTTGGCTTTCAATTCTCTATACTCTTTTCTTTGCACTACAAACTGCCCCTTTATGACTGTGTTATTTTGCATGTTATGGCCATTATGTCAATTATTTCCATCACTGTCATTAAGGGGATGTGGGTGATAAGTATGCTTCTTATCATGCAAACCTCATGCTGATCTTCATCCTTTATGACTGTGATCCTGATGTTGCATATACTATTCTTGCTTTTCATTGCTTCATTGTTGTTACAATCTTGTGCTTTCACTGATATAATGATAATGCTCTTTGACATTGAATGAATCTCATTGACTTTGACCCCTTTTCACTTTGTTCCATGGTCTTTTACATCTTCTTTGTGCATGATATCAGATCACATGGCATTCATAACAACTGCTATTTTCTCCTTCATTTTTCTATGATCCTCTGACACTCATATGCTTTGATATAATAGTGGTCATTTGCAACTATTTTCCCTCTATATATTGTCTTTCATTCCTATCCCTTGCATGCCTTGCACTACTATTATCATGCATTGAAAATTGGAACTCTTTATTCATTGTATTGATAACTCATTGGCACTATCATTGTTTGTATTCATTGCTATCTTATGATGATTGTTCTTCATAGTCAATCCTTAAAATCATTGTTCTGATAAAAACATAATTTTTCTCTTTTGTTTTTACATTACGATCTCATTGCTTTGAACCTTGTACTTTGTGATTATCACATCTTTGTTACAATCTCTTCAAGGACTGGAATTCTTTCTCTATTGACTACTAGAGACCCCTTTGAACTTATAACCCCAAGCCTCTTGAAGAAAAATTAGAATCAATTGGTAACAATGAAAAAAAAACCATCATAGCTAATTTTATTTCTTTTCCAAGAGCATTCAATGAAAATATAATGGAAGTCTATGGGCCCTTGGTCTACTAGTGAAGTTGAAAGGTTCTAAATGAGCCCACCAAGGATCAAGTCTTGTTGAGTGCAAAGGCTCCAACACCGAAAAAGGGATGAGGCCGGGATCGTGCCCCAGGCGAATTTGGCGGAATGGATACCCCTCAATCCTTGGCTCTTAGCCGAAGAGGTTCAGCCCTAGAAGGCTCGTGCTCCCATATCGGGTAGAAAAAAAAGAATTTGTGGATGACCTCCATCAAATATATATATATATATAATGGAAAACACACATCACTCTATGGGGTAGGTTTTATTTGATTTGAAAACCTACCTTCAATATCCAAGTCAAAAATTCAACCTACCAAGTCTGTGTTGAGTCCTCCAAGTCTTAAGTCAAATATCAACCTGCCAAGACTACTTTACGTCCAAGTCTTGTATCTATCATACAAGTATGATAAATGTTTGAAAGTATTGTACACATGTGTATGATATAATGCATAAATTTGTATGCTTTCTCATTATATCAAAAACTTCAAACTACAACTCACAGAAATTAGAAATGAGTTATAAAAAAATTATTGTCAAGTACAATTTGCTCCAAATCAAAATTGCATTATCCAATTTACATAATTTTTTGTTTAACTAATTTTTGTGGGAAAAAAAATAGTGTACAAAGTAAAGCAAGAGTTTCTTTCCAATATTTCAAAGGCCTATTGTTCACAAGGCCAATAAGATCATTATTGACCATAGCAGAAACCACCTGCACTAATAGTGTTAAGTGAGAAAATATTCCACATAAAGAAATACATTTTAGATAAACAGAGCCAGCTAGCCTTATAAAATCCAGATAGCTGAATACAAGGAGGATAAAACCTAAAACATTAAAATACTTTAAGAAATTGCAAATGTCATGAAATTAGTATAGAAGTATAACATTAATATAGGAACAATTTTCTTTTCTTAAATATTCATCACGAGTTTTCTCCCATAAAGAACTCCCCCCAACATGAGTAATGAGAAGTGCATTTGCCATCTTGTTTGTTGATAGGAATTGCATGACTGCACCCTTATAATCACCAACAACTAAAGAACTTTGAATGGCTTCGTCGCATTCTTAGTATTCAGTCGAATCTTTAGTAGCTTCATCTTGCACCTCTTCTCCATTGCCGAGGGTATCCTTCCCAACAAAAAAATCATTTTCATTGAGAGGAAGTGAGGAATCTTCTTTCAGACTGTGCAAATTATCAAAAAACTCCACGCCATTGTCTCTGGGGGATGTAACATGTTGTCCACCTTTTGACTGAACTGATGGATCTAATTGTGTTGTATCATCAAGAGTGACATTGTGATTATTTCACTACTAATATCATCAATGTTGGCAGATTGAGCTTCCTGTAAGTCTCAATTCTCTATTGATTGCACTTGAAATCCAAGGTTCTCAAGTAGCTTTGTCCTAGCATTTCCTTCATCTTCAAACATGACTCTTAGGAAATTCCATGTCTCCCTCTCTTCTTCGAAACTAAATCAATGCAGAAACCAAAAATTTGCAAGTGAAACAATACAAATGAATGTAAATTTTTATTAATCCCATTCAAATAGTATCCACAAATAACTAGCTGAGAATCTTGAGACTTCTTATTGCACAAAGCTTGCAATGATGATTTTTCACCATCTACTATTGCAGCTTTAAACTCTGTTGAACAAAGCACCAGACTATCCTCAGTAACAAGATTGTGTATATATACCTATAAAAATAGCAGAAAAATAAGACCATATATCATCTTAATGACATGTACCAAAGAATAAATTGTACTCTACCTCAGAAGAGCCAACAACACTCTATGATGTTGTACCAGGCTGAAATGTAGCAAGCTTTCCTCCAAATCCAAAACTAACATCAACTAGTCTCTTCAACCACTTAGGAGCTTTCAAGAGTGCACCTAAAAAAGGGAAAAACAAAAAGATAGACATCATGTATTTGCATACAAGATCGTAATTCATTGGGGGATGTAACATCTTGTCCACCTTTTGACCGAACTAATGGATCTAATTGTGTTGTATCATCAAGAGTGACATTGTTGATTATTTCACTGCTAATATCATCAATGTTGGCAGATTAAGCTTCCTGTAAGTCTTGATTCTCTGTTGACTGCACTTGAAATCCAAGGTGCTCAAGTAGCTTTGTCCTAGCATTTCCTTCATATTCAAACATGACTCTTAGGAAATTCCATGTCTCCCTCTCTTCTTCCAAACTAAATCAGTGCAGAAACCAAAAATTTGCAAGTGACACAATACAAATGACTGTAAATTGTTATTAATTTACCATTCAAAAAGTATCCACAAATAAGTAACTGAGAATCATGAGACTTCTTATCACACAAAGCTCAATGATGACTTCAACCATCATAACTACCTATCTGAAAGTCAAGTCTAACTTCCACAGTTGCACACATACTAGCTCATAGCTAGTATTCCAATTATAAAACCAGAGTGACAAAAATGCCAAGTCAAATTCTTACTACCAACAAGCTCCAGGAAATCAAAAACATAAATCCTCAATGTATCAGCTGAGAGAAGACACCAAAACTTGCAAACTATCATGCTATTCATGGCAACTAGGGTTCTAAACTTCATCATAATGAAAATACTTTCTACACAACAGCATAAACCCCTAATTCCAAACTTCATAATCATTGATAATTTTTGAAGTTCGTTGCTTTCAAGATTAACCATCATTGATAGACATTTGAAATCCACGTGAATATATTCTGTCAAGAATATCCTTTTGCTAAAAATGTCGACACCAAACAAAACCAAATCATAGTATCAATAATGTCGACCACTTTCTATAGTCAAGTGAATTTTTGAAAAAATTCATTTTCTTTGTAATCATAATTATCATGTTGAACAATAATAAAAAACCTCAAATTTTGATTACCTCATATAATCTCTAGCATGATTAATGTGCTTTTGGTAAAGCCCGAAACCTTATTAATATGAGTCCAATCAAAACCAGACATATGCTACCGGTGTTAAGTCACCAATTCAATTATGTATGTTGTGTCTCATACAACCTGATATGAACATTATAATTTCATTAACATTCAACAAATGCCTTTATCACATGCTTCGATACTCATTAAGAGTATAAAGTAAACACAAGATTTTTACAAGGAGTGCCAATCAAGAAAATATATGGTGTAATCACCTTTTTCAAATGGAAGCAAAATTTAAATCAATATCCTTATTACCACATCAAACACTGATGAAATGTGATTAAGTACTTATGCATTGTCAAACCGAAATGCCATGAGTTATGCAATAGAAATGTGCATATTCAAACACATTAGGATGTAACAAGAAAGACCAAATGATTTTAGTCACCTGAGAAATGATTGTTTTGTCAAACCAAACCTACAAATGATCAATCATAATATGATCAAATAACCTATGACATGCAACCTCCAATGGAGCCTTCAAATGATCATGAAAATGATCAATCCTATACAATTCCTTATCAACACTATCAGTCCACCATAATCATAAACACTGAAAGAATATCATGTAGAGTAGATCAAACAATAGATCAACCAACATAACCAAATCATATGCCACCAAGATTAGACCACTCCAACTGTGTAAACCATGTGCATATATATATTATCCAAACCAAGGATTTTTGTCACAATGCTGCCAAGATGTCAAAGGACACAACATTTTTCAGAGATACATATCATTCAAAGACAAATTGAGCATGAGAAAATTGAGCATCTGCATATCATGGGAACCAATCAATGAGTGAATGCATCTTGCATCAAATGCCAAACAACCAATCTGCACATCAAACCATGTCAATCAAAGAACACCATTAGAAGAACTAGTTTTTTCATCAAGGAAAAACATCACAAACACATCAAATCAACAGTGGATCCCCCAAACGACTCCCATAAATCGAAGATTTGAAGTCATCATATTAAATGAGTGTTTTGTTCCTTCAAGATTAGATCCTGTGTTGTTCTTCCCTACTATCATGTATATGTATATAAGAGCACAAGGGGTTATTGTAAAACACATTCATATATATTTATATGGTAAACTATCTACTCTAATAAGGTTCTTGACCTTGAGTATTACAAACTAGCATATAAACATGAAGTGACAACTAAAATAGAGGTGCACTATGTAACAAGTATGGTTTGTGACAATAAGATTATTAATTCCTTGTAGATTTATTTTTCACTTATCACCTTAGGGAAACTCCATTTATATTTTAGAACCAAAAGTAAAGGATTTCCTACTCACCTCAGTAATTGGTCCTTATTTTCTCAACCAAAACATCTAATTTTTATGTTATTCTTCCCAAATTTGACAGCCTAGTGCTTGGGAGACTATCTAGTATTATGGAATTAGGATCTGCAACTCAGATCACAAACATATTTGTTCTCAAAATTAATATATATTTCACACTCATACTCAACTTGTGTCACATATTCCCAAAAGAACTTTACACAAATCACTATTTCAAGTAGTACAACTCTATACATGTTATTAATCTACACATAACTCTTAGACATCTTTACTCATCATGGGTACCTTAGATACATCATGGACAAGGATATTGTTTGTGTTTAAATTGAAATAAATGTCATAATAGATTGAAAACCTTATAGAAATATTTACTAGAGGTTTGAGCTTGAATTTTCATAGTTGGTATAGCCTATTAATCAAGCAATCAATGGGGATTGAAATAAAAAATCATTTGGATAAATACATAATAGTGAGAAGTCACATAATTGAAGTAGAGACTTTGTTTGGAACTAGTTCTAGTTATTCTTGATATAAAGTAGTTCTTGTAGATCCAACTTGATTCCTTTTAATATATATTTCGAGTGGTTTTGAATACACATGGTCATCCAATTGCCTAACTAATGAGACTTTCTTTAAAATTGTATGTAGGTATTAATAATATGACAATGAATTATATATCATTATTTAGTCTTGTAATAATGGAAGCACCATATCTTGGGGAATGAGATTTTTATTCACATAAATCACAAGCCTATACAATTCCTATAGACACAAGGAAAGTTGTAAAAGGATAAACATCAAAGTTGGCCTATATACCTATAGTATTTTCATCTCAATGTGTATTATAAGAAGGAAACCAATACTAATGTTGTAGATTTATTAAGTAAACCTTGAATTGTCTCCCTAACAAAAATGTCAAGATCCCATGAACATAAAATAATAGATTAGCCTCAATTATATGTCACTAATCCTAATTTTGTTGACATCTACTAAATACTAATAGATAGTAGATAAGGCATTGATTACTACCCTTAGGATGAAATCCTTTGTCACAAAAGGAACAACTATGTCCCTATCAAGAATAGCACAATATTACTTAGGAATAACACTACGACCATGATGCATGGGCCACTTTGGGATAGAGAAGACAATTATTGTACTACAAGAACTTATAATATCCAAAATTATATTGCATTGTAAACATGTACATTTGATTCTTTACATTTCATTTCATTCCAAAATATACAAAACAAGAATTATCCACATGTCTCAAAGATCTTGATAAGCCCTAGCACTCTATCTCCATGAATTTCATTTTAGGCCTTCCTATGACCAAATATGGCTATCAATATATGTATATGATGGCTGGAATATTCTCATAGATGGTCATTATGGTATCTTGTAAGAAGTGGGATTTTACAAAAGACACTACTAAGATATTTATTTGAGAATGTATAAATTAATTTTAGCCTATCCTAGAATATTGTTATAATAGGGATAGTTTAGGTTCCTCAAAAAATTCTAATCACCATTATGGGTCATGATGGACATAAGGTTGATTAAGTGTAGTGCCTCTCCATGATTCACCCTGTCAGTGTTGACTGTATGATGGTTGACCTGTCAGTATTGTTGTGGTCTTACTTGTCGACTTCGCTTTGTGGTCCGATATTGATTGGTGGTTAGTCTATTTGATTTAAATTTGGTCGAGTAATGTTTCTGATTAATTACTGTATTAAAATAGAATTATTATATTAAAAGGTATTATAATAAGTAAAAATAATTGTTATTTTAATTAATTAACTTATTAAATAATTTATCAAGTAAAAGTATTTTGATAAAGATATAAATATATCTATTAATAATTTTGGTGTATAATGTAATATTAAAATAAATTAAAGTAAAATTAAGTAAAATAAAATAGAATTATAATGGAGTATTTTAATAAATAAATAGTTAAAGCAATATAAAGATGGAAATATTTTCATCCAAGTGCATGCACAACTTTGAACCGATTGTTGAAAGGAAACTGATTGTTTTATTGGAGATTTTTGAGTTTAAATAAATTAAAAGGTGGGAAAATAATATAAGATAAAATATTAAATTGTAAGGAGATAATGGTTAAATGATAAAAAACAATTAAAAAAATATAGAAAAATTAATTTTGAAGCACATGCGTGGCTTCGAACTGCTTGTCCTTTGGAAACTTGTTATTTTGTGAGATTTTTATCTGATTTTTGTGTTCGAAAATCTTACAGTTTTTGTTTAAAAATAAAAATTGTGTTGTTATTATGTCATGGGGTGTTTTCCTCTAGGGTTCCGTGGTGAGACGTTACACTTGGTATCAGAGCTTAATTTCATACACTGGGTACTTTGGATACATATGAGCCCATTAGGTTGTCCTAGTGCTTAGACTCTTAAGATTATGTTTTTCCCTTTTCATCATCCTCGCTTAGCAACACGAGATTTTTCCTTTGGTGGTGTTTGTCCAATGATGCAGGAGATCGGTGGAAAGGATAGGACCCTCAATGTAGTGTGCAATGCACCAATATTCTTTATATCAAGAATGAATTATGTACCCTTGTAGCCTTGTGATGTGACTCTCAGTGACGTGAATTTGTGTGTGTATTTATATTTTATGCCTGCCTTTTGACGTGAGCGGTTGGTACAGATGGATTGTGATATTTGTTCTCTTGTAGTTTTTTTTGAATGCTTGATATGGTGTGGGGTGTATGCTTGATCATTTTGGATGCAATCTCTTAAATGGTGTTACTAAGTTAGATGATGATTATGACACCTTGTTGATGTTAGATTTACTGCCTTGATGATATTGGATGACACTTTGACATTCTTGTTACTGCTTGAGTTTATGCATAGGCTATGACAGTTTTATGAACTTATGGGTTTATGTGGATTAATTTAATTTTGAGCATGATGTGTTTATCTGACCATGGTTACTATCCATTTAACTAGTGATTATTCTATGGTGTTTATTATGTAATTATCTGTTGAACATTGATGTGGTTACTTGTTTGATGTGTCTTGGTGGGAGGAACAATGTTGCATTACTCATTCGTGAGTACCCTGCTACGCTGTGATTTCCTTTCACGGTGTGTTTGACTATATATATATGTTGTTCGACAATTTTGTTTGATGCATGATTGTAGGTAGTAGGCATCGACTCCACTGAATTGTTAGGTCTAAGTGTACCTTAAACCCAATGGAAATTATTGAAATGGAGATAACATACGGTCCCCTATCCTATCCATCATCCTCAGAGAGGGTGAGTATCCAGTCAGTTACCCCATCAATGTGTTTATTGTTTGTGGTCAGTCAGTCCTACTTCTCGACTTTGGTTAAGGTTAGGTAATTGTTTGACATTTGGTCTGCTTGATTATTTGATATTGCTTGTGTTTACGTTATGGAAAGGTGAACGTGGTATTATTTAACAAATTTTGAACTAATGTGTGTATGATTTATTCTAACCTTGCAACTTATAGGATTAAGTTGAATCTTAGGGGGGGGGGATGTAGTGCCTCTCCATGATTCACCCTATCATTGTTGACCATATGATGGTTGGCCCATCAGTATTGTTGTGGTCTTACTTGTTGACTTTGCTTTGTGGTCAGGTATTGATTGGTGGTTAATCTATTTGATTTAAATTTGTTCAAGTAATGTTTCTGATTAATTACCGTATTAAAATAGAATTATTATATTAAAAGGTATTATGATAAGTAAAAATAATTGTTGTTTTGATTAATTGATTTATTAAATAATTTATCTAGTAAAAGTATTTGGATAAAAGATATAAATATATTTATTAATAATTCTAGTGTGTAATGTAATATTAAAATAAATGAAAGTAAAATAAAATAGAATTATAATGGATTATTTTAATAAATAAATAGTAAAAGCAATATAAAGATGGAAATATTTTCATGCAAGTGCATGCACAACTCTGAACAGATTGTGGAAAGATTGGTGAATTTGTATGCAATCAATATACGTAATATGACTGATGATGAACCTAGTATAGTGATCTTTAAATATGATTGGTTGTTTTGTTTGGGTGATTTCTTGCATTATTGTGTTGATCATTATTTAAAATGGGAGTCCTTTGTGTGCAAAAAGGTTATTGGGAGACTTCCAGAGGCTTAGGGGAGTGTTTTATTGGTTAAATTTTATGTTGTCCCTTGAATTGGTTGATATTATACTTGAGATGTGGGAATGAGGGTCTTTATCCTTGCACTACTTACTCATTTTTATGGTTGAGATTTGTGAGCAAGAGGGTCCAAGCCATGCTCTAGATATGTGTTCTTGTGCCTTCGTTTTGGTGTGTAAGATGGCTTTACCCTATTGACATGTTGGGTCTCTAGTTGCTAGTAGGGGGAGTGGCTTTCAATGGGGTTTGGCACACAAAGTGGTGTCTAGGGTAACTCATTGAGATTTTTTTCAATCTAGTGATAACCTAAAACGAATTAGGGGGTTGGGTAGTTTTCACATTAATCAAGATAACACCTCACTCATGGCTCAAGTGTGTGTTTAGGCTTGAGATGAGTGGGAAGGCTTGGAATGGAAAGATCAACTACCTTGTCCTCTTGAAAGGTATGTTGATCTCGCATGAGTTTGTATGGGGGATAGGGATCGGTAGAGGTTGCCAGGGTAGTTCAGGATGGGGGTCGGTAACCTAAAAAGATTCACTAGGGTAACCCATAGCAAGCTATGTGATGACACTCCTCCCTATAGCATTCCCTAGTCTTGTGTTCTCATTTGTTGTTTGTGTGTCTCTAGAAGTGATGTCTTTATTATGTGATGTCATTTTGTACTTAGTTATGTTGATTCATGTTTAGTACTTTTATGTTAGCCTTCTATCTTCTTGACTGTTTTGTGTGGTGGGACCTTATTGTTATCTCCTGGCATGGGGGGTGGACCTTAGGGTTCCACATGGTCAGGTGGATTGTGCTTTTTCCTCCATTTGGTTTCCCAGCTGTTGTTCGTCAGTGTGGAGGATGTACCTTATGTAGCAAACTTTGGATCTTGTACTAGTTCGAGGAGATAGTTGCTTATGTTATGTATTGAACCTTATATCATTTGTACCATGTAATTTAATCTTGATGTATCCTTCTCGTTTTAATTCAGCGAAGTATTGATGTAAGCTTGTAAACAATGTAATGATGTCATCCATGTATGGGAAATTGTATATGTACTAATTGGTTCATATTATCCAATGTTTAATGATGTTGTATATGTGCAAATATATATATGTGTTCATTTGTTCAATGTAATGGATTTATAATGAACTCTTGTAGTTAGTTAATCCACGATGTATGTTAGATCTTGTTAAGTAAGTTTGTTTGTAATGTTGTCATGGAACCTTAGAGGACGTAGTTTAGCTTTTATGTTATGCTTAGATACGGGTTACACTTATGAATGTTATTTCACTTTTTTTTTTAAATTGTGTCATTATTGTAGTTAGATGTGTTGTCCTCTGGGTTCTTTGGCAGGGCATTACATTAAGTCTATTATATTTCAACCCTAAATTAAATAAATATATTATCCATGGCATTCAATCATATATTATCATTCACATTCTACAAATGTATAATTCAAAGAACCTCCACATATATGGGGTGAGATTTTTTCCTATATTATAGTTACAATTGTTCGTTGTATAGATCTACAAGATATATTCCATTTAAAATTTGTCTTGTGTACCAACCATTGGCACCCATTAATGTAGCCTTGCAAGTCATGTTGAATGAGATGTCACCATATTCCAAGAAGGAGGTGTATGAGTCATCTAATATTTTTGAGAAGGTATATTACATCTAGTAGTAGGTTGATGAGCTAATTAAATATACAAAAGAAAGGTTCAAGGAATGACATGCCCATCATACACCTCACTAGTTTTAGGTTGGTGATCAAGTTTCCTAGATTCATCTTAAGAAAGAATGGCTTCAAGAAATAAGAAAAAAAGAAAAAAAAAAAAAAGGTCCACCCTTCGATCATATAGACCCTACACCATCCTCAAATAAATCATTAAAATTTCCATATAGCTTAATTATACCCCCTTTCTCACAATGCATCTATATTTTTAGAGCAATGTTGTTACATTCATATTTCCCATAATTTTTAGAAACCTTAGAAGTTGTTGAACACCTTAATAGTGCAAAACTAAACCTAGAAACCATTATTCCACTAAACATAGATCAAATCACTAATGTTTTTTCAAGAAACTAAAAATTAGTAGATTCCTCTCTACTATGTGGTATAGGTGAGATATTTTCCTTATCAAAGAAAATGGTTAATCAAGAACAAATTGCTAAAAATATTCTCCATTTTATATATACTCTTGTAGTTATGGGTTAAATTGATTCTCAAGGGGGAGAGATTGGTCCAAGAAACGTTCAAGGTCTCTATTTATTAAAATTGCTTGGCCAAAATCTTAGAAATATTAAAAAATGATATTTATATATTTATATATTTAAAATTTAAAATTTTAGAGGTCTTCAAAGTGGAAATGACCATTGAAACTATCAATGGTTTTTTAGAAGAAGAGTTGTGGGATGACATCTAAGCAACTAAAATTAGGTATCTTGGAGACCTTTCTAAAGCATTGAATTAGTTCATTTTTGGCCAATGGGCTAGGAGTTATGACCCTACCAAGTTGACAAACCAACATGAAATAATTTTCATAGTTTCTATTTTATTTTGTAGTTTATTTATCCTCGGTTGACTATACATTTCAACTTTTAAGGACATGGGTTCCATTAGGAACCCTAGTTTTGATATTTTTGGTAAGTTTTATAGTATGGCTTTGCAAATATATAAGTGAGTTGAATTCAAAGGAATGCAATAGAGTAGAAAGCATAGATTCCTTCCATATAATTTGTCTAATTTACATCAATTTAAAATAAAGTAATTTACATCAATTTAAAATAAAGTAATTTACATCAATTTAAAATAAAGTTATCTTGTTCAACTTCATTAATTGATAATTTATGTTTTTGCTTGCATGTGAATTACTAATTATGATACATATGATCCCTTACTAGTGTATTGTCCTCTAAATTTATAACATAATTTGAATCACTATGAATGCTAAGCACATATGAAAAGGTCTAGTGAGCAATTGCTTTGCTTATAATGAAGGGTAAACCCATAATAGTGGTGTACAATTTTTATGAGGAAGCAAATTTGAGAAAATTCTCATGCATTGAAAATTTCATGTTTTCAAGGGTTCATTTGAACTAGGGGGTTCGCACGAACCCAAAAGAGGGGTTCAGTCGAACCCCTAGTTCGAGCGAACCCCCCTTCGAACGAACCCCCCTTTACCCTTTCGAACGAAGGGGGGTTCGTTCGAAGGGGGGTTCACTCGAACCCCCCTTTTTTGCCCTTCTCCCCCTCTTCCACCAAATTTTAGCAGAATTATGCCCTTCGAAGCTCGGGTTGAGGATGAAAATGGAGAAGACTTCACAAACCCAACTGGAAGATGGTAGTCCTCAGAACGAGCTATCCAACGAATTAAATTTTAATATGTTTTTGTTTTATTATGTATGTGTTTTTTTAGTTTTATTAAACATAGGTTTTTCACCGAAAGTCAAGCTCTCTGTTTTGCATATGTGGAAAAATAGCAGATTATCAAAATAAAATTTTTAAAAATATGTTGAGGCTGGGTATTGATGTCCTTGATCCATTAAGAAAAAAAAAATTGAATTTCGATACATACAGAAAAAGTTATGTTGTATACAGTCTGCCTATGTCTGAATTACAATTGGTTTGACTTTGAAACTTGATTAAGAAAAAAATATTCAATAAAAATCTATGAGACCAAATGCAAGTGCTAGATATCGTAGTTACCAAATCTAAATTTGAAAAAATTAGAATTTTATTCTTTATACAAAAAAACTTATGTTGTATACGGTGAGCATCACTTTTTAAAAATGTTGTTTTCTGAAGAAAAAAAAACCAGTTTTCGTGGGAGATGAAAAAAAAAGTGTAATTTGATTCCAAAAATTTTGAAAAAAATAGTTTTAAAATCTATAGACAAAATGTGATGAGACTCTAGTTTTCTTCATCTTCAAATTCCTCACGGTTTAGCCGCTATAGGTGCCCAAATATGAAGATTTAGTTAAAAATAATAATTGCAGTGTCCAGTTTGGCCAAAAATTGTAAACCACTATTGTTGGATCACCTTGAAGTAATGCAAGAGTAGTGGGTAAGCTTAAGATTCAACTATTTGATAGATTGCCTTTTGCACTATCTTGATAATAAAGTGATTGAGGTGAAATAATTGATACATGTTACAGTTCTTAAAATTTCTAAGGCTAGGTAATTGTCTTCACTTTTATTTATGGAGAGAGATTTCTTTTTAATAAATGAATTGATGCCTACAAGTAAAATAATATTTACTCACATTTGAAATATAAGCATAAAAGACAAAAAATGGAATATCTGTGTACTTAAATTGTTTCCAAAAATATAAATATAAATTTAAAGAAGTTAATTAATAGAAAAAAAATAATACTTACATTTCAAATATTAATAAATACTTTTATTTATTTATTTATTTTAATATTTTAAGTAATAGATATCAATCAACTTAAAAATAATAATAAAAAACACTTTGAATGTTTGAAATACAATCATAAAAGACAAACAATTCAAATTTTAAAACTAATTCATATTTTTTATTTTAATACACACTTTATTTCTTACACTTACATTTCAATTGTTAATAATATATGTATGGAGATCTATCAATACTATCTCCCAATGTTAATTGACAATCGATCTGGAAAGAATTGACCTTTAAATATATAATCTATCTGTTATGCTTATATTTCAAACATTGATAAGTGTACTATTATTTTTTAAAATTGTAGATGTCAATTTATTTATTTTAAATGAAAATATCTCTCCTTTGTCAATGTAACAATCCCAAGCGTGCCCACTTTTCCTGCGTTACTTTACTGCAGTGAAAGTAATTGCTCACTAACCCATTAAGGACAGCTGAAAGAGAAATGGCTTGAAATGCTCAAAATTCTTGATCCAATCTTCAAAACAGTTGTATGTCAATGACAACTGAAAGCGTAATGGCTTGAAATGGTCAAAATTCATGTACATACACCATTTATTTAAAGCCCAATAGACCGCTTATCCTACAAACAAACCCATTGTCTAATACAGTACAAGACAGCCATGGACAGCTCTGAATCTCTGAACAATAGGTACTAAACTAACCTTGTTATCTCTGTTTCTTTTGGTGGGGGGTTCATTACAGTGTTTTAAGGCATTTAATCCCATATAATTTGAGTTTCAGATGGTGGAAGGAGGACACAGTAGGAGTGGTGACAGGGGCCAACAAAGGTATTGGGTATGCAATTGTTCGTCAGTTGGCAGAGCATGGAATCCATGTCATATTAACAGCAAGAGATGAAGAAAGAGGTAAGACTGCAGCCAAGAGTTTGAATGATGAAGGGTTTGATAACGTTGTGTTCCATCAGGTAGATGTGCAGGATGAGAGCAGCATCCAGGCTTTTGCCAATTGGATGAAAGAAAAATATGGCAAACTGGATATCCTGGTATTGTATTATCTTACAACACTCTTACCCACAATTTTTTTGCTTGCTCTTACAACCTTGACAAATGAAAATTTCCAGCCCTTTGTTATGAAATTTTTTTTCATTTAAAACTATCTCTAAGCTGTTCTAACCTTAAGTACAGCTTTTTTTTCTTGTTTTCAGTCCACTTTGGCTGTCATGGTATGACTGATTTGGCTTTGAAAATACAGGTTAATAATGCTGGAGTATTAGGGCTTGCAATAGATTATGATATTTTAAAGGCCAACAAAACTGATCCTGCCAAATTATTTGTAAGTTCTTTTTAGCTGAATTTGATTATTCAAGATTTCATTCTATTTGAAATCATCCTACTAACTTTTTAACTTTGTTTAAAAAAGACTTCCTTTGGAAGTTCTATTGAAGGAATATCTGAATCTTTTGAAATGGCAAAGGAGTGCATTGAGATTAGTTACTATGGCAACAAAAGAATGGTGAAAGCTCTTCTTCCACTCTTGAAACTTGCTAATGAAAGTGGTGGTCGAATTGTAAATGTAACTTCCAGTCTTGGGGTCTTACAGGCAAGTCAATAAACTCTAGATAAAGAAATGGTAATTAAGAGGTGCAAGTAAATAGTTCATATTTGAAGTTTTGGATATTTGAAATAACAAATAATATGTTAATTAGTGAAATATTACTTTATTTAATTGTTGATATAATAAAAAATAAAGTAAATTTAAAAATTAGGAATGTATAGATATTTCATAAGGAAATAAGGTATTAAATGAATGTATAAATTACTTTGAATGCATTAATTAGTATATTTATTTTGAATTTAAATATATATGCAATCTCTTTTAAATCATTCATTTATTTATTTATTTTTCATTTGTTTGATATTGTTTATAGTACATTTCAAGTGAGACTTTAAGGCAACAATTGAGCGACCTCGATGATTTGACAGAAGACAAAATAGATGCATTCCTTCAATGCTTTTTGAAGGATTTTCAACAAGGGTTGTTGAAAACCAATGGGTGGCCTATTATGTTACCAGCCTACTCTGTTTCTAAGGTTGCTATAAATGCTTATACTCGCATTCTTGCACTCCAACATCCTAATTTGTATGTGAATTGTGTTCATCCGGGAGTTGTGAAGACCGATATGAACTTTAATGCGGGAGGATCGTCAATTGATGAAGGAGCAAAAGGTCCTGTCATGGTAGCCCTTCTTCCTCCATACTCACCTTCTGGTCAATATTATCATGAAACAGAAATAGCTAGCTTTGATGTCATATACAAAATAGAGAGTTTGTAGTCTAGAAATAATTAACACCTTTATATTTTGTTTAATGTCTTACTACTTCCTACAACTCTAAATTTATGAAGTATCTTTTTTCCATCGATAAAATGGCTATAAATTTAGGCATTTAATATACTTTGATATAAATTTAATAATGTATAATTTAACCTATGCATTTATTTTATTTTAGAATGGAATTATTTTTTGAAAAAATACATCTTTTTAAATCTTTATCTTTGAAGTTTTTATTTAATATTTTTATATAATAATTTATGGTTACGAGGTTCTTTACTTAGAATAGTAGAAATTACTAAAAATTTGGCATCTACAAATAAGGTAATTATTTTTATAAAACTTGCACAATAATAATAACTTTGTGTTAAAGTGTTGATTAAATAAATTAGCCTATAACTATCGATTTGAAAGGAAATATCATATAATCTATCAAATAAATGTTCGATATTTTTTTGAGATGACAAAAAAAAGATTAAAGATTTATCTTTAAATGTAAACGTGAAGAATTATTGAAGATTGTATTTTGATGGTCCAAATCAATTTTTTTATATTCAAATCTAAGATTATTGTGTTCCAATAAATTGAAGAATTGTTCATTCTCTACTTTGGGTCAAATATACATTGTGCAATGATCTATATGCTTGTAGAAATGAACTTAACCCCATAGATTCATTGTGTGCTTTTAAAAATGATCTATGTGCCTTTTGATGTATGAAATATGCCCATCTTGATGTTTGGACCTATCAAATATTAATATTTATAATGAAATTTATCCACTCATTCTTCTTAAATCTTGTTAGAGGTTTATTAGTATGTATTTAAAATTAATGTACAAATAAAATTGTTAAATTTTAGTCAACCAACATTTTTGAATTAGAATACATAGTTTATATATTCTTGAGCTATTATATTTTTATTTTAAAAGAAAATTATATATATACACTCACACACACATATTTTTCATTAATTAATTATATTTCTTATGATCTAAAAGTTGGAATGAAGTGTTATGAAGTTTGACCACTTTTTATCAATAATATTCTTCTATGTTTAATATCAAAATGAAACTCAAAATTTTATTAGCTACAATTAAAAATATATATATTTTTTAATATTAATAAATTATAAATTAGGGAACTATGAATTGTAGGCCAATAAATTATAAATTAGGGAATTATGAATTGTAGGTCAATAAATTATAAATTAGGGAATTATGAATTGTAGGTCAATAAATTATAAATTAGGGAATTATGAATTGTAGGTCGGTAATTAGTGAATCAAAGACCCACATTTTAGTTTAGTAAATTAGTGAATTTATGAATTTTAGTATTTTACTTACTTTTTACCAATAAAAGTGGATGTGAAGGGCCACACTCTCTTCATTGATCCAGATATACAAATTTTATCTTGACCCACACTAGGTGAGGTCACAATGGGGGAACCTCATCCCCACAGCTGAAGTCCCTCAAGTCCAATAATTAAATCCTATGAATGAAATACAAGTGGAAAGAATGGTGAAACATTAAGGACACCACAACAATTATAATTTTACAATTTTACTCGACATTTGGTGTGAGAAAGGAGATACATGTTGAACATTACCTCATTTTTCTTCCTTTTCCTTTGTACCACTGTCCATTTTTCCTTTGGACCCCCAACACTCTCAGCCTCATTTGATTTCTCTAGAGATTTTTGTCCTACCTTAGGAGACATAATTTTTTAGCTCTCTATCTAATTTGCCAACTCCTCATTTGACTTTGAGTCCTTTGTAGCCTTAACACTAACTCTCCTCGTAGGAGAAGATCTATCCTTGGCCCTTGATGTAGCCTATAATATTCTTGGTGAAACCTTATGATTGTCATCCTTGATAGATTTCTTTGGGGCAACAACGAGGGTATTTCTCTCTTAATAAAAATTATTTTTCTATCAAATAATGATGAAGGGAGACATATTGATGCAAGAGCATCTGAGGGTACTAGCAATCTTGCATCACCAAAAATATTGTTTAGATTATTTTTGTTATTTTCAATAAGCGCTAATGTGTGGGAAATAAGTATTTTTAATTTCTAAAATATGTAATTTTTCCCTATGTGGATTTGTAATTATAATTTTGGAGGAAATTTACTCCGATAAATGTTTCAAAGGCATCCTAGAGGAATATTCTAGCCTAGGCATCCATTTCAAGGTGAGGACCACTCATCAATGCATGTCCTTGCATGTTGATGTGTATGATTCAAGAATGCTCTTGCATGTTATGGCACCTAAGTTTGTATGTTGATTCATGTTATTTCATGGAGTCATCAAAGCCTTCAGAGCATAATGAAGCACACTGGATTGACCAAATTTGACTGCCCATGGTGTAGATGCCCATGTGAAGGCCATGTGAGCATTTGATAGTTTTTAATATTTTATGAATTATCCTCAAAAGGGGCAAGGTTTTCCAAGGGGGTATTTGGCATTTTTTTTTGTTATATGCACATGATAACAGAGAGGGGGCGAATCAGTTGTATACTTTTAAAACATTATAAAACCTCATTAACATTTAGATCTACATTAGTTCTTAAACCCTTATCCACCATTAAACCCTTAACATGCATTAACAAAATGTAAACATGTAAAGTAGTAATGAAAACACATTAAACACATAAGAACACCAGTTTTATGTGGAAAACCCAAGGGAAAACCACGATGAGGATTAGCTCACTAATATATTAATTGCAACACCAAATATAATAAGGCTCACTACCAAAGGACTCATTGTCCGGAAGAAAGAAAGAAGAAGGAGTGGCTCACTGCCAATCTGAACTACTAACAATTCATCTCTCATATATTGAAGGTATAGTTTCACTAAAGCACAAAAATCTCATCAAACAGATTGAAATGTAGACACCTTTTGCTCATTGCATTAGGAAGTCATAGGCATTGAGGCCCGCACTTAGATCATCACACCTAGTCACATTCACATCTTTTGCAACACATGCTCTGTGATTTTAATTCACACAACAATTATTCTTGCATATATACTCTCCACAACCTAAAACAATCTCAATTAGTTTGGCCTTAATGAAACGTATACACCTCAACAGTGCAACATCAAATATGTCAAAACCAAACACTTCCAAACTATAAATAAATGAATCCAAACCATGGCATTACTTAATTGGGACCCAAATCTACACAAACATTCTTCTCAACACTTCCTTAAATAAAAATTATCCTTTGTAATTAGTGCTAGCACACCAAGCTGACCAAACCTGCACTAACACTAACAAGAAGCTCCAAACACAGCTCTCAAGGTCTAGAAACATCTCGTGAACCACACAAAAAATTTCATAGTATTCATACAACATCTCAAAATATTCCAAAATCATAAAAATATTTTTCACAACTAGTGTAACCACCTGAAACTCAAGAACACCTTCATTCTGTGCAACCAGACATACTAGGACAGGCATCCAACACACCAGACACCTTTGCGAAGCACCAAAACACTTGAAACTTCAAGGGAAGGTAGATACAAACATTATAAGCATGTTCCCAAATCCACAATACTAGAAACTTCACTGTGGAGAAATGTGGAGCAATCTCATTTCTCCCAAACACCCTATTTTACCAAACAAGCATACTGTCAAACACATCTTCCACTATAGAACGATCAAGAACTTAAAAATTTTGATGACACCTCTAAAAACCTCTTATCATTACATATAAATTTCATGGGAATATCTTCAAGTATGAAGAAATGTAGAGAAAAACATTGAACACCACTCTGTCACACTGAACTCTCTTTTATTTAAATTTTCTCAAAAGCACTTGGAAACCAAGTGAACCAACTTCATCAACAACATTACTAACATCTCTAAAATACATCTACAACAATATCCTCAAACATAAGTCAAACCAACAACCTCTGCAACTATATTGAAGTTGTAGGACGTCAATAAAAATACCAACATTGTGTTGACATTAATACCAACAACTCTAGACTCTCACAACTCCAAAAACTCCAATGGTAAGGGTTGACATAATCAACACCAATAGCATACAAATAGTCTCTTCAAGGGGTTGACATCAATGAAAACACACAAGTAGCTCACAAACAACTCAACTTTCCAAACTTCCAACAATCTCCCCCTTTGTCATTAATGGCAACACCTACTTTCTAAAAAACCACCAATAGAAAAAGAAACTAACAATAATACTTCATTGTAAGGAGTACTCCCCCTGATTGGGACACCTCTTTACTCTTTATATATGTACTTCTAACAGGTCAGCAACACCTAGTTTTTGAGATCACTCTCCTCCTTTGCTCCATAGACAATATGTTTCCATACTCTCTCCCCCTATGGTCTTCATACCATATCCATTTTTGCACTATGGTTTATCAATCACTTCAAATTTTTCTCCATGTTTTTTAGATTATCTCTCCCCCTTACTCTTCACTATGGTTTTTCAACCATCTCTCTATCCCTTCGGCATCAATGGCAAAGGGCCATAAACTCATCCAACTCTTTTTCTCTCCCCTTTGACAACATTCAAATGGCAACACCTATATACACCATCAACAAGAAAAAGCTACCTACTCCCCTTGAGAGGTAGCCTTCAACATCATTCCATAACCAAGAATGTATCTTGAAACGCTTCCCAGAAAGATGCACACACTTATGCATCTAGTTGAAAGAAGGAGCCCGACAATAACCCTTAACTTCTCTCAGAGATACTTTTGAGTATCTTTTGGAAGAGCCTTTGTGAAAATATCAACAACTCGATCCTTAGTAGGCACATACTCCAGCTTCACCTCATTCTCTACAAATTTCTCTCTCAAGAAGTTATACCAGATTGAGATATGTTTTGTTTTTGAATGCATTATCGGATTCTTTGAAATATTGATTGCACTTGTATTGTCACACATGATAGCAATAATTTCATTATATGAAACTCTAATATCTTCTGATGTTTGCTTAATCCACAACACCTGTGTGCAACATGATGTTGCTAAAATATATTCTACTTTTGTAGTAGATAATGGCACTGAATCCCGCTTCTAATTGAGCCATGAAACCAACCTGCTTCCAAGAAAGAAAGCATAACCACTTGTACTTTTCCTATCATCTGCATATCTAGCCCAATCTGCATATGTATATGCACTCAAGGAGAATTCAGTATCCTTAGGATACCACAAACCATAATTCATAGTTCCCTTCAAATATCTAAATATCCTCTTCACGACTGCAACATGAGATTCTTTGGGATCTTCTTGAAATCTAGCCACAAGACAGACTAAATTCATGATATCCAATCTAGTCTAGCAATAAGATATAATAGTCCACTAATCATTGATCTATATTTTCTCTGATCTATCTTGGGAGAGTCATAATTCTTTCTTAAATTACAACCAGTAACCATAGGAGCACATACCAGTTTAGAGTCATCCATTCCAAACTTCTTCAACATTTCCTTGACATACTTAGATTATGATATGAATGTACCTTTCTTTGATTGATTGATTTGCAAACCAAGGAATAAATTCATCTCCCCACATATTGACATCTCAAATTCTTTCTACATTTCCTTTGCAAACTTCTTGCACATATCTTCATTTCCTCCAAAGAATATATCATCAACATATACCACCACAATCAATATTTGTTCTCCTTCAAATTTGAAGTACAATTTTCTATCTATAGTACCTTTTTTGAATCCTTGCTACAAAAACTACTTATCTAACCTTGCATACCAAGCTCTGGGAGCTTTCTTCAGTCCATACAATGATTTCTTCATTTTGCAGACCATATTTTCATCTTCTGACAATTGAAAACCTTCTAGCTGTTCAATGTAAACCACTTATTCTAGTTCACCATTCAAGAATTCAGACTTCACATCGATATGATATACTTTGAAATTTTTATGTGTTGCAAAAGCTAAAAACATCTTGATAGCTTCCATTCTCGCAACCAAAGAAAATTTGTCTTCAAAGTCTATAACTTCAACCTATGAGTAACCCTTACGCACAAGTCTAGCCTTGTTTCTGACAACTTTTCCATCTTCATTTAGCTTGTTTCAGAATACCCCAATAGTACCAATCACATTCTTGTTTGTCAGTCTTGGGACCAATTCCCAAGTAAGATTGTTTTCTATCTGTTATAACTCTTCCTTCATTGCTTTGATCCAATTCTCATCTTTGCATGCCTTAGTCGCTATTTTTGGTTCCACCTTAGAAAGAACAAAAATTTACTTGTCTCTCTATCATAATAACTTTTCTCCTTGTTAGCACACCTTTTCTCTTATCTCCAATCATCTGATCTTCTGAATGATTCTTTTGCACATACTTAAGAGTTAGGATTATTTTTTAGAGCTTCTTCCTCTTCAACTTCCAACTCTTTTCCTTTGTCTTCAGCCTTTTCTTCTCCACTGTAAGGGGATTCATCAAATTCATAACCTTCTATTAGTATTGAACTTTAATGTGGTTCTTCATCCACTTTGACACTTTCACTCTCAATAATATTCTTCAATATTTTGTTGTAGTATCGGTAGGCCTTGCTTCTTGTAGAGTATGCAAGGAAGATTCCTTCATCAGATCTTGCATCAAACTTTCCCATTTTTTCTCATCTCTCCTAATATAACATTTTCTTCCAAAAAATCTAAAATACTTCACGATAGGGGTTTACCATACCATAACTCATATGGAGTCTTTGAATTGTTCGCTCTTGCTTGACCTTTGTTAAGAATGTAGACTACAATATGAATTGCTTCTCTCTAATAGACATCCAAAATACTAGCTTCCTTCATCATTGTCCTATTTGCTTCCTAAACTGTTTAATTTTTCCTTTCCACAACTCCATTCTATTGAGGATTTCTAGGGGCTAAAAAATGCCTCTTTATTCCATGATCTTCACAAAAACTATTAAACTCATTTGAAGTGAACTCACCACCTCTATCAAACCTCAAACATTTGATTTTCAAATTCATTTCATTCTCAACCATATCCTTAAATGCTTTAAACTTGTATGGAGCTTCTTATTTTTCTTTGAGAAATGTAACCCAACCCATTCTACAATAATCATCAATTAATAACATGAAATACATGTCACCACATGAGCTTCTAATTTTGGTAGGCACACATAGATCTGTATGCACTAACTCCAAGGGACCTATGGTAGAATATTCCTTTGTCCTTAATCTTTCTTTTGTTTTCTTTCCAACTTGACATTCTTTGTAGATTCTATTAATAGGCTTTGTAATCTGTTGGTTATTTTTAATGAACCAAACTTTATCTCATCAGTTATCTATGAATATTCCAAATTCAATCGTCAATAACTTTGAGGATTGGCCAACAAATAGGTGAAAGATTGCTAGGCTTTCCCTTTGCACTTCAGGCTCTGCAAAACTTGGGAGGGTGATCCCTACAATGTATTTTTAGATACTCTTGTGCCAATTATCATATACATTGTAATTCTAATAGATAATTCTCCTTTAATTGCTTAGCGGATGAAATACCTTAAAGATCCAAGGCTAATCCTTGTGGTAGCATCATATTTAAGCATGAGAAAATTTTATAATTCATCTCAACATATATTCACATAGAAAATGGATATTGAAATTGATTTTGAATGTAGTTGCTATGAAAGATCTAAGAGACTGTAACATAAAATGACCAGTGCCTTATCCTAGGGTGGAGAATTCTATATCTCATAATTGAAAACATGTAACAACATTATTCCTGTCATAACAAATCCTACCAAAAAATCCTTACACTATTGATACCAGAATCTTAACCAGCAATACTTAATGATCCATGCACACATTCACATAAACCTTCATTCATGTTAATTTAACTCATTCTTTGAACAAGAGTAATAACAATGAATAAACATTCAAGGAAAGACAAGAAGATGAATAGAAGTAATCTTTGATTCCTTTGAATTCATAATCTATGCAAAGTATACAATGGATAATTTTGGCCTTGAATATTTTGGCATTTATATTCCAAAATATGATAGTATTGTTACCATATTCACCATTACACGACTCAAAAGACTCTTAGTACCTAAAATAGACTCATATTTTATTATCTAGACCTGGTTACAAAACTTCTCTGAGATCAATCTACTAACAACCTCGTACAATTGGCCTTGAATTCCCTTTTATAGGAACAAGGGAGCAAAACAAGCCTCGGGCCAAATTGTACGCATGTCATGTTTTCATTTGACAATCACATTTACATTCAAAGGTAGTTATATTTGCCAAAATTCAAGGGATAAACTCACATAAGACAAAAACCATTTCTCATTTGTTGATGAAGATTCTCCCACCTTCCAAAAGGCTCTTTAGTCGGTATAGATTATTCTTTCCACGAGCTATACACTTGTTCCACATGCTCCAAAACTTGAGGATGGAAAAGCATAAAATGAAGAAAGCAAAAAACACCAAATCACTTCCACGTTTGCAATCCATGTCATCACATTTGAACTTGAGAGAGTACAATATCTGAGCATTGATGTATCTAAGGCCTAATCTGTACTAGTTCTAGGCCATGTATTGTACTTCTCTCGTTGTAACCTTCATTATTGCAGACATAAGATCCAAATTTTAGTCACCATTCACAACTGTAACAACTTATATGTCTAATATGTCAACATATTTGGACTTCTAGAGTTCAAATTCATCCTCAGTAGGCCAATAAAACCCCATAATATCATTCACCATTTTCCTGTATGTGCTATATTTGATCACCACCTGGTTTACCTCTTTGTAAAATTCTTCTAGGAAGATACCTATGTGGGTTAACTTATCCATATTGCTTTTTAACATCTCCATGTCTACTCCATCACATATTAATTTGGCTTGAGTGGCTATCACCTTATTTGCTTGGTCCTTCCATTCTTGTAAATATTTAACTTCACCGTCTTCATCTAAAATATTTGGAAGTAGACTGAAGCTCCACTCATCAAACTCCTTCACCAATTCCCTAATCTTCATTTCTAAAGGCTCAATCAATCCTTGAGATTCCTTTATTGCATTCACAAACTTAAGGGTTTTGACAATGTTGGAAGGCTTATTAGCATCATGTGTTGACCCAATGGCCAAATCCCTCAATACTTTTGCTCTTGGGATCCATTTATCCATCAATGGGATAGCAACCTCGTTATCCTTGTCGAAGATTCTTATTGCATTAAACATAGAAGAATAATTGGAATGAATTCTAATCAATCTCCTATCAATCCCTTTATTTAAGTGCTCTAGCACAACTGTCAAAATCTTCAAATTGCTCACATGAATTAGTTCATCAAATTGTTGACATATCTCCTCCAAAGTCTTAAGCTTCTCTATTAAATCCTCCTTGGTGATCTCCTCAGTTGGGGGTGCATCTGAAGTATTTGGAGTTGATGGTGCAATTGGCACATCCTCATAATCAAGAGGCATAACCTCAGTTTGGATTGGAGGTGGTGAAAGAATATGAGAGGATGAAAAATGTTCTTGTGATGAAGGGGGAGGGAAAATTGCTACTTGTGATGATCCTGGCTGCATAGATTGAAATTTTTCTTTCCATAATTCTATTTGCAATTGCATTTCTGTTATTTTTTATCGGCTCACATTATATTTAGCTACTATGTCATTGAATTTCATTCTAAACTTATCTCTCTCCTCAGCAGGGACTCAATTATGACTTTGGTGAACTGAGGTAAATTAACATTCATTGTAGTTGCTTCAATGGCTGAGGTGTCTGATACTCTTTTGATGATTATCCCTCCTTTGATTTCAATAGTCGTTTTTGTAACCTCTAGCTTCTTTGGGCTTGGAGCTAAAGCCTAAATGGCTAGTGTGTCCCATTTGGAGCTGAAGGTTGATCCTTGTAGGGCCAAAGTAACCTCCTCCTCGTTGTTGAACATGGGAGTATCATTTCTTTTGACCGTATCAAATACTATAGTTGATGCCAAATCCCATTCTGGTAGAAGCAGTACACCACTCTTCCTAACAAGTTCCCTACCTTCAGCTGCAGGGATATCATGATACTTCACCTTGATCTCCTCACAAACTTGAGCCTCAATTATTGTCTTTGGCAATTCAGGGCTTTTACTCTCCTTCTTCTCAACTTCCACCACATACTCATCTTTCATTGCCTTCCACACATATTCTTGGAATGCTTGTGGTTTTACAAAGGCATCATCATCCATGAACCTCTCACAAGCTTCAGCTCTCACATCCTTTGAATTATTTATCCCACTTAAATTAGCCTTGCTCAATCTAAGACTTACAATTTGTGGCATTATGTCTCTCTGAGGGTATGACATACCTTGCCTTATTTCATCTTCTGTAACAACAATTTCCTCATTTGAATCATCAATAGGGTAATCAACAAGGCCATCTGGATTAACCTTTTTCCTTTTTATTGGTGGCTCCTTTGGAGGAGATGGTCCTCTAGGACGAGAATCCAACTCAATTATTTCAAGGGTGAAAGAATGTGGTAGAGATAAAGGTGGTAATTGTTGTTGGGGAGAAGGTGCTCTAGACTCCTCTGATTAGGTGGGAGTTTTAATGGTTAATTGCTTCTTCACGGTGCTCTTTTTCCTTGTATAAATGTGCACCTTCTTAGAGGGTTGGTAAAATGGTCTTTCTTTTTTCATGGGGGCCTTCCCCTTATTGTGCTCTTCAATAATCAAAACTTTTCCCTTATCTTGCACTACTCTCTCCTCTTTCAAAGTTGCAACAATTTTATCAAAATTTTGTATAATTGTCTCCACCTTTAAAATTACATTATCAATATTAGACAAAGCTTTAAATTTAGGGTCTTTCACCCTTCTTGCTTTCTCCAACTTCACAAAAACAACCCATTTTCTCATCCTATCCTAAACCTTAAGGTCATAAAATTTTTTAAAGAAGTCATCGGGGAATGAAAAGGTATGAACAAATTTCCCTCCTTTTATCCTATCCAATAACCAAACCATAAATCCCTCAAGGTCATAGCTCCTATATGCCCAAATTTTCATCTCATAGGGCTTGAGGCGATAATAACAAATACTTCTCCACCCATTGGTTATCATGACAAAATTTGAAAACACTGTGTGGATAGGGAAAAATGTTCCTTTTCTCTTCTCAAATAAGTAGACATCATCAACATTACCCAGTTGCCACATTACCTCAAGGAAACCAATCCTTAGTGGTACATCCTTGGGAAGTACATGAGGTGTTTTCCTTGTGCCATATACCTTGATAACTATGCAATACTGATAAGGGACTACACCCCCCAATTGTGAGTAATATTCAAATCAAGCCTGCTTTTTGTTGGCCTTAGGAAGTCATGTAGTTCAGGTGGAATCCTAGGAACATCCACAATTAGAGCTCTTCTTAGCTTGGAGGAAAAAATGTTTGTAGCAATAAAAAAACTAGTTTTTTTTTCATTCCTATCTAATAATGGAGTCCATGATTGAACTGGCATCTCTATACCATCCTCCACTCTCTTCAATTCCATATCCTTACCAAAATAATCAGCACCCTTGTACAAAAACATATGCATAAACAAAGAAAACCACCAAAACCTTATTGCAATTTTCCCATTCTTCAATGCTACTAAACCCTAATGTGTTTCTTTTGACAAGTGTGTAGCAAAATCATATAGGATTTTGATGTTGGGATGTTGAATATTTGTAGCCATATACATTGGTGCAATTAGCATGCTTGAAGATGGATCAAACCCTAGATTTTGGCATAGGGAGTAAAATGTCTTCTAGATATAGATGACAAAATACTTGATAGGAAAGGGCTCCTTATCAGATGGTCCCAATATAATTCTGCCCTTTCCCTTTCCTGTTGATGCCAGAAAGTGAGCCAACACTGAGACTTTGAATGTATGTCTCACTTTCTCATATTCTTCCCTCAATTTCTTTTCACCAATTTCTACCATGTCTCTGTTCCATTTGTTCAATTTATAAACTTCTGCAATTTCCTCTCTTGTAACCCAAACCATATCCTGCCTAGAATGAATTTTGACTACCCTAAATAGAGGGTCATAATTAACAGCAACAGCCTTCAGGAGGTCAATGTCCAAAAATTATTGCACAAATAGTTGTTGTTGCACCAAAAGATTGATCTGTTAATGCCCGATACAACCACCAAAGTTAATGAATCCACAAGAGGCAGGTAAGCCATGTCATGAACTTGAGTGCTATGTTGCACAACACAAGGAGACCAAGGATGAAAACCTTACAATAATCCCTCAGCACAAGTGAGGGGTTCAAACCTGTGACCCAAGCTTTGATACCAATTTTTGCACAGGTAGTTATCGTTGCACCAAAAGATTGACTTGTTAATTCCCGATACAACCGCCAGAGTAAATGAATCCATGAGAGGTGGTTAAGCCATGTCATGAACCCAAGCGTTTTATTGCACAACACAAGGAGACCAAGGGCACACACCTTGCAACAGAAATATGTTAGGGACAATCAACTTGGCCATATCCAACCTCCAAGGGTTGCAGATTAGAATGTGGGCATTCATGTTACCAAACCAACCTTGGAAAAGAGTCCACCCAATGTATGGCAGTGTAGCATCTTTGATTGTACATTGTTTTTCAACAATTCCCTCTTTAACCCGAAGGCCATGAAACATGGGTTGCCCTAACCACTTCTCAGTTGTTGAGGGAAGCAATTGGTTAATCAAATCTTGGACCAAGGGTCTTACCTTGGGTTTAGAACCAGAGGCTTGGAATTTTTGTGCCATTGTACTAATAGATAATTTGACCTAGGCTTGACTAGTTAAGATTAGGGCTTCTAGGTTTCAAGTGAAGACTTGACGCAAAGAGTGACTAAAATCACAAGTTTACATAAATCTATATGAACGCCAAACCTTAAAAGAAGCACTAATTGGAATTTAGATAACAACAATTGCAATTGAATGAAAACTAGGGTAAATTATAGCTCAAAGAGTGTAGTTTGAACTTACTAGTGTGAATCGCAGAAAACCCTAATTTAAAGAAGCCAAGAATTCAAAATGCATAGCAACAACTTTGAAATTCCTTGGAAATGCTTTTTTAAACAACTATAAGCTTTAAAGAAAGCTTTTATGGTGAATAAATCTCTTGATTGGGTAGAAAAACATCAACTCCGCCATTACTACTCGCTTGTGTGAACTAAAACGGCTCCATGATGTCCTTTTTAGAAAATTTGAATCTCTACCGTCGATCTCATCATGATATGGATTAGCGTGTGGCCAGGATGAATTCGAAAAAGTTTGAACGTGTCACTTTTAGTTGGCTCAACATCCACTATGCCCAATCTCTGCCATGTGTGCATCCTTTTCGTCGGCTTTGTGGCCCCACCACACTTTATAAGCCATTAGAGAATCCACATGGTAGCCACTCACTAGCCCTTTGGGATCTACAAGGTTTAGATATATGGTCATGAGCTAGTAGGAAACAACCCAGATCAACCCATCGACCATTAATATGTGCTCCCTTTAAATCTCCAAGCCAATGATCGGGTTGTTAATCTCTCGTTGTGATGAATGATCAAGTACACGTGCACATATAGTTCTTTAGTAACTCACTCTTTACCTAGTCCATAGTCATCGTGAAATATTTCATCAAATATTAATGTCCTCCATAGTCCTTTTGAAGGTAGTGATGATGGCAAGTGGCGCTTGCTCATTATCCCTCTGAGAGTTGAGATCCGACAGTGGGTCCCCTATAGGCTAGTAGGGAACAGTCAAAGATTAAACCATAAAATTGCATCACATCCGCTGATTTTGATGCCTTTCATTGCTTTGAAGAAAAGGTAGGACCCGCCACAAGGGTGGACAGGTGTCACCCACCCGTTGCCCCGCTAGTTGATTTATCAAATTATTTTATTACCGTGGGCTGGCGTGGAACCAATAGGATGTATTTGGTGGGACCTGACGACCATGATTTAAGCATTTTAATAAACATGTGTGCCAAATGATGACTTGAAGGGGGTTGTTCACTAGGTTTTAACAATAAAAGACCTTAGGCATATCACAGATTTAGACTTAGGAATCATGGAAAATATTTAAAACATTTCCAAACCCACATACCATTTGACAAGATTTAAAATGATTCAACATGTAACAATCAGGAACACTAGGTGCTAGGGGTCGGTAAGAAAATGAGTTAGATGACTCGAGATGAAACTTAAAAAATTGGGAACGGGCTAGCAACAATCAACTGCAAATTAGAAAGTATGCAAAGGCTTCCAATACTTAGATTTTTTCAAAGGGTTTAGGGCATAGAAAAAACCCTAGAACAGAGGTAAAACCAAAACCCTAAGCCATAGGACAACATTCCAAACCAGAAAAGATAGCCAAATATGCATCTAATATTATTGGAACACAAAAAAATTAGGGGTTCCACCATAATCTTTAGCAAATCTCTCACAACATCAGTAGAACTTATCCTTGCTAGGATATCAAAATTGGTGTGACCCATTCTTCTATGTTATATCCAACTTTCATTAGTTTGAGACATAAAGCACTTTGCACCATTACCTTTGAGTTGATAGACATTACCTCATGTTATTGTTCTAGTAGAAACTAGAATACTAGAGCTTCCTTTTTTGATTTCACAACCACCATTTTGAAATACAAGATTATATCCTTTGCTACACATTTGTACTACAATTAGAAGATTATATCGGAGACTCTTGACATAAAGAACATCGTCTGTATTATACTTACCATCAAAGCTAATTGACCCTTTTCTGTAGATCTTAATAGATGTATCATCACCAAACTTAACAAGACCACCATCATACTTTTCAAGTTTAAAAAACTTACTCTTATCAGCTATCATATGATTTGAGCATCCACTATCAATGATCCAATAATTCTTCTCCTCTCTAACATGAAAAGCGGTCAACATAGCTCCATCAATGTTATGTTATATTTCTGGAGCACTTTCCTTCACACATCTTTCAATATTAATAGAATTAGTTCCAAAATTTAGAGCCATGAACAAGAATTCATCATTGTCTTCATTCTGATAATCCAATTCTTCATCATCAGCTACACTAATGTCCTTTTCAACATAATAACTCTCCTTGAAAAATTTACCCTTATGATCCTTTTGTTTATCATTAGTAACTTTGATTGGAAATTTAGATGTATAATGACCTATCTTTCCATAATTAAAACATTTGAAACGTAGCTTACCTCTGTACTTTCCAATACCCTTGTCAATCTCCTCACAAATTTTCCTTCCACCTCATCAAGATCATCTGGATCTGATCCATCATCCTTTTCCACTTTGTAGACTTTAAAAGCAATTTCTTTATTTGTAGTGTCTTGACCAAACTCTCTAATTTCAAAAGAAGTTAAAGCACCAAAAATTTGATCTCTAGAATAATTATCCAAATTTTGAGCTTCCTCAATAGAAAAAACTTAATGACTATAAGCTTTAGGTAGAGTTCTTAATACCTTTTTTACCACTTCGCTTTCATCCAAATTTCCACCAATACCATCAATGGAATTAACAACTTGATCAACTCTAAGCATGTAGGTAGTAATATCTTCATCTTTAGAAATCCTTCGGGTTTCATATTTGGATTTTTAGATTTGCATCTTCGTTTGTTTGACCTTGTCATCTCCTTCATAGATTCCTTCCAACTTTTTCTAGACATCTTTAGTAGATTGTTAGTTTATAACCTTCACAAGTTTTTAATCAGTAAGACAACTCATGATTGCATTTCTTGCTTTGCCATTGTTCTCATATTCCTTGATCTCACCATCAGTTGATGGTCCATTTGCAGGCATAGTATAAACTCTTTCAACAAATTTTCAAACACCAAATCCAAGGGATACTAAGAAAGACTCCATCCTAGGTTTCCAGTAGGTAAAATTTGTTCCATCAAACAAGGGGGATTTGACACCTTTCCTGTGCATCATCTAGATCTACCTCAAGTGGTTAAGCTTCTTCCTGGGAACTAGAGTTTTGATACCACTTGTTAGATGCACAAGACAATTGAGAGGGGGGGTGAATTTTTTGTATACTTTTAAAACATTAGAAACCCTCATTAACATTCAAATCCACATTAGTTCTTAAACCCTTATCCACCATTAAACCCTTAACATGCATTAACAAAATGTAAACATGTAAAGTAGTAATGAAAACACATCAAACACATAAGAACACCAGATTTACGTGGAAAATCCAAGAAGGGAAAAACTATGGTGAGGATTAGCTCACTAATATATGAATTACAACATTGAATACAATAAGGCTCACTTCCAAGGGCTCACTGCCTAGAAAGATAAAGAAAGGCTCATTGCCAAAGGACTCATTGTCTAGAAGAAAGAAAGAAGAAGGGATGGCTCATTTCCAATTTGAATTGCTAACAATGCATCTCTCATATTTCAAAGGTACAGTTCCACTGAAGCACATACAACTCATCAAATAGACTGAAATGTAGACACCTTCTTCTCACTACATTAGGAAGTCATAGGCATTAAGGATCACACTTAGATCATCACACCTAATCAAATTTGAATCTTCTACATCACACACTCTCTACTTTTAATTCACATAATATTTCTTCTTGCATATATACCCTCCAAGACCTAAAACAATCTCAATTAGGTTGGCCTTAATGAAATGTATACACCTCAACCATGCAACATCAAATAATTCGACACCAAAAACTTCCACAATGTAAATAAATGAAGCCAAACTAGATGCAAATACTTAATTGGGACCCAAATATACATAAACACACCTGTCAAAACTTCCTCAAACAACAATTATCCTCTACAATTAGCGCTAGCACACTAGGTCGACCAAACCTGCACTAACACTAACAAGCAGCTCCAAACATGCGTCTAAAGGTCCAAAAACATCTCATATAACACACAACATTCCACAATATTCATACAACATCTCAAAATATTCCAAAATCATCAGAATATTTTGCACAACTACTGCAACCACCTGAAACTCAAGAACACCATCATTTTGTGTAACTAGACATATTGAGACAAACATCCAACACACCATAAACCTTTGTGGAGCACCAAAATACCTAAAAATTCAAGGGAGGGTAGATACAAACATTATAAGCACACTCCTAGATCCATAATACCAAAAAATTCACTATGGAGAAATGTGGAGCAATCTGATTTCTCCCATACACCTTGTTTTACCAGATAGACATACTGTCAAACACATCTTCCACTATAGAACAATATAGAACCTAAAATTTTTGATATGTAAACTCTAAAAAACTCTGATCATTACGTCCAAACCGCATGGGCATACCTTTAAGCATGAATAAATGCAGAGCAAAACACTGAACACCACTCTATCACACTAAACTCTCTTTTATTCAAATTTTCTCAAAAGCACTTGGAAACCAAGTGAACCAACTTCATTAGCAACATTACTAGAATCTCTGCAATATATTTACAACATCTACAATAATATCCTCAAACATAAGTCAAACCAACAACCTTTGCAACTATACTGAAGTAGGAAATCAATGACAACACTAGCAATATTGTGTTGACATTAATACCAACAACTCCATACTCTCACAACTCCAACAACTCTAATGCTAAGGTTTGACATCATCAACACCAACAACATCCCAACACTCTCTTCAAGGTATTTACATCAATGAAAACATCCAAGAAACTCACAAACAACTCAAGCTTCCAAACTTCCAATATTTTTGGAATACCACAGTGGCATTCTCCCCCTCAAACCTCTATATATTGATGCCTTATCTTTGTTAGAAGTTGGCTTGGAGGAGTTGAAGTTTGGATTAAAAGGATGTTGCACAATTCCATAGAGGAATGTGACTTCAAATATTTTTAGATTATGTAACCAACAAGCCCATTGATATATTGTAATCTCATTTGATTTAAGAGATAGTTGAATATTATGTTTCCTTCTTGCATTGTTTTGTGTAATACTTTATTGTTGTGGTGAGTTTTAAATTGTAAGGGGGGTCCCCTTTGTATAGGTGGTATCAGAGCTCTTGGAGAAGGAGATGAAGACTCCATATTTTTGTAGGTTTAAAAGTGTTTGGACAGCAGCAAGCAAGTTTGAAGATTGCAAGTTCATTGCTTCAATGGTTCTCAATAGAATATTATAGGTTCAAGGAGTTGATTCTATAGGAAGAAGGTGGATTGAAGAGTTCTAATTTGTGGCTATTAGTTTTTGTTGTATCAGACCTCCATATCTGATTTATGAGGTTTTCCAATAGCCCATATGGTTGTATATGATATATTTTTAATTTTGGCAATGTTTTCCATGTAATATGGAGAAAAGTTGAATAATTAATTAATCAAAATTCTTGCAAAATTTTGGAACAATTTCTTATAATTCCTTTGTTTCATTTATGTTGTTGGAGTTTGTATTTAAGGGCTTGGGTAGCCCTTACATCACTTATTTCCCCCAAGTATCCCATCTATCAGTTTTATGCTTTGAACAATGAGCAAAAATATGCCCAATATTGAAATATGTACAACAATAAAAGGGTAAGTCCTCATAACGAGCAACTCGTTCCAACACCCATCTATAGTTTTTGAAAACATATCCACTGGAAGTCCTTTGGTAATATCCATCTCCACTAGGATATGAGCATATGTTGTATGCATATAATTTGATGAACCATCATCCACCCCCAAAAACTTCGCCAACAAATTACTAATAGCTTCAAAAAAAGATTCAAACTAAGATTATAATGGAAGATTTGGGAGTCTTACCCAGATTGGAGTAGCATCGAAAGATTCAATGGCATGATTGAAAGAAGGGTTTCATGGTTTTGGCATAAGTAGATACTTCTCACAACTCCAATCATAGTCACATAGGATTGCATTTCTAACTCAAAAAAAATCGAATACCACCACAAAAAAACCCTCGTGCACAAGGATAAATTTAAATATTTCCATCCAAGAGAACCTTGTGGTTGTAATCCATTGATGTAGCTCAAAGAGGCTTGGCTAAAACCCTCTGAATCTCCCAACTAAACCCAACTTTGTGAAATATGTTTCATTTTAGCCACTTCTCTTTTGATTTCCTCACCAAAATTTATTGTTGGGGAAGTAACGATCCATTAGAGAGGTTGAGTTGTTTGATTGAGACCAGAGACCAACACGCCAGTGCCCTCTTTCCATTCTTGGTCTACAAACATTGTCTTACCCATTATCCCAAACAGATTCCAAAGTATTATTGCAAAGACGATTGTTGTTGCACCATAAGATTGACCTATTAATGTCCAATACAACCACTAGAGTGAATGAATCCACAGGAGGCGGTTAATCTATGTCATGAACCTAAGCATTGCACTGCACATCATAAGGAGACCAAGGGCACACACCTTGCAAAAATCCCCCCAGCACAAGCGAGGGGTTCAAACCCATGACCCAAGCTTTGATACCAATTGTTGCAAAGACGATTGTCATTGCACCAAAAGATCAACCTATTAATACTCGATACAACCACCAGAGTTAATGAATCCACAAGAGGTAGTTAAGCCATGTCACATGTTGAATGAACAAGACAATTGAGAGGGGGCTGAATCAGTTGTATATTATCAAAACATCAAAACCCTCATTAACATTCAAATCCACAAGCATTCATTAAACCCTTAATTTGTTATGATGAATTACCATGATAAGAAAAATAACATAAACTAAAATGACTTTAACACCATGCACAAGAGAACACCAAATTTACGTGGAAAAATTGAGGGAAAAACCACAGTGAGGATTAGCTCACAATATAAGTAATTGCAAAACTAGTTACAAAGGCTCACTACTAGAAGGGGCACACTGCCCTAAAAGGCTCATAGCCAAGGCTCATTGTCGAAATAGAAAAATAATATAAAGAAGAAATGTTACATAGAGAACATGATCTCAATGCAACAAAAAATCCACCACAATAGCTCCAACATCTTTGCACACTATTTAAATGATTGCATGTAACCTTTTTCTCACTGCATCTGATAATCCAACACTTGAAATTTCACACTACTCTGCTCAATTTCACACCTTACAACTCTGCAATTCATATTATTTACATTACACACTTCACACTTCCATTTGTCTTAACCTCCTTTAATAATTCAACTCATAATTATAATGTCCTCAACCTTGAAACCCTTTCCAAGGTCAGATATGCACCTCAAACATGTAAATTCAAATTAGGTCGGTGCCAAAACACTTCTATGGAAGATATAAGTGAATTTGAACCAAATAAAAACTTAATTGGGACCCAAATCAACAACACTACTTAACCACATACTACCACAAACAATATTTATCCTTCGCATGTAGTGTAAACACTAGGTCGGTCGTTAGGTCCATGCAAACACCATTGAAATTTTAAGTACACGCTTCCTCAAAATCAAATATGAATTGCAAACCACACACCATGCTTGAACATGATCTATAATATTCCTCAAACATCTTGAAATACAACAAATTCCTTTGCAACAACTTCGGCTTGAAGAATGTATATACCTAGTACACTCAGACAACTCTTTCATACACTGTTACTTGAAAAAATATCTTCCAAAGCACCAAACCTCAAATCCTCTTGAATGAGATAAACTACTAAAACCATCAACACTCCTTTAGAATCACAAGACCTAAAGCATAACTATGAAGAAACACAAAGCAAAAACATTTCTCCTAGACACCTCTAAATGCATAGTCACACACTAGTGAACACAACTTCTATTGTACAACGATCCAACACACCATCTCGAATATAATATCTCTAAACACCTCTCACCAACATATCCAAATCACACAGGCATATATTCAACCTAGAATAAATGTGAAGCAAAACAATAACACCTCTCTATAACCTAGAACAACATTGCAACACATTGTTTCCTCTTTTTATCATTTATTTCTCAAAAGCACTTGGAAACCAAGCACTAGAGACACATGCACATCATCTTCAACACTACTAAATCCATAGATAGAAGCTTATCAAATTAGCAACAAAGGTCAATACCAGTAGCTTAACTGATGACAACACAACGAAAAAAATCAAAGCATAGACAACACCAATTGTTCATCTTCAACACCAATCTCCATCAATACATACAATTGACACCAATGATGACACAAGCTTTTTGGCATCAATGAAAACACCAATTTGCACATACTTGCGACAATCTTCCCCTTTATCATTGATGGTAACACATGATGTGAAAAACAATCAAAGACACAACAACTCTAAACATACCTATTTCCTTTTCTCTTTTCTTTTTACTCACTCTCCCCTTACATGATTCTTTCTTCAAATGATTTTCTTTTTCACATGTTTCTCTTTCTCCTTATATCTTTTTCTCTCCCCCTATGTTTATGACTTTTTCACATGATTCTCTCTCCCCCTGATAACTTTCTCTTTTTCACATGATTCTCTCTCCCCCTTTGAGATCAATGGCAAAGGACATAATGTTTGCATTATTATCCACCTTTGAAATTATAGAATTACTCTGCAACACTTTTCCATTACTGCTCTGAATACTCCCCCTTAGGAGCATATGCCAATACGTAACAATCTATAATACCACTACCTACTCCCCCTGAGAGGTAGCCAACAATCATCACTTCAAAATAAGGGATAGATATTGAGATCCATTGGAGTGACGCATCTCCTTATGCATCTAGTTCAAAGGAGGGGCAATAACCCCCAACTTCTCTCAGAGATACTCAAAAGTATCCTTAGGAAGAGCCTTAGTGAATATATCAACAATCTGATCCTTTGTAGGCACATGCTCAAGCTTCACTTCATTCTCCACAACCTTCTCTCTTGGAAAGTGATATTTGATTGAAATATGTTTTTTTCTTGAATGCATCACTGAATTCTTTGAAATTCATATTGCACCTGTATTGTCACAAAAGATAGAAATAGGCTCATCATACACCACTCTAATATCCTTCAATGTTTTCCTCATCCACAACACTTGTGTGTAGCAATATGTTGATGCAATGTACTCAATCTCTGCAGTAGATAAAGAAGTTGAATCTTATTTCTTACTTAGCCATGATACCAATCTACATCTAAGAAATTATGCACCACCACTTGTACTTTTTCCATCATCCACACAACCAGCCCAATCTACATATGTGTAAGCACTCAATGTGAAATTGGTATCCTTTGGATACCACAAGCCATGATCTTGAGTGCCCTTTAGGTATTTGAATATCCTCTTCACTATTATAACATGTGACTCTCTAAGATCTTCTTGCCACAAGACAAACTACATGCATAATATCCAGTCTAGTAGCACTTAGATATAGCAATCCACTAATCATAGATCTGTACTTGCTTTGATCAGCCTTAGGGGATTCATCATTCTTTCTCAATTTGTAACCAATAACCATAGGAGTACATACTGGTTTGGAGTCTTCCATTCCAAACTTCTTCAACATTTCTTTGACATAGTTTGATTGTGAAATGAATATGCCTTTATTTGTTTGATTAATTTTTAGCCCAATGAAGAAATTCATCTCCCCAAACATAGATATTTCAAACTCTTTTTTCATCTCTTCTATAAATTTCTTACACATAGCTTCATTGCGTCCAAAAATTATGTCATAAACATACACAACTACAATCAAGATTTGATCTTTTTTTAACTTAAAGTAAAGATTACTATTTGTGGTACCTTTATTGAATCCTTTTTATATCAAATACTTATCCAACCTTTCATACCAAGTCTAGGAGCTTGCTTAAATCCATATAATTCCTTATTCAATCCATAGACCATATTAGGTTTATCTAATAATTGGAATCCTTCTGATTGTTCCATGTATACTTCTTCTTCCAACTCTCCATTCAAGAAAGCAGACTTCGCATCCATTTGATAAACTTTAAAATCCTTATGTGTTGTAAATGCAAAAAACATCTTGATTGCTTCCATTCTAGCCACCAGAGAAAACATCTCCTCAAATTCTATTCCTTCAACTTGTGAGTAGCCCTTACACACAAGTCTTGATTTGTTTCTTGCCACTTCTCCATTCTCATTCAATTTGTTTCTGAACACCCACTTAGATCCAATTATGTTTTTGTTTGTTGATATTGGGACAAGTTCCTAAGTTTGATTCTTCTCAATTTGCATAAGTTCTTCTTCCATAGCTTTCATCCAATTTTCATCTTTGCATGCCTCAATCATTGTTTTAGGTTCAACTTTAGAATTTAGACACAAATTTACCTCTTCTTTAGTAGCTTTCCTTCTTGTTAGCACACCTTTGCTTTTGTTTCCAATGATTTTTTCTTCAGAATGATTTCTCTGCACATACTTAGAGGTTTTAGGGGTCTTTTTCAAAGCTTCTTCCTCTTCATCCCACACTTCATGTTCCTTAGCTTTTCCTTCATCTTCTCTACAAGCAAGTTCATCTGATTCATATCCATTTATCATCACTAGATTCTACAAATCTTCATCAACTTTAACACTTGCACTCTCAACAATTTTTCTTAACCTTTTATTGTAGCACTGGTAGGCTTTGCTTTTAGTAGAATATCCAAGGAAGATACCTTCATCAGACCTTGCACCAAAATTTCCTAGGTTTTCATCATCTCTTCTGATATAGAATTTGCTTCTAAACACTCTAAAGTACTTGATAGTAGGGATCCTTCCATACCACAACTCATATGAAGTCTTTGTGCTTTTTGCTTTTGCTTGAACTATGTTAAGTATGTAAACAACAATATGATTTGCTTCTCTCTAGTAGACTTCTATTAGGTTGGCTTCTTTGTGTAAGACCCCATCCCTTGTGGCCTTGTTGATCTTGTTATTTGTTGATAGTTTATATTTTATTTCCTTTTATGCTAGGTAATATACATTAGTGATGATTATTTCTATACTTAAAAGATGCTCATATTCTGATTGTTAACTAATTGATCTTATCTCACTAATGATTGTTGTGATTTCATGTGATCGTTAGATGAGTTCTATTCCTTATCTATGTAAGTATGTAATGATCAAGAGGTTCATTATTGGTAATATTATTTTGTATATTATGTGAATTACATGATGTTATGTGATTATATACTATGGGTGTGAGTAGGTGTGGTTATAAAGATGATGATTAATATTCAATGTTTACTTATAGTAGTATGCATTAAAAGTTAAATAGACTATTGACATTTAAGTGGTGATATTTTGATAACATATAGTATAATCAATTATTGCTTGCCTCTAATAGGTATCATGCGAGAAGGTTGTATAGATTAGTGGATTTAAATTTTTAGTTGATTATTATTCTTGAAATTTATTTTCATATGCCATTGTTTAATTATTATTAATCATGAGTAATATTAACTATTGATGCCTAAAATTGCTAGGCAAACAACCTTATGGGAAACTTAGTTAATGGGGGACCGATTGCGCTAAACTGAGTAACCTCCGAGTTTTTTAAAGAATCTGACTCCTTATGTAATTGGGGGGTTGGAAAGGGAAAATGAAGCAAATATATTAAAATAAGATCTAATCTAAGGTGATGTGCCAAGATTTAGGTATATATGCATGGGAAACCTTCCTTTCGAATGAGATTTGAGGGCCCGTTCAACAATCTGCATGTCCGAAAATAACAAAAAACATAGATGAAAATCCTAAGAAGTTAATCGAATAACATAGTATAGCTTCTACATATATTTACTAAAGAACAAGAGTCTGAGACATGATTTGAACAATAAATTTCTATTAAAATTATAAGATTCGTGCAGATAAACTACTTAGTACAACAAGTAGCACAGTATAATGTCTTATATTAACTAAGAAACAGAGAGGCCGAACAATTGGCATAGTCTATAGGTCTTAATACAATAATTAGAAAATAATACAAATGCCTAGAGCTTTTCAGTCTCTTTTTTTGTGATTTCTGAACCCTTTCTCAGAGAGTTATAGCAGTATAAATAGATCTTTTCCACCACTTGAAAACCAATAACCAAAAAGATTCCATAGACACGAGTGATCTTTCCCTTGGATGATTCAAAGACAATCATAACAAAAAAGATCCTTTGGTTTCCTTGAATGAAGCGCGCCCTACAGTAAATGATGGTTGTGGTCCCAGGGAAAAAGTAGCAAAACTCTCCAGGTGACACTTGTCACTCACCCATAGAGTTTTTTACGACACGTGGCAAAGAGATGGGGCTTCATACTCGTTCATTCCTCCCTTTTGATCAAAAACCCCACAGAGAAGACACATGAAGAAGTTTGCCTTTCAAACGTTAACCGTGGGGTCCGCCAAAAGGTTGCTCATGGAATGATGCAACATGGCACATGGGTGGAGCTCAAAGGAGAAACAAAGGAGAGAGGGCTCTCAAAGGCTCGCACTTCTGACACATAGCGAAAGGGTGGGACTAAATAGAGAAGCAAGGGAAGAAGTCTTTCCAAGGAACACATGACGAACATGTGGAGAAAGTGGGCGAAGGTGCTGCAAAAAGGAGCCCAGGAATGTTTAAACATATAAGGCGTGGGTTGGGATCATGCAAAAAAAACACCAGCCCAAAGGGAGCTTTAAGGATTTTTAATCCATAGCTTTTGGCGACTATCAGGGGCATTTCGCCTATGGGATGGGAACCCAAAATTTTTGGTTTGAAGACCAGAGCCTTATCCATTACGCAATGGAGTTAGAGCTTTGAGAGTGCAATCTGTAGAGGTAGCCAGTCGGCCTCAGATGGAATTGATATGGCACATAAATTCTCTTGCGCCTCATATAGATCGATAACTTCTTTGAAGGGAAGCTCCATAAAGATCCCCATCCCAGACTCAAATTGAAAGAGAAGATGCACGATTTGATAGGTGGCACCTTCTATGTCTGCCACAGTGGGAGTTTTATTGAAATCTTGAAAAAATGATAAATCCCACTGCTTTTCCTCGATCTTCACTGCAATGTGTTCCACTGTGGCCACTAAATCGTCAGAGAGAAAAGGTGAGGGCAGGCCCATTTGAGTAAACTGGGAAAATTACATCCGCATATTGTTCATAGTCTGACTCAATGTTGTTGAGCAATTGCTAGCCTGGAGGATGGCCACATGACAACATATGAATTCCTTCGCTTTCTTGGCAACTGACCTTCGGTCTTCAATCCCTACATTCACCAAGTTTGCATTCGCCACCTGTACAACTTGTCCAACAACTTCTTTGTCTCGGGTACCTTTTCTACAATGAACTATGGAACCCACTCCATCAGTCCACACACCTCCCTACTTAAACCTGTTGCATCTACCATGAATTGGAGTGTTGGTTGAAGAGTCAAACATAAAGACTCGAATCTCTCCCAGTAGGAGATATATAACTGCTAGGCTACCAAAAGGAGATCCAATTGACGATCAAGGGGTTGGGGAGGATTTTTCAAAAGACCAATTTCCATTTCCTTCAATCCAACATCTTGCATCAGCTCTTCAATCTTCTTGCTTGTTGTGGAGAGTTGTTCCTGCAGAGTTTCCAATTCGACATCCTTTCTTTGCAATAACTCCTCAACTTCACCTCGGGTTGTCGATTCTTTTTCCAGAGAGAGCTTTACTTCTCAGATCTTTTTTTTGAACTGAGCCTATTTTCCCTATAATTCCTCATCCTTTTGTTGCATTTCCTACTCTACTTGAGTCAATCGGTCTTGGAGCTCTTGGTTTTTCTGTTGTAGTCCAGTAGCTAGGTTGGGATCCTGGGACTAGAACCTTGTGAGTTCCTCTTGAATTTTGGCCTTTTCTACCTACGCTCGTTGAGACAAGCGTGCAATTTTGGTGTCCCTTGCCTTCTCCTTTTTCTATAGGATCTCCATTCTTTCCTTGATATTCTTGAGCTCCTCCTCCCACTTCTTCAATTGGCGACTATGCTTCAAAAATTTGGTAGTCACCACCCGCTAAGTCTCCTCCATTAGCTCAACCTTGTCTTGTGGTTGGGTTGTGTGCAGATTGATCTCCACAACATGTATTGTATAATCCTCATGTTGCATCTCCCTTTGTAGTTTGATGGTGTTCAGAGTCATGGTTGCAAATTGCAACGACCCTTGCACTTCGTTAAAAACATGCATGGCTCGGCTGGCTTTGCTGCATCTTTTTATTTTCTTTTATGGACCCTGATAGCCTGTGCTACCTTAGTCTTGTTGCCTTGATCAATAAATTATGCTAGTGACCTAATCAGCTCACCAGCGAAGGGTGCACCAGGAGGAAGAGCAAAAGGGAATGAAATTATTGTAGTCTCAGAGGATGTTTTCTTTGGCAGAGAGGTCATTAATGGGGAGAATAGGGGAATGTTATATGTCAGGGTCTAGTTTGGGAAGTGACAAAAGGACTCATAGGGAGTGGTGGTGGAAGCGAAGATGCATAGGATACCATTTGTTGTTCGATTTGAATTAGAGCCAACACGATGGGAGCAAAAGGATTTACAATGGCGGGTTGAGATTGGGCTCTAACAAAAGGTGGAACAAACCGCGGGGGAGTAAAAGCTTCCTGTCCAATTTGGGAGAATTGGGAGAAACTTCATGCAAGAGTAGAAGCAAAAAAGGAAAGGCCGAAACTCGAAGTAATTGGAGACGTAGAGGTTGCAGGGTTAACTCAAGACTGTGAAGCGAGAAGAGAGAGAGAGAAAGATACTTGAGTTGCCATAGACACCGATCCTTGGCTCGTTGCAAGTACTTGTGAGCCTTCTCCAGGAGCTGCATCTGTGCACAACCTCTTCTTGGGTAGAGAATTATCCAACTCTATGACCTCCTGAGACTATTGGGATACCCTAGGTCTCCTCATAGCCCATGTACGTTGTAGTGAGGCCTCCAAATGAGATGCAGTCACTTGCATGCTCAGTGGAGCTTTGTCGGGTTGTTCCACTACTTTTCTAGTTCTATGCATTTGGGCCTTCTTCACCTCTTTTATTTTCATTATCGTAGTTGCCTCCTTTGGATCTACATCCTCATCTCCTCTTACATCAGTATCATCATGCACTCGATTCAAGAGGTCATCAAATTTTTCATCCTTGTTTGTCTCCTAGAAAAGGGCATCGAGGCATTGGGTCTCCTAATGATAAATCCATAATTGTATAATCTTTTCCTCACTCTATTGTCATGTCTTGGCCAATTGATTATGAAGGGCAGTCCCAATTTTACATTTGTCACTGGGCTTGGTCAAAGGAAAATAGAAAGAGAGACATGGCGGCCTCTTATCATCAGTAGGAACATAGGCCAGGTCCACAAATAGATCATCCCAGTCCCCTAACTGCGGATTTCATCGAGCTTCCCAGTAAGGCCAGGAGTTGTAAGTTACTTTAATGTTAAACTCCTCCAAGTCATTATCAGGATTATAATCCCATTTGTCATAAATTAATACTAGCCCTAGATGAGCTAGCTTCACCTTTAGCAAACCATGTGTCTGCTTCATTAATATTATTACCATACCAAAGCTCAAAGGGCATTTGAAAAAACCTTTTTGTTTCTTTCCTCCACAAAACTTGACGTCAATAATCACCAGTTGCTGAAATACCTCAAGGGCCAACACCCTATTTGTGATGCATACCGAGAGCCATAATGGTTCCTTGGTAAAACCATGCAACTTGACAAATGAAAAATCCTCTCCAAGGAACCAATCACAAGGAGGAGTAAAATATTGCATCCACTCTATTTGCTCGGTGGAAAGATGATAACCCTCGCCCTCCTTACTAAAATCTTGCAAAATCAGAGTCAGGAAAAACTCGGAGAATGCATAGTAATCATAAGTTATGGAAAGGAGGGGAGTCCACATAGAAATCGACCTTCTTACCCCATTTTCATCAAACATAGCCAAACCCATACGGTTTCCAAAGAAGTCAGGGTTTTGGTGCAAAAACATGTGAGAAAGGAGAGAAGAAAACCTGAACCTATGTTTTGTCTTGTATTCTTTGAATTGGTTCAGTATCTCTCGAACAATGACCTCCGTGAAGTCATACCAGAATAGAGAATGTTGTCTTCTCAACTGAAAACCCAAACCCATTTGAAACTCTTGAACGTATTGATCACTATCCATGTTGCAAATAAAATCCATCATAAAGAAGGTGTTCTACAAGTTGGAGTTGAAAGCATTGTGCACAATTAGAAATTGTGGCAGCTTTGCTGCATCTTCTCTAGACCTTTTTGTTTCTTGGTTATAAAATTCCAGAGCATATTTTTTGGTCCTCTAGAACTCTTTCGCATTCTCTATAGTGAATGTCTCCATTCTCTCTACTCTGGAGCTCCTTCCAGTAGGGATGCATAACATATTCCTAATAGCGTCCACGCTGATCACAATCCTCAGTTTTCGACCTTCAATGGCACTAGTATCCAGGTTGAAATGATGAGCCCACTCATGAACTAGTTCTGGGTAGTGGTGTACCAAGGGTACCATATACTATGGGAGACCACAAAACCACAACTTTTGCGCCAAAGACTCTTGGCTACTAGTATTTTTCATCCTCTCACAGGCTACTTCCCTAAGACTCTTAGGGTTAGTTCTAAGGATAGGGTCTTGAATTTTATCCCATTCTTCCACAATCAAGGCCTTGTCCCTATGATTATCCTTCTCTACAGCCCACGTGTGAGGCCACTTTGGCTTTCCAGGAAGTCCTGGTGAGGCATAAGAGACGTCATCAAAAATATTGGCCATTGGCACCGCTAACATGATTTTAATCAAGCTTTGGACAACCTCACCTTGTGCTTTCTTTTGAGGATTCTGGGCTATTTCAAGACTCTTTAGACCTTTGCGACACTCAACCTTTTTGCAACTCACCCAGGTTCTTTCCAACAAACTATGCACTCAAAACACCTCGCAATGAACTACGTATTCAAAACTCTTTAGTTCTATTCTTTTGCATGCAACACTTAGCCTATTCTCGACTTGGAGTTGTAGACAACGGTTGCCTTTTGCAATAAATTCGGCATGTACCACCAACTCATCAGTTCATACAAAATGAATTCCTACTCTCTCTGAAAAATACATTAATTCATAATGATGATTAGCCATCATGTCTTACAGTGCCACCCTCATGGGAAATTGATTTGGGAGTAAAAGGAGATGCAGAACTTTTTGCATGCCTTAGCACTTAATAACCTTAGCCAAATGATTCAGCTAAAAGGCGTAATAATTACACAAAAAGATTTGAGCTGATCCTTCTTGGCTAAGAAACGTATATAGCTGGCCACCTGGTACTTGACCATGTGGACCATCACCTACGCCTACCACCAATTTAAGTTGATTAATTACTTCTTCTTAACTTGCACACAACAACTACAACTTGGTGGGATTTTCGAGTTTTCTCTTGATCATCATCATGCTTATCGCACACATTGTACCCGTTTAGGTCTATAAATAAACTTAAGGATACCAGCAAAATTTACATTGGTAATTGGGCTTTCTAATAAAGGCAATGGATACTCCTATTAGGCTCACTAGCAATAAGTTACAAGTAGCTTTTTTAGGTGAGATTTCTAGTAGACGTTTAAAGCACATAACCAAGAACAACCATTCTCTGGAAATAATTGTGATGAAATGGGTATTGGGGAGGGATTGTATAGAATATGAGGATAAATATAGAGTAAACATTGGTGTTTGCTCTCATTTTGTTGCCTCTCTACTTGATATCCAAGTGTTGAAGGGGATGATACAGAGGCTTACCAAAGAGATTTTCCTAAAGTGTTACCTCGAAGGCCTTGGCGAAGTTGTGATGGATGTGGTGTATGGCCTTGGGCTCCCCACAACAAGTGATCTCCGTTGACACATTGAAGAGGACACAATGGTGCCCTAGGTGCCATTCCTGAGCAAATTTTGCATTATGACGATTGGAGAACATCGCCAAAGGGTTTCTCGTGCTTGCCACTTCCTACTGAGATGCTACAACATAGTGCTATTTTACGATGTGGAGTGGTACACTGAATTCAAAAACCTGGTGTTTCCTCATCCACTTTCCATTGCTATTGTGGATTCTCTTGTTGCTATTGTTGTTCCTGATGTTGTTCCCGATGCTATTCCTAATGTTGTTCCTGATGGACCTGTTGTTGTTGATGGTGATGTTGCCCTAGTTGAAGAATGAACTCCTTTCTCTTCCATTTTGAATATATGCCTCAGAAGGCATTTAATACATATACTCGAGAAGCTGCTTAGTATATATATACTCGAAAAGTATGGCCCGAGAGCCATTTTGAATTGTAATATCTCAAAGCATATATATTTATCGTATAATGAATATAAAGCTCTTTTTGTCAAATTTTCGTCTCTTTTGCTTCTCTGCTTGTTGCATAATGGGTTATGTATAACAAAGACCAAGCTAAACAAAACACAAAGAAAATATTTGCATAATTGCACATTTACACTGGTAAAATGGTTAACGAAGCTAATTGAACAATTTGAGGTAAATTCCATTGACTAGAATTCCCAATGCTTCTTTTTCCATATTTTCTAATTCAAATGCATTATGTTGTTTGCATTGAATAATGAAAAAGGGTCTTCCTGAAGACTATCAAATTTCCCGTGTTGTCTAGGCTTTGTGGCTCCCTCGTTGAATTTTAGCACTAAGTCTCTGCATTTAAGACCCTGGTCGAAGGTTTTCTTGTCGAACCATTTCTTAACTACTTGTTGGTAGGTTTACATGGTCATTAGATCTTTTCCTCTTTTCTCTTGCACCTCCAATAGCTCAGCCAATTGGACCTCCATGGCTCCATTTTGTTCCACCTCCAAAGACTTAAGCAACTGCAGTGTGAGAATTTCCATAGATATAGGCAGTAGCGCTTCCTTCCCATATACCAGCTCATATGGAGAAGTCTTTAAGACTTGCTTGGGGGTTATTCAGTCTATCCAGAGCATTGCTTTGAGGTTCTGATGCCACTCTTTTTGATGCTCCGACCCGATTCTTTTAATGAGTCAGACTAAATTTTTATTAGTCGACTCGGCTAGACCATTTCCCTGTAGGTAATAGTTTGAAGATGTCTTTAGGAATATGCCATGCTTAAGTGAAAATTGACATACCTTTGAACCCAAGAAGCCCTTCGCATTGTCGGAGATAATGGTCTTTGGTGGGTCGAACCTCGTTACCAATTCCTTGAGGAAATTCACAATCTCCGCCTCTGTCACATTCTTTAGAGGCATGGCCTCGATCCATCTGGTGAAATAATTTGTGGTTGTGAGGATCCATTTATGTCCAGCACTGGAGGTGGGATTAATAATCCTGATGAAATCTAGTCCCCACTGTGTGAAGGGTTCTTCAACCATTATCAGATTCAGAGGCATTGTTGAGTTCTTCCTCCTCCTTGTGAAGAATCAGCATTCTTTGCATCGTTTAACCAGAGAGTGTGGGTCATTGAAAAGCGATGACCAAAAATACTCGACACACATAATTTTGATGGTGGTGGTCTTTGCAGAGAATTGCCCACCCGTGGGATTGTTGTGAAGTATGCCTAAAATTTTATTCGCTTGCTCTAAGGTGACGCACCGTAGAAGAACACTGTTGAAGTTCCTTTTGAAAAGGATCCCCTCAATGAGCACATATCTGCTATTCTGCAATCTATACAATATTTTCTTTTGAGATGGGAGGCCTACTGGATATTTCCCAATCTGCATGAATCTCATTTTGTCTGCCAGCCAGCAGTCTTCAGACTCAGATTCATTAAGTAGAATTAGCTCAGGTTATTCATCCTCCACTTGCACTTCTTCATCACGTGCCAGATACTCGTACAATCCTCTTCCCCGCACGGTGTCTTTGTGGGCTTGACTTCAATGTCATATTCCAGGATCTTAGTTATCTAGTTGGCCCTTTTTTTATGATTTCTTCTTCCATAATGTACTCGTGGAGACTAGAATGCGCAACATATACCACCACCTTGTTGCAAGATATAAGATGTCAGAACTTATTGAGCCCCTTAACAATGGCAAACACTTTCCTTTCGATGAATTTATAGCTCGTCTCATAGTCCTTTAAGGTCCAGGAGTGGAAGGCTATTAGATGTTATCCCTTTCCTTCATCATCCTTTTATGTCAAAATAGTAGCAATGATAGATTTTCTACTGAACACATACATTATGAAGTCCTTTGATAGGTCTAGATTTACCAAAATAGGGGTTGAAGAAATAGCCTCCTTAACCTTTTCAAGGCTTCTCTGGCATCTTTAGTCCATTTGAATAATTGATCATTTTTTATCATCAAGGTGATAGGTCTAATTAACCCTACAAAATCAAAAAATAATTTTCTTACAAAATTTACCTTTCCTAGGAAGGACTGAACCCCCTTTTTGTTTACTGGAAGGGGAAGTTCTTTGATTTCATTCACCCAATCTGGATCAATAGAAATTCCATCTTTAGACACTATAGGTCCCAATAATTTACCTTGAGGTACTCTGAAGATACATTTTTTCGGGTTTAGGGAAATCTCGAACTCTTGGCATTTCTTAAAAACCATTTCAAGATGATCAAAATGATCTTGTTGATCAATTCTCTATAGGCAATATACATTGCTCGTTGGAAGATAGCTCTCGCATTTGAGAGGCCGAAGGGAATTTTCACATAGGTGAACATTCCCCACTTGGTAGTGAACGTTATTTTATGTCGGTCCTCCTCTTTGACCTGGATCTTCTTGTAATCGGAGAAGTCGTCCAACAGAGAAAACATTTCTGAGTCAGCCACTGTTTGTAAGATAGACTCCATGGAAGGCAAGGGGTAGTGGTCCTTTAGGGATGATTTGTTCAAATCCAAGAAATCAACACATAGGCAAATGTCTCCATTCTTCTTTCAGATAGGAACCAGGTTGGACACCCATGTGTTGTGCTTAATTGAGAAGATGATCCAAGAGTGAATAAGCTTTGTCAATTCTTGCACCATCAATGCCTCAATCTTTGGATTCACTGGCCTTTGCTTCTAGCAGACGATTTTTTCTCCTTTCATCAGTTCTATAGTATGTTGGATGATTTTAGGATCATATCCCTTGAGGTTATCATATGACCAGGCTACTACTCCTTCATATCTTTCACAAAAATGTATGAGTCACTCTTTATCATGTTGTGGGACATCTTTCTCGACCTTAAGCTTCCTTCCATCTCCGACCTAAAGGTCTGCATAATCACTTTGGTCTGCTACAAAATTCCTCTTGTCATTCCTTGCATCGTTTCAATCAAATAGGTTTTTGAGAGTGACTAGTCCTTTTAGAAGCTTGTTGGACCTGAGCTGAATAATTTTCCCTTCATAGGCCTCTACAATTTTTGGTTGGAGTTGGTCAGTGAACTCTCCTGAATGCTGAATAAATGAGGTGATGTATTCATCACTTTCAAACACTTGCCAGCTCTATTCATTATCTAGGATTGCAGGTTAGATGATTACTCACACATAGTGTATGTTATGAACTAGTTTGGAAATAGGGTCAAATTGAGATCCTATTGTTGTCATGCGATCCACAACTGCATTTTTCTCTATGGGCACTATCTGAATATTGAAGGCTTCAAATCTTTCATTCAGATCTCAGACTCTATGTCTATAAGGTCTCTTGTGAACATTCTTTGCTACGGAGACTCCCCAGACTTGATTTACAATTAACTCAGAGTCTCTGAACACCATTATTTTTTTAGTGCCCATTCGCTTCGCAAGGCTTAGACCTTGCACTAGGCCTTCATATTCAGCTTCATTGTTCGAATAGGTAAACTGAAAGTGAAAATACCTGAGTGTCTTTTCATTGGATGGGGATGTCAAACATATCCTGGCTCCTGCACCAACTTTACATCTTGCTCCATCAAAATGTAGCATCCATAGCTCTAAGGCTTGACCACCCTTGAGTTTCTTCAGAATCACTTGATCCTCATCATAGATGACATAGGTTCCCAACCCGGTGGCATGATAATTGCCGAAAGGATCATTGTCTATGAATTCACTCAAGAGGACCTCTTCGACGTCTGTCTGATCTCTGATCACTTTCTCATCTTCTAGTAACTCAGTACAATACATCTCATCCTTGGTGATAGAAGTATGAGTAGCCACAAAGTTGATCATGGCTTCATCTGCTACATGTTCTGAATGTAAAGGTTTAGATACTATCTTCATTTTAGCTCCATGGTTGGCCTTGAGGATCAAGTGTGACCAATCCAAGGAAAGATATCCACCTATCTTGGAAGTGAACTCTCAAGATAAGAAAATATCGAACATGGGAGGAACATCAATGATCATGATATCTTATGGAACAGTGATGCTAGGGTAGGAGAATAGAGTCAAGGGGAGGTTCTTGATGACACCTATAGTTTCAACCTTATTCCCATCAAGCTACATAACCCCTCTATTTAAAGGTTCATAGCTAAGTCCTAAGGCTTTAGCTATTTGCTTGGGCATGACTGCGGTGCTAGCACGAGATTCAATCATAGAATTGTGCAACAATTTCTTACCCATAATGAGGGTCAAGAAGAAGGGTTTCGGTTTAGGCTTAACTTTACTTTCAGTAGAGACTTCTTCTCTATTATTTGTGAGGACTTTGGCCTGAGATGGTGAATCAATGGCCTTTCCTTTAGAGAGTTGCTCTGTCAACTCTGTGCTCGCATCTTCCAGTAGGGCCTTCTGCAACAATGATTTCTGCTCCGGAATAGCTAAGATATCCCAAAGAGATACATTAGCAAAGGATTTCTTCAATTGTTCCACCACATTGAATGGCAATGGATTCAAAAACTTATGGTCCTTAGACCTTGTTATAACAATCTCCTTGTTGGGTGAAGATTGTTGTGCATTTGCGGAGGTACCAGGAGCTTGGTCGGGAACAATTTTGGGTTGTGGAGTGACCGGTCCGCCTGTGAATCTCCTCTTTTAGTGAGTGTTATAATCTGATTGCACTTGCAAGGCCTTTGATGTGGACGCCTCATTTGCAAACACCACCTCTTCTTCTTCCATCCATGAGAAGAGCGCATGGTCGGGAGCTTGTAGACATAGAAAATATACCGACACACTTGATCCTGATTACTAACATCATTTCATCCTGAATCATCCTCTTAATCTTGTCATCACATTTCATCCCTTAATTGAATAAATCATTATTTATTTGATTAAGTCATTCTCTTCTATTAATTAAATTAATCAATCTCATTTAATTAACCATATATCTCTATTTAATTAAAATAATTCATTTTACTTGATTAAATCTCTAAAGTCATCATCTTAAATTAAATAAATTAAACCTTGTTTAATTTAATCTAACATCATCATCCCTCTTTAATTAAATAAATCAAATCCTTTATTTAATTAAATCTAAATCACATTCTCATCTTTTTGATTTAAATCAACCCATAAATCTAAATCAAATTTGTCACATCAACTAACCCCCCATTAAATTAATTAAATCTTGATTAATTTAATCCCACTCATTTAACTTTTCTAGATTTTGCCACTTGCACATGAAAATACATTTAATGGATTTATCAAATCCCTATTTTCTCTCAACATGGCATCAAAAGGGAATATTCCTCCAAATTTGAAAATCCCTCCAAATGGATTTGTCCTTCCAACAAGACATTCATTCCTCTTACATGTCCTTGTGCATTGAGCCAAGTGGCATTTAATTCATTCTTTTTCCCTTTTACATGTCATTTCACTATTTTCAAATTCCACTAAATATCATTTATTGTGCACAATGACCAAAATGTGCTCACCCTTCATCCTCTCACATCTTCACAAGTGGCATTTGGTCATTGGTTAAAGATTAGTCCCACATTCATCCATTTTGTCTCTTCTTCTCTCAATCTCATCTATAAATAAGAGGTTCTTCTACTTCATTTTCATCCATAATTTGAGCAAACTCACTATACTCAATTTCATCCTCAAGCATATCTATTTTCATCCATTTTATCAAGATTTTAACTAGGTTATGCAAATTTTTCATCATGGAGCTCAATTGAATCTTCATCAAAGTGCATCACTCATCAACATTGCATCATAGGAGTTGGGAAAGGGCCATTTCCTACACACAAATTGACACCAACTCCCCCATGGGATCAAGAGTTTGATTTACATTGAATAGGATTTGATAGCTTTTATTTATGTTTTTCATCTCATTTCTTGTTCTTTGCAATTTAAATGGATTTCATGGGGAATCTTGATTCTCACTTGCATTTGATCTAGTTATGTTCTTATTTCTTATGTTTGTGCAGGTCTAGGATTGGGGTTCACATTTTTGGCACTAGAAAGAGGGGGAATCTGAAGGATTTAATCATGTTTTTTGAAAAATTATGTGTTTTTTTTGCAACTTACAGGAAACTCAGCCACTAACGATTGTCAAGCGATGCTATATTGCACTACTATAATCTCCAAAATTCGTCGCTTGTGTTTTCCCGCCCAAAAAATTCAAATTTCAAATTGACCCATGGACTTTCTAAATTACAAACTACGCCACTGGTCAAACAAAGCCGCAATGCGGTCTCTATTTTACTGCAGAGCACCGCTCTCAGTAAATTAGCGACACTATATTGCGTTGTTGATCATTCTAAACTGCGCCACACCTGCGAACTGCGTCGTTGAAGTTGGGTAAAAAGAAAAAAATTAATTATTTTGACATGTGCTTTTTTCCATTTTGATTTATTTAGACTTCTAACTAGTTTCCAGTCTTTGTTTTTGCAATATTAACCAATTTCTTGTAGGTTGGCTTGATTGAAGTAAGAAAATAAAATGAAGAACAAGGTTCTCTATGTCATTATTAGCTCATTCTATTAAGTGTTTTTAAACACTATGGGAGAACTTATAATCCCTTTCTAAGGATTTGATTACTTTCATTCTTGTAGGAGACACTAGATTTCTTTTGGGCTCTAAAAAGAACACTTCAAAAGCTTTCAAGTTTGCAAACAAAGGGTTAAAAAGAACTTTAGAACAACTTACTAGATTTGGTTTGAGGTTAAAAATTGAACAAAACAACTTTCATCTTTCCTTTTGGTGCTTTAAAAAGAATCCAATCATTGCTTTGAGGATTTAAAATGAACATGTGCATCTTTGTTTTGTAATCACTTACCCAAGATAATATCATCAAAAATGACGTATGCACTTCTCTCACGCTATATAGCGATCTTGAAAATCAAAAGTCTTTTTGGTGATCTTAAGTTGTGTAAGTGGTTGCCTTCACATTTCAAATTGGGTTTTAAAAATTGAACCAATCTTGTGAGTGTGAGTGGAGTACATCGCGAGTATTCTCTCTTTGTTTCTCAACAAAGATCAATTGAACTACGGGTGTACTTGCTTGCTTTTGTGTACTTTTAGAGGGTCTTCCTTGGTGGGAAAAATTACTCACCCCAAGGGAATGACTCAAGTGGTAATGAGAATAAGCCAAGCTCTTCCAAACTGCTATAAATTTGTGGTTACGATGAAAATCGTAAACAATGGGAAGCAGTGCATGACAACTCTCCCCCATATATTTATGATGCGTAAAGCCCTTGTTCTAAGGGTTGGGAGATCTCTCACAAGGATTTTATCACTACATCCTCTAAACTGGATGCCCTTACTATGAACTTTTGTTTAGAAGCCTCAAATCCCAATATTTGTTGGCGTCAGGAGGTCGGACCTTCGGAGCTGTCCCACAATCTTACGTCTTTTAGTAGAGATGAGAAGTATTCCATGGGAGATTCATGGGTACTGATGCTTGGCTAACCCGAGAAGCGAGTGCATTGTAAGGGGGAGCCTGTGTGGTCAAGCATCTAATCATCCACTAAGAGTAAGCATAGCTGGATTCGTCCAAGTGGGAACTCAGCAGATATTTGTTTTTTCTAGCCTAGGGTTGTGCAATCTTGTGAGTTAGTTAAACACATTGCTTGGTTCCAAAATCTTGAAAACAAACATTCAAAATTCAAATCCTCCAAATTTCAAACCCTTTAGGGGGGGAAAATACCTTTGAAAAAATCCAAGTTTTATTGCTTTCCCTAGGGATTTTATCCTTAGAGGTTTCTAAGCATTTGGATTTACATCATAATTTGCTCATACTAAAGTCAACATTAGGAAACTTTTGCCTTGATTTCTTTGATTTCCACACAATGGACTTTGTGGGATGAAAAGGAGTTAGGAAACTTGACATCTAGTTTGAAAACTCTAATCAATAATTGTTTGTGGTAAAAAGAACTCATTAAGCAAAGCTAAGAACAATTGAACCCCACATGTGTTCTTTCAAATGATTTCCTGCAAAATCAAAATCCGGAAACCAAGGTTCAAGAATCTTAGTCCAAGAGACCGTGAAGAACATCTTTCAAGGCTTTATGAGCTAAGAGAAAGGTTGGTTTACAACTTCTACAAGAAAGCTTCAAGAAACAACCCTAACTTGTATGAGTTTTATTATCAACAAAATCCAACTCTCTTTCAAAGGTTTTATTTTCTCACATAGGGAGTATCAAGCGTGTTCTTCAATACCGAGATCTTGTAGGAAGGAGTTTTATCTAGGTCAAGTCTAGGGTCAAAATAAATCATTCTCATCCATCCCTCAACCATCAAATCAAACATCATTTCACCAACAAACTCTTGGAAACTTTGAAAACATCATTTATGCTAGACTTCTAGGAAAAATCAAAATCATCTTGTTTGGTTAGATATGTGTAGATGAATCCTTCTCCACATATTTGATCAAATTATCAAATCTTTGTGAACAAGTTTACCTCTTGATAAAATCCAACATCTTGAGATCTAGGAGTTCATTATCCAAAATCATCTTGTTTGAATAGGGGTGTCTTGATGAATCCTTCTTTACACACCTAGTTAAATTATCATCTTGTGTACAAGTTCACTCTAGGACAACATCCAACCTCTTAGAGTTTACAAGTTCACTATCCAAATCAATCAAAATCCAATCAAAGCAAGTCCTAAATTTTAGCATCTCCCTCAAAGTTTCTCAAGAGTTTCATCATCCCCATCATACATATTATGTTTATCTCATCCTCATCATCACTTTGATCCTTTAATTATCCTAGTTCTTCTCTTTTTATTCCTAAATTTATATCAATTGATCCCTATTTTATGGTGCAAACAAGATCACAACACAAGAATAATATGGAAATCAACAAGGAAACATCAACTTCAAGTGACCTAAGTCAAACTGCTCCCGAAATGAATCTTGTTGGATCAAGCAATCCCCCAAGCAACTTCTCTTTACCATCAAAAAATCCTCAAGAGGAGGGTCAAGTAGAGGACAACACTAGCAATTTCTTAGGGATGACACAGGATGACACAGGATGAAAATCCTTGAGATGGTGCAAAATCTTGAAAATCATTGAATTGTCAATGCTATGATGAAGTTATATTCCTCCCAATACATGCTTGAGTTAGCAAAAGAAGGGGGTAAACTCCCTTCTGACTATGGCATAAGCACTATTGTGGAAAGAGCTCTTGGGATCATGCCCTCAACCTCATCCACGCTTCCATTTCAACGCATCACTCAAGAAATCCTGCAAATCATATCATCTATCGCTCCAACCCCGCCAGTTGTTAACAAGGGAAGCTCATTGCTTCATGCACTTCAAACACATCCCCTTGTGAGCAACTGAGACTTAAATACAAACACCACAACAGATCAATCTATCCCAGTAAATCCATTACACCCATATATTCCACTCACATTCCATGATCCTGCCAATCCAACCTCTTTTCACGCAACACCAATTTATCCTCTGGATACACAAACCTCTCTCCCTACCTCACAAGGAGAGGGTGATTTGTTTGGAGCTGGGGGAATCTTTGATCCCTCACCATCACTTCAAGGGAATGCACCACCCATATTCCCACCCTTTCCACCTCTACCACTTGCATCCACATCACCCCTTGGGTTGGGTCTTCCCCCTTTACCTACCATCAATAAACCAAATCAAAGAAACCTCCCATCATAAGCATCACACCAAATCCTCTCGTCTTTCTATCGATATCGCAACAACAGATGGAAACCATCCAAGCAACCCCAACAATCAACACATCTACCATCCCCCAAGTCCCTCAAAGCATGTTTCCCAAGGAACAAGCATCTCAATTACGCCATCCGCCACTCAAACCCCGATCATCAACATGATCATTCCCCTCATCACAACGGTCAACACCATTCCCAATCCACCGCCACCATCACCAAAACACAACATGGAAAATTCATTCAGCATCACATTGCAAGCAACTCGATAAGCCGCAGGTATCAAAAGGCACTCCAAAATCAACAAGCTGCACAACTAGTTGCTCAGCAAGCGCAAACACAATTGGTGGAACAACAAGCACAACAGGCACAACAGGCTACCCAAGCCTAAGCTTTACTACAAAAACAACAACAACAACAACAAGTCGCCCAAGTTGTGCAAGAAACTCAAGCCACACAAGCCGCACAAGTTGCTCAAATTGTACAAGTAGTCCAACAAGCGCATGCTCAAGCCCAAGCTCAATATAAAACTCAGCAAGCGCAAGCACAAGCCCAATACCAGGCACAATTGCAAGTAGCCTAGTAAGAAGCATATCAACAAGCCTTGCAAGATTATCAATCACAACAACAAGCAGCTCAACAACAATCCCAACAACAAGCTTTGTTGGCACAACAACAACATGACCAACAACAAGCGTTTTTGGCTTAGTAGCAAATGTAGACATTACTCGCTCAACAAAGCTTACAACAAATTCCCACCAACATTCCACCCATCAATCCAACACCTCAAAACACGTTTACTCCACATCCTAATCCGCAAAATGATGTGATGACACAAATCAAACTGCTCTCGTAGCAAGTGCTTGATCTTCAATCAGGAAAAATAATAAGGACACCCGACAATCTATGTCCCTATCCTTTTGACAAGAGCCTTGCAATGGTACCATTCCCTAAGGGATTTGAAATCCCTAAATTTGACAAATATCATGGGATAGGAAACCCTGAAGATCACATTAGGGAATTCCAAGTACATTGCATGGAAGTCGCTTACAATGATACATATCTGATGCGACTATTTCCTTGGAGCCTAGCTAGTCCCGTCATGGAGTGGTTCTCTCGTCTGACTACGAGCATCAGAACATTCCAAGAAATCATAGACGCATTCCTAAAAAATTATGCATTCAACATGGGCACAAATGTTAGTCTCGAGGAATTATCAGCACTCAAGCAGGGAAAGGGGGAATCATTTGCCTCCTTCCTACAATGATGGAGGTCCAAGGCCAATCAAAGCAAGTGGACCATGCCAGAAGAGCAACAAATCTACACTATCATTGCTAATCTAGATAAAAAACTTGCAATTTTATCTAAAGATGCAATGCATCACCATATATGAACAATTGATCCCCAAGGTGCTCAACATCGAAAGGGCCCTTATTACACAAGGGGGCACACCTACATATCCTGAACATCAAGATAGCCACCCATCCACTAGCTATAATGAGAAACCTCACACATGGGCGAAAAACAAGAATGGCACTAATGATGGAGTGGTCGATGCTAAGGTCGTCATTAGTGCTCCAAAATAGAATGTCCAAACACATCATCAACTGCAAAACAACAACCGCAATAACACATAAGATAATGCAGTAACCCAACAACCACCCCCCAATCAGGTCAACAACCTCCATAATCAAGGAGGACCACCTCCGTGAAATAGGTATCCCCCCAAGAGGAAATTCATAGCCCTTGGGGAATCAATTGAATCCATCATGAAAAAGTTGGTCAATGAGAACCTCATCAAAATCCCCACTTATGATAATTACCAAGAGCCCCAAGTGAAACCACCTTGGTATAATGAAAATTTCCTCTGCGATTATCATAATCTCAAGGGGCATACGACTACCAACTGCATGAAACTGAAAAATGTCATCCAAGACCTCATTGATGACAAAATCATAAATGTTGAGCAACCAACTGGAAATCAAGATTTGAAAATATACACGAATCTGATGCCCAATCATAATCAAGGAAACGATAAAGGTAAGCAAAAGTTTGGCAAAGTGAACCACGTATATGAAGGGGTTGTCGCATACCTTGACGAAATGGTCACTGTTGTCGGTATCAAGGGAGCCGACGTCGATTGTGGAGTCACCACACATGGTGGCAAGGTCACCATTTCTGGGGAATCACAGCCATCTAGGACCCCCATCTCAAATCATAAATCCATTCCTAATGGTTACAATGTCCTTGATCAATTAAAAAGAACCCCTGCTCAGATCTCCATCATGGAGTTACTGAAGATTTTTGCCACCCATAGGGAAATACTTGAGGAAGCATTGGCTTCATCCACTATCTCCACCAACCTTGATACGAAGCAATTCCAAGCTATGGTTGGTAACATCATCACTCCAAATCTCCTCACGTACTCTGATCAAGACTTCTCCGCCCATCCATCTCACAACCATGCACTCCACCTTGAAGTCCTAGTTCACAAAAATAAGGTTAAAATGGTCTTGGTGGATGGGGGTGCAGGCCTCAACATTTGTTCACTCAAGCTTATAAAGAATCTAGGAATCTCTGAAGATTCCATTGAAAAAGGTAAGGATATCACAATTAGGGCTTATGACGATCAAGAAAGAGCATCTCAGGGCACTATTCAACTCCCTATTCAAGTAGGGCCAGCTGTTATGGAAACTATCTGTCAGGTGCTTGACCTTGACTTGCCTTACAACATTCTCTTGGGGCACCCATGGATCCATGGGATGCAAGTAGTTGCATCTACATTCCACCAATGTGTCAAGTTTTCATACCAAAACCAAGAGGTCACAATCCATGGTGATCCTAAGCCTTTCGCCTACTATAAGAACCTGGAAGCCAAGCACTATAAAGTTCCCCAAGTCCCCAAGAATGATGAAGGCCCCTAAAATCCATATATAGACCTCGTCCAACATAGCCTTCACTTCTGGGACAAAGACACCCGCCATCCCTGACATATCCGACATCAAGCTCATGATCCAAGACAATGGGTGTGGGGATTATAAGATGAAAAAAAATGCTTTTGTCATAGGAGAGTTACCTCAATCTTCTAGGTCACATGGACAACCCCAATTAGTTGAAACGCCCTCACAAACTTTCAGGGCAGACCCTTCTACATTCCGATGTTGGGGGGATCTAAGTCGGGAGATAGTAGATGAAAGAGACATTTCAAGCTCACTATATCAAGATGAAAGGCCCGCACCTAATCTTCCCATAGATGAAAGAAGAAAAGGGTTACAAATGATGCTTGGTATGGCCTACAACAGAAATGAAAGTCTTGGGAGGAACAACAATAGCCGACTGGAGCCCATCATTGTTGAGAAACGAATGAAAAATCTTGGCCTTGGGTGTACCCCTCTGAGTATAACCATACGTGGTAGAAGTCCCCCAATAAATGCAATCAGGACTCCCCCCTCAGCTAACGACAACCGCCCTACGACTACCAGTATCCATAGGTCTTCCCTTAGATAACTTCACCGTTGACGTGACCGATGTTAGTAGTAGTAGTGATGATGAGGATACTGTAACTGGCTTACCCATGCTTTTTGAAGATTCCTCCCTCCTCATGATCAGTACCTTATCCTTTGAGTTGGACCACCAAACCCATGAGATAAACTCAGTATACCCCCAACTCATCAATTATGACCAACGAGGACCATCAATTTTGGACACATTTGAAAATGATGAGGCGCTTTCAAAATTCATGGGATTATGAGATACAATACCGTATGGAGATCATAAGGCTGGATTTGACATCACACTGGATACTTAAGCCTATTACTGGGAGACGATTGAATCCTTCAGTCGCAAAAGTGAGAAATTGAGAATAATCTCAATGTCCTTGAGTGAAAACTACACTATGACACTCTCTAACCATAAAATAGTAAAAATAAAGGATGCATCCAATGGTAAAAACCTCTTTGAGGCACTAGAGGATGAAGGATTCAATCTTCCCCTCACTGCGCTTCATCAAGAAAAATCAACAGTCCTAGCAGAACAATGCAATCTCGTCAACCTGGGAACAGAGGAGCTATCACACATAACCTTCCACGCTAAGTCACTTCTCACGAAAGAACGAGAACTCTTAGTTGCATTCTTGAAAGAAATAAAGGTAAAATTTGCATGGACTTATGCTGACATGCCTGGGCTTGATCTAGAGGTATTCGTTCATCACTTGGCCGTATATCCCGAGGAAAAACCCATGAGACAAAAGCTTAGAAAGAAGCATCCTCAAATAGCCCTGCTAGTCAAAATAGAATTGCAGAAACTCTTGGATGCCGGTTTCATATGCCCGATTGATTATTTAGAATGAGTGTCAAATCTTGTACTAGTTTCAAAGCCAAATGGGGGCATCCACATCTGCACCGATTTCAGAGACCTAAATAGAGTGTGTCCCAAGGATGATTTTCTAGTACCAAACATTGACATGATAGTGGATATGACGACCAAACACGAGATGCTATCGCTAATGGACGGGTTCTCGGAATATAACCAAATCATGATAGCAAAGGAGGACCAACACAAGACAACGTTCACATGTCCGTGGGGAACCTACTACTGGAATGTGATGTTGTTTGGGCTAAAGAATGCAGGAGCAACATATCAAAGAGCCATGACATTAATCTTTCATGATATGATCCATAAGACTGTGGAAGATTATGTGGATGACATATTAGCTAAATCAAGGAAAATACGGGACCACATATCAGCTTTGAGCTCCAGTTTTGATTGGTTGGAAGAGTACAAGGTCCGACTCAACCCAAAGAAGTGTGTCTTCGAAGTGCAATTAGGCAAGCTCTTGGGGTATATCTTGTCAATGAGAGGAATCGAGGTAGATCCCACCAAAGTCAAGGCGATCCTCGAAATGGAAGTACCCAGGACACTAAAATGGCTAAGGGGTCTACAAGGAAGGCTCAGGTCCATTCGCAGGTTCATAACACAACTGGCAGACAAACAAATCCCATATTCTCATCTACTCCACAAGGGGATAGCATACAAATGGGACAACAAATGCGACCAAGAATTCAACAAAATCAAGGAATACCTACACACACCACTAGTTCTAATGCCGCCATTTCCAAGAAAATCATTGATTCTATACATATCAGCAACAACGACAGCTCTCGATGCTCTCTTAGCTCAGCATGATGAAAACAAAAGGGAAAGAGCAATATACTACATCAATAGAACAATGGTAGGACATGAGCTAAACTATACTCCTATTGAAAAATATTGTCTAGCAGTCGTATTTGCGGCTCAAAAGTTCAGACACTACATGTTGGCGCATCAGATCAAGCTAATCACAAAAATAGATCCGCTCAAGTATCTAATCTCCAAACCCTCTCTCATAGGATGAAAAACCAAGTGGGTCATGATATTGAAAGAACATGACATTGAATATGTAGAGCACAAGGCCATCAAGGGATAAGCAATTGTGGATCAACTAGCAGAGACACCTATATATGCAGAAAACCCACTTATCTCAGAGTTCCCCGACGAAACAATTTTTAGCCTAAGTGTAGCAAACCATTGGAAGATGTATTTTGAAAAATCCTACACACATCATGGGTCAAGAGCAAGAATTTTCTTCATCACTCCCCAAGGAGACTGCATACCCAAATCCTATAAACTATCATTCCCATGCACGAATAACATAGTAGAGTATGAGGCTCTCGTTATAGGATTGAGGATTGTAGCACAATGACAGATGATGCCTCTTAAGGTGTATGGAGACTCTCAACTCATAATCAATCAAGTAAACAATGAATATCAGACAAAGGATGATAAACTGACTCCATACAAGAAATTGGTGGAGAGCCTCAAGGAATCATTCATTGATATTACATTTGAACAACTACCCAGAGCAAACATTAGAGAAGCTAACACAATGGCTACAATTGGATCACTCTTGGAAATCCCGCACAACGTCCCAAAACAAGAATTCCTTGTAGAGAAGCTTCTTGTACCAGCATTCGAGGTACCAAAGTCTAAATTTGTGTGTGAAATTGTTGGTCCCGGTGATCCCTGGTATCATGACATCTACACCTAGTTGAGAATAGGAGTCTTGCCAACCGACATAACCCCAAACCTTAAACAAGCCTTCGTCACTACTTTGTCATCCTAGAAGAAACCCTCTACTATAGGAGCATTGAAGGAACCCTGTTACATTGCCTAAAACCTAAGGAAGCCCTGACTGCCTTAACTGAGGTACACAATGACATTTGTGGTTCACACTCGAGCGGTATGACTTTGGCTAACAAATTGCTGAGGATCGGATATTATTGGCCCATAATGGAAAGAGACGCACATGACTTTGTCAGAAGATGTTTGTAGTGTCAGCAGCATGGGGATATCATCCATGCACCAGCTCAAGAGCTTCATCCCATTGTTACACTTTGGCCCTTTTCATAGTGGGGGCTCGATCTCATCAGTAAAATCACCCCCACCTCATCTAATGGCCACAAATTCATCATCACCACCATGAAGTACTTTACAAAGTGGGTCGAAGCCATTCCCATGACCTACATAACTGGAAAGCAGATATCTAAGTTCATCCTGAACTACATTATATGTTTATCTGATTAATTCATTCTCTCCTATTAATTAAATTCATCAATCTCATTTAATTAACCATATATCTCTATTTACTTAAAATAATTCATTTTACTTGATTAAATCTCTAAAGTCATCTTATTAAATTTTATAAATTAAACCTTGTTTAATTTAATCTAACATCATCATCCCTTTTTAATTAAATATATCAAATCCTTTATTTAATTAAATCTAAATCACATTCTCATCTTTTTGATTTAAATCAACCCATAAATCTAAATCAAATTTGTCACATCAATTAATCCCCCATTAAATTAATTAAATCTTGATTAATTTAATCCTACTCACTTAATTTCTTTAGATTTTGCCACTTGCACATGGAAATATATTTAATGGATTTATCAAATCCCTATTTTCTCTCAACATGGCATCAAAAGGGAATATTCCTCCAAATTTGAAAATCCTTCCAAGTGGATTTGTCCTTCCAACAAGACATTCATTCCTCTTACATGTCCTTGTGCATTGAGCCAAGTGGCATTTAATTCATTCTTTTTCCCTTTTACATGTCATTTCACTATTTTCAAATTCCACCTAATATCATTTTTTGTGCACAATGACCAAAATGTGCTCACCCTTCATCCTCTCACATCTTGACAAGTGGCATTTGGCCATTGGTTGAAGATTAGTTCCACATTCATCCATTTTGCCTCTTCTTCTCTCAATCTCATCTATAAATAAGAGGCTCTTCTACTTTATTTTCATCCACAATTTGAGTAAACTCACTATACTCAATTTCATCCTCAAGCATATCTATTTCAATCCATTTTATGAAGATCTTAGCTAGGTTATGCAAATTTTTCATCATGGAGCTCAATTGAATCTTCATCAAAGTGCATCACTCATCAACATTGCATCATAGGAGTTGGGAAAGGGCCATTTCCTACACACAAACTAGCACCAACTCCCCCATGGGATCAAGAGTTTGATTTACATTGAATAGGATTTGATAGCTTTTGTTTATGTTTTTCATCTCATTTCTTGTTCTTTGCAATTTAAATGGATTTCATGGGGAATCTTGATTCTCACTTGCATTTGATCTAATTATGTGCTTGTTTCTTATATTTGTGTAGGTCTAGGATTGGGGTTCATAGAGCTATATCTATTTCTTGCTCAAGGGACATCCCTTGCATTTGTGCGGTGAGTACCACATTTTCCATTTGTGGAGATGCATATGCATAGCCTCTTGAATCCGACACAATGCCTTGACTACGTTGTTCTACCACTCTTTGTTGTAGATTGTCACGTGGACAATTTCAGGGCATATGTGCTTCGTTGCAGGGGAAACACAAGGGATTGATATCATTAGCGGGATTATTTTGCCCCACTACCAATTCTTTGTTCGAACTTGGGTGAGCATTTTGCAGCGGAGTAGGCACCGACACCATCTGATTACTAGTTTGAGCCTGTGGACTCGTGTGCGAGCCTCCTTAGAACTGGTTTGCTAGTAGGAAGGTCTTCCACCTTGGTAATTTTGGTAAGCTAGCTTCGGGGGCATGGACTGATTCTGCTTGATGGTAGTTATTTCATTTGAGATGTTCCGTAGCAACTCCTTGACATCACTCATCTCATCCTTTGAAGAGTTAGATGTAGAAGAAATATTATGCGATGCGCTCAAATATGCATACATAGATTAAGGAGAAGCAAACACACTGGTAGAAGCTGCTTCTTGGGTGGGAATTGACAACTCTGCAAATATAGGCATAGCGGGCCGAGGCGGTAACTTTTCGACATCAATCAAATTAGTCTCTGCCTTAACAACAACATTATATGCATTCAACAAGGTGTTCCCACCAAGGGATTGGATCATCACCGATATATCGATGTTAAGAGACTTTAGATAGAACATGAATGCCAAATCTGCAAGCGAATAGATTATCATCTGGATCCTTTGCCAAGTCATGTAAATTCGGGCATTAAAGTTGGTCATGGCCTCCTGAGGAGCCCACTTTATGGTTGCTAACTACTGAAATAGCGAAGACCGATCTTCATTATTTGAAAATCGCTCATAAAAAGGATCTCCAAGTTGATCCCAGGTATCGATAATATTGTCTCCCAAAGTGTGATACCAATCAAGTGCCTTGTCTTTGAAAGAGGTTGCAAGTAATCTTAATGCTACGTTTTGATCAGTTACACCATGTACCAAACACAAGTCCGCCACATCTTGTAGATGTTCAGATGGTGTCTTCAAGCCTTCCCCGATGAATTTTGGTACAACTCTCAAAGCAGAGGTTGGGATAGGGGCCCAAACGGTTGGTGCTACTGGTGCTATGAGAGGGCTTTCGACATCCCATGCCACATTATTTCTGTTAGTGATTGACAACATGGTTGGTGGAGGGGTCGAGACATTTACTGGACGAGTTCTTGTTCATACTGTTACCATTGGTGGCACTAGCAAGCTAGGGTTGTTCATGGTTTGGGATCTAGTAATAGGTCTATGGCTCATACACCCACTTTAAATTTAGATACATTCAAGAAGTCCCATCGAGCGTGCCAAAAAAAGAACTATTGATGCCTAAAATTGCTAGGCAAACAACCTTATGGGAAACTCAGTTAATGGGGGACCAATTGCACTAAATTGAGTAACCTCTAGGTTTTTTAAAGAAGTTGTCTCCTTCTGTAATTGGGGGGTTGGAAAGGGAAAAGGAAACAAATATATTAAAATAAGATCTAATCTAAGGCGATGCGCCAAGATTTAGGTATATAGGTATGAGAAACCTTCCTTTTAGATGAGGTTTGAGGGCCCGTTTAGCAATCTGCATGTTTGAAAATAACAGAAAACATAGATGAAAATCCTAAGAAGTTAATCAAATAACATAGTATAACTTTCACATACATTTATTGAACAAGAAGAGTCTAAGACATGATCCAAACAACAAATTTTTATTGAAATTATAAAAGTCATGCAGATAAACTACTTAGTACAACAAGTAGCACAATATAATGTCTTATATTAACTAAGAAATAGAGAGGCCAAACAATTGGTACAGTCTATAGGTCTTAATATAATAATCATAAAACAATACAAAGGCCTAGAGATTTTCAGTCTCTTTCTCTGTGATTTTCAAACCCTTTCTCAAAGAGTTACAACAACATAAATAGACCTTTTCCACCACCTGAAAACCAATAACCGAAAATATTCCATATACACAAGTCATCTTTTCGTTGGATGATTCAAAGACAATCGTAACAGAAAAGATCCTTTGGTTTCCTCGAATGAAGCATGCCCTACAACAAATGATGGTTGTGGTCATAGAGAAAAAGCAAAAAAGCTCTCCAGGCGACACTTGTCACTCACCCACAGAGTTGGTTAGGACATGTGGCGAAGAGACGAGGCTTCATACTCATTCATTCCTCCCTTTCGGTCAAAATCCCCACGAAGAAGACACGTGGAGAAGTCTGCATTTCAAACTTTGACTGTCGGGTCTGCCAAAAGGTTGCCTATGGAATGATGCAACATGGCACATGGGCGGAGCTCGAAGGAGAAACAAAGGAGAGAGGGCTCTCAAAAGCCTATACTTCTGACACGTAGTGAAAGGGCGGGGCTCAACAGAGAAGCAAGGGAAGAAGTCTTTCCAAGGAGAGCGCAACAGACACGTGGAGAAAGCGGGTGAAGGCGCTACAAAAAGGAGCCCGTGAATGTTTAAACATATAAGGTGTGGGCCGAGATCATGCAAAAACAACACCAACCCAAAGGGAGTTCTAAAGATTTTTAATCCACACTAACACTTTTTTTTGGTTGAGTAAATAGGTTAAAATCAGCTAATGTTGATGAAGGGGTCACATAGCTACTTCCCTTATGTTATTCTTGTGAATTTCTAGCCCTGTCAAGGATATGTATTTTAACCTTGTTTTGTAAGGGTTGTGCGTGTGTGAGAGGTTTTTCTATTAGACCCTTGAGTCATCTTTTAAATGTTATTACTTATTTTATGTCTTATGAAGTCCTTATGTGGTTTTAATTGTTTAAGAAGTTTCCTAGGTGGTAGGTCTATGGGTTAGGGGTTTTTTTATCCCATAAAACTACTTTAATAAAGTCTAAAACTCACTCTAATTACCCACTTATGAAAAGTGGCGAAAATTGGAGTTGATTGGGTGGTTGAAAATTTATAGGGAGGTGGTTGTCTTTTCCCTTCTATTTATTCTTTATATTTGTGAGGAGAAGGGGCTTCTCTCTTTTGCTTGACTTCTCTCTTTTTGCTTCGGTTTTAATTTTGTCCTTGGGATGCGTTCTCCTTTTGGGAAGGATAATTCTTGGTGGAGATAGAGGAGAGGATGGGAGAGGAAGAATGGAAGAATGAGGCTTGGAGAAGGAGAGGCTATCACCTTTTGGATTTGCACTTAGTTTGGTAAGGTGTAACTTATTGCTAGATCCTTTTGAGGTATTTGTTGAAATTATGTGTTTGGTTTTGTCTTGTTGGAGTTCCAACTTGTTTTTGTTTCTCTTAATGTGTATAGCTATTTAAGGGTTAGGGTGATGAATTAGAGTATGGGTGTTGGCATTGTGCATAGTATGTGGTGCAATTTGTTTAAGGAACCCCTGCGAATAGTTGTGGTGTGTGTGTAAGGAAAAGCTATGTGACCCTTAGAGCTCGGGGGTGGATTGAATATCAATCCTATGGTTGGAAGGAGAGCTTGTGTTCATATCATATTTTTTTTGTCTTCTTCTTTCAGGTGCATACATATTGAAGTTGGAATCAATGGAAGGCCTATGGAAGTTAGGAGTCCAAAGAATGATATAGGTCCTATGAATTGGAAAAAAACTTCAAGTTCCAAGGAGTAGAGTTTTGGGAAAACATAATTGTTGGGTATGGTGGTTGGTTCAATTTGTAAATGTGCTTGTATTTTTCAATTAGATGTGTAAATTCAAGGAAGACCTTAGGTATGTCTCAATCCATTGTTATAAAGAAACTAATGTTGGGTAAATATAGACTTTATAAGTGTAATTATGGTAGTCATTGGTGTAAATCTTTAAGGGAATAAAAGATTGAGTCTTGGGCATCAAACTCCAATCTTGTTGAGAGAACTTTAAAGAAGGAATCAAATTCTTATTGGATCTAAATTAAAAATTCTCTTGTAGTAAGGTTAATAAAAGCATGTATTGAAGGTTTTCACAAATCTAAGTTCTAAGGAAAATTTAAAAACATAACCTTTTCCTCTTTGAATTTCCTTTCTTAATACAACTAGTTAGATTTTATATTTACTCTTTCAAAGAAATTATATGTACATAATGTGTAAATATAAATCATACATATACATATTATTTATACAAAAACATTTAAGAATTAGATATAAATAGAAAAATAAATAAACCTTATTATCATATATAAATTAATCTAAAAACAATTAAATTATTATTTAGCAATGAAATTTTTAAAAGTCTTCTTATACCTAAATTATCACTTTTAATATAATTAAAATAAATAAATTTTATTAAATACATATACTTTAACTCAAAAGAAAAGAAATTATTAGATACATATTTAGACAAACCAATCTCTCAAGACATAAATCAAATCTACATGGAAGTTTAGATCCACAATAATCAAGATTGAACTACATAAGATTCTAAGACTATACAAGCTTCGACACATCTATTAAATTGAAGGCATCAAAATTTGACAGACAACAAATAAATTTAACATTAATTCTAAATTTAAACACTCATAGCCTTCATATTTAATTTCTAAATATTTATCATCCACATGGAATTAGTCTTGCCCTAACTCGACTCATATACCTAAAGTACATATTGTTGAACAACTAGACGGATCACTAGAAATACCCTATAGTATTAAAAAAAAAAACACATTTTATTTTCCTTACCAAAAAAACCTACTAATATCTAATCTTCAAGCTGGGGCTCACTTGAAAGTTATCCATCCTAATTTAGGTATCGAGGGTGTCCGAAGAACGATGAATTCCCGGTTTATAACTTCACCGGCTAGATGCGGTTAAAGAAGAGCTTTGATCAATTAAAAAGGATATCTCGATTCCAAAGGGGACGAGCTGAAAATCAAATATATTTTTCCACCAGGTCGGTCATCCTGACTTCTACACCAGAAATACTTCTGGAAGCATTTAGTGATCGTTAAAGTACAGACTCAGTACTAGGAAACCATCTATGGAAAAGTTTCATTATCGGTATTAGCCGATTCCGTCGCGAATTTCATTACACTCTAATGTCTGCCATTCCAGATGAGATATGGATCCATATACTGGACATCGGCGTACAACACAACATCTTAAATTACAGAGACTTATCATCCCTTGCAATCTCTTCGCGAAGGCTTTCTAGACTAAGCAATCACAGCTTCCTCTGGGAATTGCTGTGGCCTAAAGACTTTCCTTCTCATTCCATTCCAGAATCTCTTAATAAGGATTTCAAGACTCTTTACAAACAAAAGTAAGTGCGAGTTCAAGATTTCTTTTTTTTTTTTTGGGTCGCTATTTGAATAACGCTTTGTTGCCTGATGATTACTTGTAAAGTAGAGACTATTAGGTTTTGAACTGTATGAATAAATTAGTGTGAGATTTTGCAGTGAGGTGCTTGTTTTCAAACTCTTTATTTAGAATTTCTAGATGTCGCGGTTTCTTCCGCTCGGAAAAGAATAATTGAAGTTGGGTAGGAAATTGAATTGTGTACGCAATAGCACTGATTTTTTAGAGCGTTATGGCATGACGATTTGGGATTGCAATTAGGGTTGTCAATGCCACTTATACTGTTTGTTCCTTTTAATGCTGTGGACTTCAATACAACGATTTTTTTTTCTGGGCAAGATAAATCTTGAGCGAGGTTAGCAACCACCTTTAACGCTGTGTGGGGTAAACCTGAAGGACAATTTGAAGATTTGTAAATGTCGGTTGAATAGCACGTCTAAGATTTGTAAACCCCAAAAGGGGCAATATCGACGGCCAAATTGGGGATGCCATAATCTCTGTGAATAACATGTATGTGTATCATAGTTAATCAAAGATATCTTCTTCACGCAAACAAATTAAAATTAAAATCTGTAATTAAAACCCTTTTGAGCGTAAAAAATGGTATGATAACTGAACTCATGTCATTGTATAGAATATTCCAGAATGAAAAACCCATGAGACGGAAAATCACCATAGAACAGAAAAGTATATATTACTTTCATAAGAGTCTCTTTTAAGAAGAACAGCATGTTCAAAAGGAGTCTTTTTTCGAACCCTAAGCTAGAACAGTATATCTTTCTTTAAGATATTTACATAAGTCATTTTATGCAAAAGTCCTGAAACTGGGATAAAATCCATTTAAACATGTTCTATACCCAACCCATAAATGAACCCTAGGTATATCTTATCTGGGTCTTGGCCAAAACTGCTGGTAAGCACTTGATCACTCCTCAAAAATCTCAAACTCCTCGAGTCATTCGAAATCATCCACTGGCTCGAACTGGTATAGCTTGCGTAGGAACTGATATGCATCCAAAGTGCAGTCGCGATGCACTAGAAGCTTGGCACCATCGATATCTAGCAGAAAGGAGTAATAACGCGGAACTCCAACTGGTAAACGCAGATCTCGTGGACGAGGGATACCGACCCCGAGCTGTGTAGCGTTGAGAACGACGTCTAAATCCCCAAGCAAATGTGGTTAAAACAGTTTGCGGGTCAACTCCCCAACGACATCCTTGGGAACCCTAAGGTCAAGAAGAGAAGCAACAAACCAAGCTGGTATATCAGTATTTACTCGGTGCTGCTCCTTGGAAACCAGAAACTTCTTTCCTAGAATGAGCCGAATGGCTTTCATAGTCATCAACCCTCTTTCAATCAATACCAGTTTTAAATGCTGGTCTGTAATACAGCCTAAGAATGACAATTGACTCTGATCACTTGTTAGCAGGATAGGAGTCTCCATTGCGAACATAAATGTCAAACTTTTCTTTCGACCAACCATTAATTCAGACTTAAAAGAACCTCCTACATGTGCAATCATACAGGAATAAGGCAAAATCCTCTGTGATAAATTGAGGTACTGTAACACATGAACGAAGTAATGGCTAATTATTCCAATGTAAGCCTAAACTGGCAAGCACACTGAGCAATCTAAAGCCATCAGCACTGATATGAGTGTTGGCTCGTGTGAGGAGGAACACGTCCTCGACGGGTACATACTTCGAAGGAAAGGTGGCACATTTTAAAAAGACTCTAAATTAAATCCCTGCAGGGTGACAGCGTGGCCATTATGATAGGATGGGAATTACCACACAAAATTTGGTAATACTTACCTATAAAAAAAACGATTTGTAAACCTTATTTGAACCAAAATTTTAGTACTTGTAAACAAAACTTGAATTGTATTGATAAGATTTGTAATCATGGATCACTTAAATGTACCCTGTAGCTGACATATCATAGCCTCAACACATGTCCATCAGATATATAGTGTGCCTTATCTCAGTGACGGGGATTTGAACCTTGGTCACACTTTACAAGTGATCACATTTACATTTAAACCATAACTCCTTTGATATTTTAATCCAATATTTTTTTGTGATCTTTTCCCCTAAAATGGGGATCAGACAACACATTCATTTTGTCGCTGCACCAAGTTCCGGAAATGGGTAGTTAAAAACATGAGCAGTGGAAGAGCGGGCAGGCCTGTCAAACTTCTGAAACTTTGGGGTTGACAAGCAAGATAGAAGGAATTGGAAATGATAGAAACTTCTGAAAGCCCTTGTACATGTTATAGAGAACTCTTTGAAACCAGTGCTGGGATTTTCCTGAAACTTATTCAAACCTGAGTTTAGACAACATAAATTTGATAAATCCTGAGAACAGATGGAAAATATTGGGATTTATTTCAATCTACTGGAATCTATTCCATTTCTTCTTTAGGAAACTGCCACAGTTTCCGTGACAGAGGTCTGCTCTCAGGAATTCAGAAATTGATTACAATCTTGTGGTCTACGATGTTGTTGTTTTATAGAGCAGATATACAGAAGGAAAGTATACAGTAAATGCAACACATAAGACAGAAAACACAGCAAGATACCCTGGGAAAACCCTCCTCCTGAGGGAGAAAAACTCAGCAAATATGTCTCTCTAAATAATGAACAATAAGAACAGAAATCTGCTTACAACACAGGCCCAACTTATGGCCGAATATGATACAATGAATAATAGCATCTCTCTTAGATGTGAAGACATAAATGAATATGTTCTTCCTTGAAATCGGACTGCTGCTATAATATGATGCTCTGCTGGTCAAGTGCGAACTTCTTCTCTTCATGCAAATTGCCTTTTGTGAACTTAGATGATAAATGAACAAAGTTGACCTTCTATATATACATGTTGCACACAACCTTGAAGTAGGTCGGCCAAGGTAGAAACAAGTATTTACAAAAGATAATAATAAAGTCGGCCCAAAGAGAGTACAATAATATCTTAAGAAAGTCGGCCACAAGTATTGAATAGCCGTAAGGCTATCATTTAATATTTCTTCAAAACGTGTGAGTGGAAGATGCAGCCCGACGCTGCTAACATCAACATTTCCTCTCAGCTAGGGATGATACTTCCACCTGCACAAACAACACATATCACCTCAATGTGATAAAAGAGCTTGTCACCTCATCGTGAAAGCAACATAAGATATCACCTCATTGTGATGTCGGATATCACCTCATCGTGATATCAACCATCATGGCTACCTCCATAGATGGTGAGAACAAGAGAATCATCACGGACTCCCTCATGTGATGTTGTCACCTCAATGTGACTTTCACCATGGCTCTCCCAGAGGGTGATACACAAGCACAAATAAATTCATCACGGATTCCCTCACGTGATGCTGTCATGGAGTCACACACATGACATCCACCATGGCTCTCCCAGAGGGTGGAAACAAGGGCTTTCACCTCAAATCTCAAAGAGAAATGCATTATCAAAATTCATCACGGATTCCCTCATGTGATGTTGTCATGGAGTCACACACATGACATCCACCATGGCTCTCCCAGAGGGTGGAAACAAGGGCTTTCACCTCAAATCTCTCTCAATAGAGAATTGCATTATCAAGGGCTTGCATCTCAACTCTCTCTCAATAGAGAATTGCATTATCAAGGGATTTCACCTTGAACTTCTCTCAAAGAAGAACTCATTAAACAAAGGAACACTGATATTGAGACTCCCTCTCGATCCTGGCTTCAGAGATTGCAAAGAAGACTTCTGGAGATGTACTCCCTCTAGCCACCAACTCAGTCCCTCTAGTGTTTACTCCCTCTTGATCATTTCTTTGGTTGACATGACTTCTTCACAAGAAGCCTCAAGCTTTTCATCACTAAGTAATCTCTTATCATCTTCTTCCCCCTAAACCTGTCCAGGAAGCATTTTAGATAGAGATTACTAACAGTCCATAATTATCCAAAGAAATATCAAGATTAGAATCGTACAAGTTATATCATGAATGAAATTTTTCCAAAGATCTTATGCTAGTGAACACAACACAATTCAAGAGAATCTACTATCTCCCTTAATTACAAGATCCAAAGAATAAATAAATGATATAACTCAGCAACCAAAGAATACTTATCTTTTTAACCTTCATAGTTTGAACACAATGACAACCTGAAAGGTACTTTGTCTTCGAGAGATATCTCCTATCATCAATGTAGTCCAATGTTTGCAAGCTATGACTCCAAGCTTGATCATTTCTTCATTCGGTATGACTTCGATATCCAATCTTTCCAGATGCAGATTGCTTGATGCTTAGGTTATCTCAATGTTATGAATTAAATAATTACAAAAACAATTCATGAACATTATTCAACCATGCAATACTTATCTAATGGATTTCAAAAATCTCCTGAGTAATAGATACTTATTTCATCAATCATGTCATGTCTTTCTTTCAATTTCACAGAAGAGCTAATCTCAGCAAAACAAAAGACAATCTTCACAAATTAGCATGATCCTACTTGCAATGAATAAATCTAAATAATCTTATCACAGTGATCACTATTTACTGGTCACACATAATCCTAAGTAAATAATGTCAGATTTGCATAACTCAACAAATTTAATTTTAGCCTAGAATAGTAAATACAATAAAAAACAAAGAATACTTATCTCTTAAATATTCTGAAGGGTGGACACCGTATGATATGTTGCACTTGCGCTTAGATCAATACACAGCCTTCATGGTAGCAATACATGATGAATGAAGGTGACACCAAATGATCTCATCCACTTTAATGAATCACAGATCAACTGAGCACTGCCCTTAGCAATCACGGATCTAAGTGACTTTTCCTTAATACTCAATACACTCAATATAATCAGCGATAATTCCAGAATGAATTCCGAACAACAGTTATGTGCTTCCACCAAGAGCAATATTCCGATATCAAAAACAGAACTTGACTTCTCCCCGATAGCTCTTCAATGATAATTGCATCACAATGGCACGATATCCTTATCTCCATATATTCACAAATTAAGGATTGACGGTAATGTTCTTCAGGTTGAATGAAGTCTCCTCACGGCTTCTTTCTTATCTACAATGTAACATAAAGAGATATTGCCATCTCTAATACTCATATGATATGCAAGTCAAGACATATCCGTTCCTGACAGAGGCTTTCGATGCCACAAACTAAAGTCTTTTGACAGCCGTTCTGGTCAGCGTGACGATTTTAACTACTGCGGATTTCTTCTGAGAAAGAAGCTCAGCGATGGTAATAACATCATCCCCACAGCTAGGTGATCCATCTCCTTCAACTCTCAGGGGCACCCGATAATCATGGATGAGGTCCAGATTAAATTCGCTTAGCATCTTACACTCTACATATTTTGATCGGCTTATTCCTTTATCATTTTAAATCTGCATATCTGATCAGATCTTAGCATCAACCCGCTCTGATACCATGTTGTTGTTTTATAGAGCAGATATACAGAAGGAAAGTATACAGAAAATGCAACACATAAGACAGAAAACACAGCAAGATACCCTGGGAAAACCCTCCTCCTGAGGGAGAAAAACCCAGCAAATATGTCTCTCTAAATAATGAACAATAAGAGCAGAAATCTGCTTACAACACAGGCCCAACTTATGGCCGAATATGATACAATGAATGATAGCATCTCTCTTAGATATGAAGACACAAATGAATATGTTCTTCCTTGAAATCGGACTGCTGCTATAATATGATGCTCTGCTGGTCAAGTGCGAACTTCTTCTCTTCATGCAAATTGCCTTTTGTGAACTTAGATGATAAATGAACAAAGTCGACCTTCTATATATACATGTTACACACAACCTTGAAGTAGGTCGGCCAAGGTAGAAACAAGTATTTACAAAAGATAATAATAAAGTCGGCCCAAAGAGAGTACAATAACATCTTAAGAAAGTCGGCCACAAATATTAAATAGCCGTAAGGCTATCATTTAATATTTCTTCAAAACGTGTGAGTGGAAGATGCAGCCTGACGCTGCTAACATCAACATACAAGTGGGTGGCTGTTACTTATTCTCAACAGATGTTGTCAAGTAAACTTTGGAGCCATTTGCATCAAAACAAATAGACGGGTTCTGTTCTATTGTAAATTAGATTTTTAGGTGACTCAATTTTATTTCAATAAAATACTTTCCTGGTAAAATTTTCTAAAAACTTTTACTCCACACAAGCTGCCATTTGACAATAAGGCAGTGGTTGGCTGTCATTTGACAATTAGGCAATGGTCCTATAGAAGGGAAATTTTGCCTAAATATAGTATCTTTTTGGAGATAAATGGTCCCATGACTCTCTCTTGCTCTCTCCTTCCTCCCCTCTCACTCCTCCCACCTTCCCTTTGTGTGTGTATGTGCATGTGTGCATGCTTGATCTCGAACTCTTGAACTGGGATTTTGAAGAATTGTTGAGGTTTACCTAGCATTTCTCATTTGGTTGCCATTTGACAATAAGGCAATGGTTCTATGGAAGGGGAATTTTGTTGAGTAAATTTAGGCTCTATTTGGAGATAAATGGTCCTGTGGCTCTCTCTTCCTGTTGCAAGGTGTGCGCCCTTGGTCTCCATGTGCTGTGCAGCACAGTGCTCGGGTTCGCGACATGGCTTAACCGCCTCCCTTGGATTCATTAACTCTAGTGGTTGTATCGGGCAGTAGCAAGTTGATCTTTTGGTGCAACGACAACCGTCTTTGCAACAATTGGTATTAGAGCCTGGGTCACAGGTTGTTGCAAGGTGTGCGCCCTTGGTCTCCTTGTGTTGTGCAGCGCAACGCTCGGGTTCGTGACATGGCTTAACCGCCTTTCGTGGATTCATTAACTCTGGCGGTTGTATCGGGCGTTAACAGGTCAATCTTTTGGTGCAACATGCAACAGTCTAACTAATCTATAGTTTAAGAATGGTAACTAACTACTAGATTCAATTGAAATGTAACTAACTAGTTTTCTTACTAGAGTTTCTTTTGCAATAACGATCGGAAAGATAAACTATTTGATCAATAACTACATAAACAATTCATCAACTAACTTCTAGATTTCAATTTCAGCTGAAAAAGAAACAATTAACAATCTATATAACCGAAAACCGCAGTTGGTTAATAACTAACTTTTCCATTACTTTCGAAATGAAAAGAGCATTTATTACATCTATGAAATAAACATGTTAAAGTAAATATAATTGAAATTAAGAGAGAGAGAAAGAGTTACAAGAAAGTACAATCTGAAGGCTTCTTGTCAGAATGCTTGAGCAAGACTTGTTTTCAAGGGAAAAATAAATATCATCAAGGGCTTTTCCGCCCAACCAAAGACCTACTGGTCTCCTGTGTTTCTTCAACTGAAGAAACCCGAACCTTCACAAGGGCAGTCAACAAAGGATCACATAAATACCATCATGCCATCTTAGCCTAGTGTCAAGAACCTATACTACCTGGTTACTCCTAACTAGAAAGACCATCCTGACTAGGGGTATATTTGTTTTTTTATGGCTGACAAATGCTTAATCTAAGCATCATAACCTTGACCAAGGATTTTATCAATAATGTGCATGTTACTCGTGCTGTCAACACTCTCACCCTTACTAGGCATTTAGGTTCTTAACCATTGAGTTTATATTAACAAAGATTCCATTTTTAGTTATTTCTTTTATAGTCAAGAGAAGAAACTTATTTCAGACTTTAGAGGAGAGATTATAGTCTTAAGACAGTATTGAAAGAATCCTTCACTTAAGAGTAAGACGTCAACTCAGGTTAGGCATCAACAAGATTCCCAAAACATTACGCATTTAAAGAATCGGGTATTCAAAACTAGTTTAAACCAAAGAAAGTATTATATGACAACAATCCAGGGTACAGTGTTTACAGTTTAAGAATCAGATCCAGTTTAGAACCCCGAAGAGACTATCATTTGCATAAAGTATAAACATAGGTGAGGTAGATAGAGAGAAAAAATCTTGATTTCAAGCTAAGAAACCATTGCAGAATCGAGAGTAAATGAGAGAGAAAACCTTGCTAAACAGGTAAAGGAAATTGCAGATGATTACCAATTTTATAGTTCACTAGACTGATTGGAAAACAAAGAAAAGTGTCGACGTTTCCATCTCACTTCCATGAATGATTCAAGAGACAATCAATTAAGCATGAATAAGAGAAATCAAGACTTTTATAATGTGCCTAGCAAGTCGTTTGAAGCTCGTTGATACTCTTGACGTCCTTACTCCAATGATTTCGCTATCAGCTATAGGTTAATGATCTACCACTCTGTCAAGAAGATTGCAGTGATAGTGAACTATTCGCGAATGCTGAATGCTTATGCTGTCTATGGAAACAGAATGAGGAGACAAGCAAGATGACGCACAACTATGTTAACCAGAGAAGAATGCCTGAATAAAGGATGCGAAAGCCTAAGCCAACGAGGAAGAAAATGCAAGGCTATTGACAATCGAAGCCAAAAATAGAGAGTAATGAGTGAAGCCGCGATGATGCAGAATGCCGATCCAAAATGAGTATGGAATGAGTCTCAAATGAATGCCAAGAGAAAGAGAAGATTGCCCCCAAAGCAAAAGCGAATGAAGAAGAATGAAAAGAGAGTGAGCTTGCGGTAATAAAGGAAAATCATCCTTGAAACCTCTGAGTCAAGGTTCCAAGAGCATGCGACTACATGACTACCCTCTTGGACATTTCATCCAGGAGACACGATGGAAGGTTGGCGGGGAGTTACTGCCTTCCATTCCCATCGACGGCTCCAACTATTATTCTAACAACTTTTATATTTTATCGATGGACTTAAGGTTATTATTATTATTATCAACTTTAATATTTAATATTCATTTATTATCTCTTAAGGTGCACTCCAAGAGTTAATTACATGACTTCAAAAGGAGAACGTTGGTAAACAATTATAGTTGACTTGCTTCAAAATTATTTAATTAAATGAGATATGTCCAAGGTTATGTCTTAAATGTAGCCACCTTACACCAACTCATGGCTTGATGATAATTTGATCCTTTATAAACTACGGTCTCTCCTTGATGATATTTCCCTTTCCCTCGAGGTGTTGGCAATCCTGCAACCACTTGACAAAGAATTCGGGTTAGATCGTTCTTGATATCATTTATAAAATAAAAACTATTCAACACATTCACTATGAACATATATAAGGAAATTATCCATAATTACAGTTATAACCAATAAATTAAAAATTCTTTCCCAATTTTACATTCTCATGAAAGGTAGTTAATCGCAATGAACATAACGACCATAATTACATTGCCATAATCTTGTTCAAGACAAAAGGGATGTAACACAACAGCAACCGTCCTTGCAACACTTCCTCCCTCCTTGGATTTGAAAGAATCATTAAGAAGTTTATCCAGCATTTCTTATTTGACTATGGCCAAAGCAACATGCATTCTCTCTCTCTCTCAAATCCTACTACTTTCATTCTCATCTTTGTCAACAGTTTTTTAATCCTACTCAATGCATTTGCAACCTTGTTTGATTTTCCACTTCTATGTTTCAACACAAAAGAATAACTTTGCATAAGCTCAAACCATCTCAGGTCTTTGATTCAACTTACCTTGGCTATTCAAATATTGCAATATTTGGTGATTTATCGACAACAAAATTTTCAAAGTTTCAAAGTCAAAAAATACATTGTAATATAACAAAATTATAAACAATAATTGTCTAACAGCACTATAATTGTTTACATACGACAAATTTTCAAAAAACAGTCAATACAACCTACATCTTCCTCTTCCCCCTCTAGTGTAACTTAATTTTTTGGGCCTCAAACTAGAAGGTAACTCGGTATCAAAATGATGACTAAATTTTTCCTCAAAAATGTGGTTTTTTTCCTTCAATTCATCCAACTATGTTGCTTCTGCTGCTTCTCTCTCCAATTCAGAAAGATCTTCAACAATAAGCATGACATCACTACGTTCTTTTTATTTTTCTTTCTATTTTCCCCTTTTCATTCTCTATTTCTTTATATTTTTCATTTTCCTTTTCTCTCTAGATTTATATTTTTCTGTCTTTTTGTTTTCTCTCTCTATTTCCTTCTCTCATTCCATATGTTTCTCTCTCCTTTTTCTTTCTTTTTAAATTACCATTTCTCTCTTTTTCTTTCTACCAATGTCTTTCTCTCTTATTCTCGTTGGTTATTTCTATTTCCCTTTCTAGCTTTATCTCTCTTTTCTTTATTTTTCTGTTTTTATTTCTCTCTATTCTTTGTCGTGCATTCTTTTCTTTCTTTCTTTCTCTTTGTTTATTAATATCGTTCTTTTTCTATTTCATCCATCCCTTTCTTTCTCTCTTTCCTCAATTTATTTCTTCATTTCTTTCTTTCACTTTTTTCATCTATTTTTGTAACTCTTTCAATTTTTATTTTGTTCTCATTCTCTCTTTCTATTTGAGTTTATTTCTTTTCAATCATTCTCTCCATTGGCATCCATTTGTCTCTCTATCTATTATTCTTTCTTTCTATCTCTTTCTCATAATCTTTCTTTGTATCTATCTTTCTTTTTTAGTTTTTATTTTTATTTATTTTTAAATCTATATCTTTCCCTCTTTTTTTTGCTAATATTACTTGTTTTAGGTTGAGTGTCATGCCCCCGAAATTGCAAGCGTTAAAATGCAAATAAATAAATAAAATAAAATAAATAACAATATAATATAATTATAAATGTCAACAATTTAATATTATTATGATTTTTTTTAAAGTAAAAGTGGCAAGGCCACTGTAAAGATTATGTTGATTGCAAAAAACAATTTAATATTATTATAATATATATATATATAAACATAAAATAATATATATATTAAAGGCAGATTGTTAAGTTAACTGTGATGGCCCAAACTTATATTTGAAGGAGTGATTTGAAGCAGCGGTTACATACACTTGAGAACAACGATTATAAGGCATTTCCAAGGCAGCAAGGATTTTGGTTGGTCAGCACAGTCAGCATTAAGTGGTTGGCTTCATTTCTCTAAAGTCATATTATGGAATGTCATTGACTATGTGAAGGTGCACCGTACCTTCTTGTATCTGGAATCTATTAAGAGACCAACGGAATTGTGATGAGCCCACTTCCATATGGAATTCACACTTCCTTTTAACATCTGAGAAAGGTGGGCGTGATCATGGAAGTTAGGCACTGTAATTATGAGCTGCTGGAATGATTTGAAGTAATACATAGAGGGCAGAAGTTATATCCAATGATTCTGTATATTAACAAATAAAAGGAGTGGAGCGTTTTGTTAAAGGAAAAGCAGCGATCAATTTGGTAAACAAAGAGATATGTCACTGCATAAGGGCATCATAGTTTGAAGAGGTATGTCTCCTCATTAGGACATAAAGATATAGATAGTAATTGTGTTTTGGGATAAGAAGACATAGGAAAAGATAAGGAGAAATATATCTGCAATCAGGAAATGAAATGAATAAGTCTGATATGGAGAGATCAGCAAATATAATTAAATCTGCATTCAGAATAGCAATATATATATTATTTATGATTATGCAATAATGATGCTTGCAGCAATTATTGAGTCTTATAAGTAAATACAATTCTTTAATATAAATATGGATAATAGATTTTGATTCGTTTGATTAATACTAAGCAATCATATAGAGGAGAAGAGGAAATGCAAGGAAGGGAGCAGATACGAGATCACCATCTAAGTAGACCACCACATGCTGGATGTCCAATGTGCCTGCCACTTGTGGCCAAGAGGGTGAGTATCCGCTCTTGGGCTTAGATAGGAGGATTTCCGGGCACCCTATTGTGATTTCCTTTCCAACCTCTACGATGGTTGATTGTTGGAGAGATTACAAATCATGAGAAGGATAGATAAGGCAGCATGAATAGGGAATGCAGATACAAGTTTACCCACTAAGTAGACCACCCCATGCTGGTTGTCCAACGTGCCTGCCACTTGGGGCCAAGAGGGTGAGTGTCTGCTCTTGGGCTTAGTGGGGATAGCTTCGGGTGGACTTATCATGTTTCCCATCCAATTCCTTTTATGATTAAACTCCTATTATGTATTTGAAATAGTTGAGAATTTACATGGTTCAAATAGATGAGACATTTATGTTGATCATATGAGTTATATTCCAATAATAGCTAACATGATTACAGAACCTTAACCAAGATTTATCTTCTTAAAGCATATAATTTGGTAAGTTATAACCCTAACTACATTAAACTTGTGATGCTAGGGCAAATTTTAGGGTAATTCCTGAAAGTGGACATTACATTGACGAACCAAGGAAGATCCTTGAGTCCAAGCTGAAACCCTATCATTGCACACTAGTTGACGAGATATCAAACATAAACATCTGCAGTATAAAACCCTTACTACCCAACATTCAAAATGGCTGCAGCCTCAACCATAACTATCCCCACCCCAACTGTCTAGCATTATATCAAAAAAAGTCTGAACGATTAACTGGGGCTGAGGCAAATTACTTAGGCCTCGCCTCCCCAACCTTAAGATGGTTACAATTATTACCTGCCATACCTTGGTTTGAAACTTTCATCTCCTCTGCTTTTTCTTCTTTCTCCTTTGAATCACAACATTTTGAAAACCATGAGTGGCCTCCTCTGGAAGGTTGGCCTGTACCTTCTTGGCTATTGCTTCAAGGGCCAGTTGTAGACAAATCTGCCTCCTCTTAATAGCATGCAGGTGCTCCAAGAAATAGTTGAATTGAACCACTGCTTGGCGGATAATGCCGCCAATATCATCATGTAGAAGATATGTGCACATAGCAGTGGAAAGCATCGATGCGTAGGACAAAGATTGAGCAATGTTGAAAGTATTCCACCTTCCTTTGGTATATCTCGGTTCTAGCAACAATTTTGTCATCACTACGCGAATGCTAACCCTTGGAGAATTGCCCATGCCTTTGGCTAACTCCCAAATCCGGACCATCCACAGTTGTAGTGCAGGATCACTGATCTCTTGATCAACAAAAATCATAAAGTCTGCTACCACTTTCTCACCAGACGCTCTCCTTTTCCTTTGCTTTGGAGATTTCTCCACCTTTTTTCCCTTACTGTGCTTGCCATCCACCATTTTACCCCCACATGACAAGCACTAGCAATAAAAGCCATGAAAAACAATCACCCACAAAACTTACCAGCGAAAGGAAAGAAGAATGAGCAACCATTCACTACCATCAGTGAATTAAATTTGAAGATTTAAAACCATTTCATCTACTAATTACTCCACATGCTTTCCATTGTAGGCTAGTTGTCTGCCCACTGTCACTTTATCCCGTTATCAGGAGTTTATCTTTCCCTCTTTCACCATTTTTTTTTCTCATTTTTTTTTTCATTCTTTCTTCTTGTATTTATTTTCCATCTTCTAATATTTATTTCTTTCCTACTTTGCCTTTCTCTATTTGTATTAATTTTTAAAATTTTTTCCATTCTCTGTTTTCCTCTTTTTTTCACTTTTTTCTAACTTTGTTTCTTTTTTCTCTCTCATTATCTAAAATATTCTCTCCTCTCTTTCTTAATATTGTAATTTCTTAAGTTGTTCTTCCTTCTTTCTTTTGTTGTTTCTCTTTGTCTCTCTTTTCTTTCCTCTCTCTTTGTACCACTCTTCCTCGCATTGTTCATCTCTCTTTCTCTTGTTCATTCTTTCTATTTTCCTTTCTCTGTAGTTCCATTCTCTTATTATTTTGTTCTTTTGTATTTCCTTCTTTCTCTCTCTTTTTTCTGGTTCTGTCTTTATTTTTCCTTCTTTCTCTCTTTGTTTTTTACCCTTTCCCTCATTCATGCATCCCTCTCTCCCTTTCCCCCTCCTGCTTTTTTAATCTTTTTGCTTATATCTTTTAAAAAGAAAAGTTCTTTTGTTCTCTTCCTCTCTTTTTGTCTAAGTGTCTTTCTTTCCTTATTTATTTTCAATCTCTCCTTATTACTAAATATCTTTCTCACTTTTTTTTTCCTTATTTCTTTGTCTTGTTCTAGACACTAGATACTCAACCCTTAGAACTCTAGACCCTAGACCATTGAACCATGGACCTTCAATCTTAGACACTATAGCCTAGACCTTGCAAATTATGGACCTTCAATCTTAGACACTAGAGCCTAGACCTTGCTTTTAGATTGTTACACATAAAACATAGACACCATACCCTCAACATTAGAACCTAGACATTGGACCCTAGCACTTGGGTCCTAGATCCTAGAACTTGAACTTTGGAACATTGGACCCTAGACCTTACACCTTGGTGTCATGGATCATGGACCCTAGACCAAGAAAACTGTACCCAATACCCCAAACCCCTAGACCCTAGACCACAGACACTAGATTGTGGATACTAGACCTTGAAAACCTAAATCTTGAATGCTATACCCTAGAGCTGGACCTTAGATGCTAGACTTGTTGACGTGTTTTTTATGACAACATCAACACAGAATAAAGTTGTCCAACGGTCACTCTATTCCCTCTTGATCAAAGTGTCCCACATGCTAAGATTGCTTGAAAGTTCATGTGTTCGACTCCAAGGTTCCTTTTATTGCGAATAGACTCAGTTGGTTGATGTGTTTTGCTGGATTATTCCAAGGGGACTTACGTAGTTGTTCGATTTTGTGAAGCAATTAGGACATGAAAGATTTGACAATATTGTTCTGGTATCTGGACTGACCCGGAAAATGCTGAATTTAAAGGGAATAAGGATAGGAATTCTACAATCTACTTCTAAAGGGTGGAATGTGAAGATCAATTCGGACAATCTTCAAACCAAACTCCGCTTTGCCTCCCTTCGGACAACTTCCACAAAGTTGGTGCAATCTTCAAAGGATGAGAGAAATATTCAAACCATGACACAACATGTTCATACCATCACAACGATGCATATGGACATATGAGCCACAATCGAAGTTAAGCGCTATTACTCCAGTTGACCACGCAAGGCGAACCAGCCGTCAGCAAGTCCGCTAGTGGTATGGACGAGAGAAGACTTGCTCAAATTAAACACCACATTCCACAGCTAACAACTACTTGCATGAAATGAACGTCTATTTTACTCTATCTACCTTGAATTGGAAAGATGAAATGGCCTCGCTAGCTACTCATAACAAAGAAGAAATCACCAAGCAATGAAACTCTTTGTATTATGAAAAGTGTTCACAACAACCGTTTACAAAAATTTCAAAGGAAAGTTTTCTTCCCTCCTCAATCTAAGCTAACTTCTAAACTCTACTCTCTAACTTCTATCTCCAATACTCTCTAGCTCTGATCTGAAGTCTAATTCTAATAATTTTACAAATGAGGGGGGATGCCCCTTTTATAATAGGTCCAATTCAATGGACGGTTCAGATCTGATTACAATAAAGGGCTCAGATTGAGCCACCTATGCCCTGATTAGGGTTTCTGCCCTAAAAACCGCCACAGAGAGGAGTGGGCAATGAATGCACAGAATATTCTCCACTCCCCTGCAGGAATCATAATGAGCATTTAATGCCCACTACCATCATCAAGAAGATCCTCATCCATGAGAGCGTTCCCATTGGCCTTCTCCCGGATAGCAAACTCGATCAACCGGGCCAATACCGCTTCAACCTCCTGGGCAGAAATCGGTGGAATATGGTTGAGCTGGAACTCCAAGACTGCTACCGTCTGTTCGTGTCGGATGTAAGACCTTTTCCATGCCGCTAAGGCGTCCTGGGTATGCTGAATAATACTAGAGAAAGTGGAGACATTCTCAAAGTCATCCAGGACAAGCGACCTCGCAGCTGAGAAGAACGGAGCCAGTTTATCTTTCAAGCCATCAGCAGTTATTTCCTCTGGGGCCAACTTTCTAGCAAATATGGCTTCTAATGTATTAAGGACTCCCTCCAAGATGTTACCCATTGCTTTCCTCACTCTGGCTGAATCTGCCCTTGCTGCATCGTGAAATCCACGGCCTGTGACCACCGAGGAGTACCAACTGGTGAAATCATACCTGTCACCATCCTGAATCACACCTCCATCCACCAAAGTTTGTAGAGGTATATGCATCAAAGCCCCCAAACGAAGTACAGTCTTCGTCTGATAGATGCGGGTATCGCCCCAGGCCTGATCCACCATGTCAATCCGTGCCAAAATACTTGAGGCTTGCCGATAAGCATTGGCGAGGTCCTCCATGAATTTCCTTGTCTCAGTACGAACATGGCTAACCCACTTGTCCGCTTCCGTTTCCATCTTCTTTAAATCCTCTAAGCCGACAATTGACTCCCTCGGAAGCTCTGGTGGACGTTCTACTATTGGGTTTGCCGGTTCACCTGGACGTGCTAGACTCTGCACATATCCTATCAAGGTTTTGTGCTCCTTCTTCAATTTCTTATACTTCCCTTCCGTGCGGAGCAACTGATCCTTCAGCGCCTGATAGGAGTTATCGAACTCCTCGACAATTTGGGCTCTCGTAGGACGACCCAACTCCACGGTGGTGATCACATAGTTCTCGGGCCTCTCCTCGGCTCGATCATACTCCTCCCTCGGAACAGCCACCTGAAGCGTGCGAGAGCCTGACTCATCAATCGAGATCTTTGAAAACTTCCTGGCCTTTTTCTTTTCTGGTGGCGCACTGATCCTCCTAAGGAACTCCTCCATCTTGATGGCTAGATCCGTATCATCCTCGGGTTCTCTTCTCATTCTGTCTGAAAGCCAATCCGGCACTGTCTGCTGCGGATTGCGAACGACGAGGGGCTGCTCTTCTGTTGCCTCCACCTCGTGCACTTCCTCTCTTCTTGCACTGCTCTGCTCGGGCTCATCATCTTCCACGAGCTGCGTATCTCCGGACCCTTGGGTCCCCTGTTCTGTGTTTTCCTCTTCCTCCAATGTCATGTCCAACATCTGTTGGAAACGAGTGTCAGCCACTGTTTCATCTTCTTCTTCTTGTTGGCCAGCCCTAGATACACTGACGCTTATACTATCTGATTCTCGGATGTTGGGTTGATCCACCTCCTCAAGCTCCCGCTCTTCACCCAATCCTGCCCTCTGATCAGCAAATAATGAAATCACTCTCAAACTCGAAGACCGAGTTTGTGAGTGCATAGGTGATGCTTGTTCCATCCTCAACGGTATCGGCTGGGTTGGTACTTCTACTTGTGCTTCCGGTGTTTGAGCAACCTGTTTTCCCCTTCTCACCGATAGCGGCCTTGGGTCACCCATCAGGCTATAAGTAAGGGCGATCGATCTGCTCTTAAGTTTGCATACATGTCTATCGACCCAAGCCCTTGTGAAAGTCAACACCGGAATAGAGAGCGTGTCCAAGTCCATGATTTCTGGCTCGGACCAATCAGGTGGTGGGACCGAAGTATCCTTGACTGAACCATAGTCGGGTTGCATAACGTTGACATCCTCTTCCACCTGGTCGGGAACCGGAATGATCTCACATTCCTTGATCAATTTGAGGGGAAGCCTGGAAAACATCCTTTTCCTTATCTCAACCTCATCAACAGCATTTGCCCAAAAGTCTTCAATGTGGGCCTTGTGTCGGTACTCGACGTTCTGTATCATTCAGATGTTTCTGTATGGATCAAAATCCTGTCTGCCTGTGTGATACGACAGATGGTAGAATTGCAGCTCATCCTCTGCCTCTCGAGCTGCCTGCAAGGAGGGACACACCTCAGTGGAATTTCCCATGGCAATGGGAAAGTCAAGTCCACCCTTCTTCTTTTTTTGAATCTTATCATAGGCGATCAACTGCCTAGATATTTCCAGCATCATAATGTGATCGGTGGGGTACCTCGGTAGCCGGTATGGATACGAAGTGAACCCCTGCAGCCTGATGTAAGTGAATTTCGGAAATTGGATGAGCCAATATCCGTATTCCTTGATCAATGCTTGTGCCTCTTTGGATATTCTTTGCTGCGTTCTCCGCTGAAGGGTGCTCGTGATGTGCATTGTGAATGCATCATTAGCCCGTTTGTAACTGACAGGGTTAGCTAGATGCAATTGTGTGCAGGCCTCATGGATTTTGAACTGATCAGGTGCACAGCCTATCGGCTCCTTGTATGTAATCCCTCGATACTTGGTCATTCTTGCCAGCATATATATCACATACGAGCTCATGTAAAAGGTTTTTGTCCCCCTCAGGCTCCTGAACTGTTCATCTATGTTATCACTGATCATTCTTGCCCAGTCAACACATTCCTTTCCCTCCAATATGATCTCGATGAAGTAGAACATCCATGGCTCGAAGAAGTAGGCCCGTGCACTCCCATTTATTTGACTCAGCATCATCATCAAGTCGCAGTATTCTTGTTTTACATCTTCGGCAATTATCTGCTTTGGGAGTCTAGTTCGAGGTGGCTTTGGCTTTTGCATCCAAACTCTGTTGATGACCACAGCAACCCTCTCAAAGGAGGTGGAGTACATTTTATCCGCCCTCTCCTTTGATCTGTAGAGCATCTTTTCGGCGGTAGGAATCCCAAATGCCTCTCCGATGGCATCTGGTGTGAAGTTGGCAAGCAATTTGCCATCCGGCGAGACAATGGTTCTACGCTCTGGCTTGTAGTGGTTCGCACACTCCATAATTAGCTCCGGGCACTGATTTGCTGGTGGAAAACCAGCGGCTGCATAGATACCACTCTTCATGATGTTATGTGCCGTAATTGATGGTTGATGGCCTCCCAGTCCGTACATCCTAGACTTGAGTGCATTTAGATTAAATGACCCGAGGTTGGTGTCACTTAATCCTGCCAATTTGGAGACAATTGCCAATTTTGGAAGAAATGACTTGGCGAGCCTTTTGATCATTGCCTGCCGGGATGAGCTAGCCTTGGCCGTTTCAGTGTTTGCAGCTCTGCCTGCGGCTCTGCTTGTTCCAGCAACATCCTTTGCTCCGGCCATCTGCAAAATAAAATATAATAATAATAAGTTAGCTTGCAGATTTATAATAAAATAAAATAGCCTCCGAGACGGCTGCGGACGTGGAGTTAGCTTTCGAAAATAAAATTCTTCAACATAATTATCTAACTCCAAACCTTAGACTGTATAAAAGCTCTGAGCTTATAAAGAAGCTTCCAGCAACTGCACTTCTGACTAGCGAAGAAAATCACAGCCAACTACTAACTTTCAGCAATGTGGCTACTTTCTCAGCACAACATAAATCAAATCTTTTGCCTCAACTTCCGTTAACCTTAGCAACTTTCAACTTCTTCTCAACTTCAACAGCAACGAACCTTCAGCAGCTCGAACAAATAAAATTTGCAGCAACTCTTTTGCAGCTCCAAAAAAAAACTTCCTCAGCACTCCGAGAATAAGATCTTCAGCACATAATAAATTTCTGCAACTCAACACTCTGCAGCAACTTCAACAAATAAATCTTCCAGCAACTCCGGAAAACAACTTCAACCTTCAACTTCGAAATTGCAGCAACACACTTTCAGCTTTCGAAAGAAGGAGTCTCGGCAGATAAAAATTTCTCCAGCACTTCGCACTTTCAGCAACTCAACACTCCGAAATAAAATAAACTCTCAAGGAATTTCTCTCCTCAACAACTTCAAAAATATTTCAATCTCTCAAGAACTTCTTCAGCAACTTCAACTTCGAAAAATGTGAGGAGAAATGAGAGAAGAGACTGTTTAAATAATTCTTCTCGAAGAATCCTGCCAAGTAAGGCTGGGGCTATTTTTAGCACCCTCATCAATTCTCCACTCTCTTTGTTCGGAATCTTCTAATTCAAGCGCAGTAGTGGGCTAGTCGTCAGCCAGTCATTATGGCAGTTGCCATTAGTAATGATTCCTTCCTTGTAAAAAAATTCGAATTTTTCCCCTTGGTCTGCCAGTTAACAACTTGCGAGAAAAAAAATCACTTGATTTGGTTTAAAATCCCACTTTAAAATCTCGCAGTGTTTAATTGAATTCAACTTGAAAAATTCGTGGGAGTTGTAAATTTATTTCCAACTTTTAAAATGTCTGTCATTTAAATCCTCAATTTCATAAAATTTGCCTTAGACATTTTAAATTCTCTCTTTGAAATACTTAACTCCGGATGATTTAAAATCACTCGCCTGCTCGAAATAATTCATCCTCCGAGATTATTTAAAATTTCCCTTAGGAAATTAATTTTAAACTCTGTTAACTCATGGGTGCATTTTAAACGGGTTCATTTAATTTTCACTTAGAAAATACTTCATCAAGTCGTCAACCCCGTTTAAATGTCTGGAAAATTTTCATATCGTCTGTTAAACTCCTCATGCCAAGGGTGTATTTCTATCTAGTGAAATACTTATTTCACTTAGGAAAATTTCGAACATCTTCATACTTCTGGCGTTTTATTTTCCATGACTTAGGAATTTTATTAAAATCCTTTTTCTCCCTTAGGCGCATTTGATCTTATTCAATTTTTAATTCCCACGCCTTAGACATTCTTCACTTCACACACCTGATAGAAAATTTAAGTCTTCACCCCCCTTAGGCGTATATTTCCCCTTGGCATTTTATTTTATTAAAAAAAAAGTCTCCATGCCTTAGAACTTTTAAAAAAAAAATGCCTTCCTTTCATGGGCGCAAAAGAGAGGGTGAGCTTCCATTTGCAACGCCTTAGTATTTTTCTTCAAGGCTTTCACTCACCTTTGGGCGCATTTCATAGGTTGCACTCTCATTTTGTGCCTTAGAAATTTCAAAGTTCCCTTCTTGAAGGTGGGCGCATTTTACACCTTCTACTTTTGCTTTGGCCACTTAGAAATTCTTTCACTTTACCTTGGGCGCAAATTAGCCTAGAGGCTTTCACTTGGACTTAGCATTTTTCGTTTTTTTGTAACACTTAGAAGCTTTCCTAAGTCTTCACTCCTTGAGGTGGGCGCATTTAAGGTGATGTGCTTTCATGTGAGGGCGCATTTCCACCCCTCTACTCTCATTTCAATGCCTTAGGCGTTTTATCAATCATCACCTTCCTCTTACCTTGAGGGCGCAAATAGGCATGTCAACTTCCAATTTTGCCTTAGGCGCATTTCACTAGGCAAATTTCAATTTCATGAAGTGGGCGCATTTCATACCCTCAACTTTCATTTCAATGCCTTAGGCATTTTTAGACTTCCTTTCCCTTTCTTGGAGGTGGGCGCATTTAACATAGGAAGCTTTCACTTTATCATGGGCGCATTTCACTAGGGGAGCTTCCATCTTATGCCTTAGGTGTTTTTTAGCCTTCAATATCCTTGGGCGCAAATAGCATGGCGGGCTTCAAGATGAGGGCGCAAATGGAGGTGGCTACTTTCATTTTGCCACTTAGAAAATTTTCGATGCCTTAGAAGATTTTCAAGAGGTCTCCATGGTGGGCACATTTTGAGGGTGGTGCTTTCAAATGAAGGCGCATTTGGCATGTGTGACTTCCAATTTCACACTTAGAATATTTTTCCAACATTTTCAATATTCTTCCAAGGTGAGGGCACATTTTGAGGGTGGTGCTTTCATTTTTGCCTTAGACAATTTTCACACACTTAGAATTTTGCTTGAGGGCGCATTTTCCATGGGCAACTTCCATTTGAACACTTAGAAACTTTTTCATACCTCTGCCTGCCTTCATCTTCACCGTCTATTTTGGGTAAGTCAGGCTATTTTTAGAAAGTCCCTTGATTTTCGACCCATATAGCTCCGTTTTGTCTGAAAATTTCACCATATGACCCTCTTCGCCTTGTGAACCTGCTTTGCCAGTCCTCTGCCCTGACCTGCTATTTATAGCCACCTGCTATTTATAGTAAGTTCTTGACTTTCTGACTTCCATGGCTCCGTTTGACCTGAAACTTGCAACGCCTGATCCTGAGAACTTGAGTGTCGCTCTGATGCCAACCTCGGGTGCAGACCTGCTATTTATAGCCATGCCCTGACTTACTAAAAATAGTAAGTTCTCCGATTTCGCTCAAATTTTGCCAGCAGGTACCTTGAAGTGTGCTGATGTTGGTGAGGTGCTTCGTTTTGACAATTTCTGGATTTCACCCCCTATAAAAGTGGAAACCCTAATTTGACCTGCATGTATCCCGAACGGTCTCCGTTTGACTTCGTTCCTTCTGCATGTCGTTCTGCTTGCTGAACTGGAGTGTTAGGCGGCTGCCAGAGTGTACCCGCTAAAAAATAGAAACTGCCTGAAAAGTGACTCATCCACTGCCGAATGATTTTGCATGTCATATTGCCTGTGGGATCTCAAGAAACCCAGAAAAACCCAGAAAACTGGTCTGCATGCATGCACTGGCTAAAAATAGTAAGTCCTCGAAATTTGATCTCCTCCGCTTGCATGTCACACTGTTGCGTAGCTCTTGAAAAACCCAAAAGGAATATCCGGACATGCGTCAGAGAACTCTACATGCAAACCCTAAAAATAGCCTCCGAAGGTTGAACTCTGAAAGTGATCGTCTCGGTTTGCATGTTATATCATTGCGAAGATTTCGAGGAACCCAGAAGTAATCTCTGGACATGCCATGAAGAATCATATGTTTGACCCCTGAAAATGGCTCCTGAAGCCCGAGCTGCTAAAAATAGCAAATTGTCCGATCTGGCTCAAAATTTACGTGCAAACAGCTTGATGTTACCTGAATGTGGTGGAACTGACAGAATTCCAAAATTTCGACAAAATAGCCCCAAACTGAATACTTACTAAAAATAGCAAGTTGCCAGAATACAGTGAAAATTTAGGGGGACTCTGCTGGAAGCCTTCTGACTGCTGTACTAAGCTTGGATTTCAATTTTATAACTCAGTTTGACCTTTAATAAGCCTGAAGGATGAAAACCCTAATTACACAGACTTAACCAATACTTCAACCCAGGTCAAACGACGGAACATCCCCGGAAGGACCCGAGATAGAGAGAGAGACGCACTAACCAAAGCCAAACGACCAGAATGGAGCAAAAAAATTAGGGGGTCCCCATTTGAATTGGGGTGATGTGTGAAAAAGGTCACAACAAGACTTAGAACTTACACCCATAGACTCTAGACCCCTTGACCTAATACGTACAACCTTGGATCTTTCTTTGTTTCCATAGTTCATTCTCACCTTTTCTCATTCTATCACATGATCTCTTTCTCTCTCTGTGTATCCATCTATCAACATTTTTTTTTTCTATGTTTTTCCTCTCTCTTTCTCTTTCTTTTTCTTTTATTGGTTCTGGCTTTGTCTATATTTATTCTCTCATTTTCCTTATGTAAATTCTGTGTGTGTGTGTGAGTATGCATGATGTCATATCTGGCATATACTTCTCCTCTGCTATGTACTTCTCCTCCTCTGCTATGGAGGAAGGAAAACCCTCGGGTTTTCTTTCCGGTGAATTGACAGGAAATATCTTCCAATCACCATCACCGTAAAGCTCAAGCTCAGAATAAATATACTCACTCTTAACATAAGAAAGTGCTTTTGCTGCAGCCCGATATGCTTTTTTCTTCCAAACATTCTTACGATTTTTTGTTTTCGATTTAGAGGTACGCTTTTTTGGAACCGCCATAATATGGTTTTAATTTATTTATTAGTTCGATGTGAAGGACATTTGAAGAACAGAAACTTTAATGCAACTCCTCCAATTAGAATTATTGAAAATTGAAATAAATAATGTATTTTCACCTTGTTGTTCTTCTAAAACATATTTTATAATATAAACCCGAACTCTTGCCACAATACAAATTAATAATAATTTCAATTTTTACATACGTATATACTCACGAATTTTGAGTGAATGAAAAGCCACTATGTCATTTTAACAGATTCAATTATTTCTTATCTTAGGAATTCAAATTGGTTTAATCTTCGATTAAGTTCTAACTACTATTCATCTACAATAGCAGACTAATAGTCAGTACCTAGACTGAAAAAGAGTTCCTTCTTGCTCATCTTACAAATATTTGATTAGTATTAGTATTGATCGGTTTCAATCTGGTATTTGCAGAAAAAAGATGAAAAAAGGTCATCAATAAATATGAAATCGATAGGATTCCATCCCATATTCTATCGTTCTTCTTTATTCATGATCTGTTGTTTTTATTTTATTCTCTTCAGGATCTAGTGGATTGGAAACTAAGAATGTGGAAAATATTGAGAATAATGATTTAATCTTTCTATGGAATTTATATACAAATATGCTTGGATCGTACCTTTCCTTCCGCTTTCAGCTTCAAAATCTACCTCAATTTTCAATATTAGAATAACTGATATATTAATCAGTTAATGGGTTAGGTTCACTTACTTCTCATTTTTATTTACTGTATTTTAATACAAAATAATTAAGAGAAAAAAGTAAGAATATTCTAGTAATTGAAATTTCAATTAGGTATTAATAATTGAAATTATTATTCTTCAATGAAAATGACGAAAGTGAAGTATATTATGCCTAATCTTATACTATTCCTCGTCTTATTAGTAGCAAGATAAAGAAAAAAAAGCTCTATTTAATAGAATTCTATCTTAGTTGTCCTCAATCATATTACATGTTCTATTTCGTTATAACAAAAAACTCATGATGACAGGTATTTTTATTGTTTATTGCAGGTTTTTTGCCTTAATCAACTATTCAAAATGAACACTGGACTTTGTAGAAATCATTGCAAGAGCCCTTTATCGGGCTTGAACCGATGACTTACGCCTTACCATGGCGTTACTCTACCCCTGAGTTAAAAGGGCTTTCTTTTGGTCATGAAATGACCAATGAATAAGTCTACTATATATTCAATAGATATGAATAATAGAATGGGGTCTAACTCTATTTTAGAATATAGTTATATTAATAATGAATATGAAGAAAGATTCTTTTTATTGACAAATTCCTAGGGATTTGAATATTATGACAATAAGAAAAAAGGCGAAATAAGCTAGCAGCAATCCAAAAGCTTAAAGAGGAGAAAAAGAAACGTAAGCAAGAAAGAGAAAAGACGAAAAAAGATAGATTACAAAAGCTCGAATCGGCAACTTCTCCAGAAGAAGTTAAAAACCTCAAAAAAGCGTTCAAGATAGAAGATCAACAAAAGCGTTGGCAAAGGGCGGAAGAATTAAAAAAGCGCCGAGAGGAACACAGGAAAGAAATGAAAGCTCGGGAGCTTGAAAGACAGGCTGCTCGACAAGCTGAAAAGCTCAGAATTCAAAAAGAAATAGAACGCCGACAAAAGCTTAGACAAAAACGTGGTAAATCTAATCGTAAATCCAAAATTAAAAACGGAATAAATGATTTTCTAGTTCGAGACTTTAGCAATATATATCGTTCTCAAAAAAATATCGAGAAGATAAATACGCAAAAAGAAAAACTACGAATAGAGCTAAAAAGGCTCATTTTGGAACGAGATGCTAAGATAAATGCCAAAGGTGATAAGAATGCGTGGGATAAAGTGAAATCGAAATTAAATTCTGGACTGAATAATAAGAGAAAAGAGAGGTTTCTAACACAAGAAACCAAGAAGAACCCAAAAGAACCAAAGAAAGAAAAAGACCCAAAAATACAACGCCTGAAGGAGAGAGAACGCCTTGAAAGAGAAGGCAAAAGACTGGAAAAACTAAAAAAAGATACTAATACTAAGCAAGTAGATACACCAAAGAAAAAAACAGAGAAATTGCGGTATCCAGAAATGGCGAAAAATTTTCTTGTTTGGAAAAGAAAATACAAGCTCGAAAAACTGCCACTAGCTACTTGGCTTTCTAAGAGCAGAAATGCGGTTCGTTTCTTAGATCAAAAGAAATTAGGCAACCAGGCCGCTGTAGCCGAACTCGTTCTGCCATATTTGGAGAATGGAGAACTTGACTTGGAATTATTGGAGACTATGTTGTATCTTAAGAGTTACTTCAAGAAGAACAAGAATGATTTTTTCAGAGTTTTTGCCGATAAGCATAGACGATCTATACCACTTCTACCGGGGTACTTTAATGACCGATTCTTGATATACAAGATTGCGAGTCTCTTCCTAAAAATAAAAAGGAAAAGAAAAGATGTAAATCTTTTTGATAGATCTGAACGAAGAAAAAGAAAAACTATTGAAAATCTCAATGAGAAAATTTCAAGTTCTTTCATTTTCGAAGATATTTTTCTTCCAAGACGTCGTAGAGAATTTCGAATTTTGAATCTTTTGAATCTGGAAAATCATTTAGATGAAAGTACAGAATTAAATAGTAAAGAGATACCAAATGACGAAGGTCTCATGGAAAAAAATGAACATCTTATCATAGATACAAGGCAAAAGATAAGACGTTTTCTTTGGCCTCGTTATCGATTAGAAGATCTTATTTGCATGAATAGATATTGGTGGAATACGAATAATGGTAGTCGATCTGCTATGTTGAGGGTCCGGATGTATCCCAAAATAGATCATTGGGAACATATTCAAAATAGTTTGAATCTTATAAAAGATAGTTTTGTTTCAATTCTTCAAGATCTGGGAAATCGTACCAAAAGTGTCTTGGGTAGGAGACATTCGCCGGTTTTTGGACGAAATGAAACTATGAATGAGGTAAAGGAGTCGAAAACGGACTCTTTTTGTAGCATAAGTTCATCTTTTCCTTCTGACGGCTCCCTGTATGATGAACTTCTTACAAATCTGAGAAAATCTCTAAGTTCCCTTAGAGAGAAAGTCCGAGAGCTTAGAGCTAAGCTTATAAAGCTTAAAGAGAAGTTTCTAAAGGAACTTAGAAAGAAGTTTCTCGAGCTTAGAGCTAAGCTTCTCGAGCTTAAAGAGAAGTTTCTAAAGGAACTTAGAAAGAAGTTTCTCGAGTTTAAAGAGAAGTTTCTCGAGCTTAAAGAGAAGTTTCTAAAGGAACTTAGAAAGAAGTTTCGAAAGCTTAGAACTAAGTTTCGAAAGCTTAGAGCTAAGTTTCGAAAGCTTAGAGCTAAGTTTCGAAAGGAACTTAGAGAGAAAGTTGGAGAGCTTAGAGATAAGCTTATAAAGCTTAAAGAGAAAGTCCTCGAACTTAAAGAGGAGTTTCTCTTGTTTCTCTTTCTAAAGACAGAATCTCTGAGAAAATATCTAAGAGAATTTGGAGAGAAAGTTGGAGAGCTTAGAGAGAAGTATCCTTTTCCAAAGATAAAGGGAAGCAAATTTTTGTTTGGAAGACGTAATGGCAAGAAATAAAAAATTGAGGGCCCATATAAAAAATTATGGGTCCTCTCTATTCCTGTGTGGCTAAAGTCTACATCTAATATATATTTTCTTGGGAAACGATTTGAAATCTTTTTTTTTCTTTACACCTCTTGATCTTGAACATGTTTTATATCTTTTGTATAAACACGTCTACACCAATTCATTTCTAGGATTTCTTGAAAATTGATGTTATACATTTCTGTTCCTCTTTTGTATGAAAATCTTGATCAAGATGAAGATCTAATACGTAATATCTTTTGTATTAACATGTCTGCACCAATTCATTTCCACATTTTCTTGGAAATTGATGTTATACATTTCTGTTACTGTTTCTGCTTCTGTTTCCATTTCCTGGTAAATTAGGCTTTATTTAAAAATTTCTTGCTACAGACATAAGGGTAAATGTTAGTGTTGGAAAGACTGTTGGATGCAAGTTTGTTTGTAAGTATTTCTTTTGTGGTTTTCATTCGGAGAAAACATGTTTACATTATTGAGACCATGCAACAGGTTTGAAAGAGTAAAATCAACTAAAATCGCTGCTCATAAAAGGTTGGTTTTACGAGTTCAAAGTCAGGCACTTGTGCTTGAAAGGGAATGTAAGGATCTAGGAACACTACTGAATGGAGAAAGGAGAAGACTGAACTCTACTTTGTCAGAGTTGAAAAACATTGAAAGGGCAAGGTAGGCTTTTAGTTTTTTTAGGTGTCAATTATCAACTACTTAAATAAGAAGAAGCTATGCATCTTTAAATTTTTAATGATATATTGTTGTTCTTCTCTGCAGTCTAGACAATTGCCCTTTAGCTTTAGTTATTTTTTCTGCATGTTGAGGAAATTCATAAAATTGCAATTATAGACTATTCATTATACATCAATCCTTTCAGCTTAACTGGAAATGTTACACCTATGCCAAAGTAACATAAGTTCATATTCATAGAACATGTGCCAAGTTAAATTCATTGAATCGGTCTTCTTTATGCAGGCAGTCATCTGTGGCTTTAAAGATTTGGCAGCCAGAAAATATTCGTACAAGGCAGCAGGATATTGTTGAACAAACCCCAGTTCATACAGATTCTCGTATCCACTCACTGAAGATGGAGATAGATGTGTGTAAAGAGCGAATTGCAAGATTCAGCAGAAGCATTGTAAGATTTTTCAGTTTCTGTTATCTAGTTAATTTTGAGTTGATATATTTGATTTGATGCATGTGATTTTGAGTTACTAATTTCTTGTGCAAAGTTGAACACTTGCTTGATGATTGAATGCGAGCAGTGTGAAAAGAGTAATTTGATGGAAAGAGTTAAAAGCAAGCTGGAATCCTTGCAATATAAACCATTGCCAGAATCTTGTATATCATGCTTTCAGGGACCACTAAAGAAAGCAAAAATAATGGATAAAAAGATAGAGAATGCTATCAAATCTGAATTTCAGTCCTTGTGAAATTGATATTTACTTATTTCAAATGGAGACATGAATCTCTCAAGGGTTTGGTGTTTATTATAGATAAGTTAATGATTTGCTTAGTTGCCCTGCACGTTAAAGTTCTTAATCATATGCATTTTGTTTTATGCGTCTTAAATTTTCTAGGTCATTAAAACCTGAAATTGTTTTTTCTGTAGAATATTATGCTTTTGATATTTGGCTGCTTATGCTTAAATGTACTTTGTATATTATAACTTGGGGAAGCTGAACAGTGAGAGTAAGTTTTCATGAAAATTGAATATCAAGCAGCAATGCACCGTGTGTTTCTGGAATCAGTATTTTGGTAAGATGCAGTGAGTTTTGGGATATTTAAGGGGGTTGATTATGGGAAAGGAGAGGATATTCTTTTGTTGTTAATCTCAGTCCAGAATGCAACTTGCATAATCTGTATAAAACTGACTTGAATTTGTAAAGATTTTTGGAGAAAGCTCTGTAGAATTTTTTACATCTGTGTGGAAAACTGATCTAAAAATTTCTACACAGTTTTCTCCAAAATTATTTACAAATTCATGAACATTGACCGTGAAATTATTCCTAAAAAGGTCACTTTTCAAAATAGTGTACATAACTCATGGCAATATTCTCTGTATAATACTCAGCACATTGAATTCATGGTGAGGCATTCAATATCAGCAAGATGTTACATGCCCCAAGGGCTGGACAATCTTATCAAAATAAATGCAAAATGCAGGTTGTGCATAGAAGTTCATCCAGCATAAACTGTTACATCCACAGAATGATTTTATACTTCTTCCCTTGAGTGAGCCCTAAGGTCGTAGATTCCAGTTATTTCTTTAGTTATCACTTATCACTTATCATTCTATTCTATTGATCTCTTATGGGAAGAGGTAGCCTGTGTCTGATGAAGAGGGAAGGCAGGTGAGCAAATCACAATAAACATGATCTGTTGTCGGATCACCGAAGGTGCTCAGGGATCATAATGCCTCTGGGAGGTTGAGTTTTTGTTTGAATAGTTCTTCAAGCCACCTTCAAAATAACTGGTAATTACTTTTGTGAAGATGTATCCTACTCACTTTGTTGTGCGAGGGAGGTCAGTTCACTATGACTGGAGAGGACATTGTAGAAGTGGAGGAAGCCCACTTTTAATACTTTCTTTTGACCTTAGTAGATATTAAAACTGCCTCATCCTGCATGTTTCAATTTATTTGACCATGTGGGTTTTATCATTTAGTGTAGTTGTGGGATAAATGAAAGTGAAACCTTTATTTCTTCCATGATTTATATGTTAAAGACCTCCTTCCTTTGTCTTTAATGAATTGATTGGTTGGTCGCATTTCTTTGTGTAGTCCCCATAGCAGACTTTGCCAGACATTTTCTATCATCTTTCAAGTAGGTGGGGTGTGGGCGTTTGTCCCAATCACAATTAAATGGTTATTGCTCTGCATGGTGCCAACTGCCAAGTTGTTTTACTGGCTATTGTGTAGTAAAAATTAAGCCTTATGATTGAAAGATCCTTAAAGAAAATGTTCTGGATTTGTCTTCCCATTGTTGTGAAGAGGCTTAAACTTCTTTTTAAGCCCAGTAGCAAGGAGCATTGGAACATTTATATCAAACTTCATATGCTGAATAACTGCAATTCAGAAGTCCTTGATATGCATCCTATTAAGTGAACCAGGTCTCTTCAATATAAAAGCTTCAACCTCTCATTAAGCTCAGAAGTGAGAAGCAACTTTTCTGTCAAACTTCATGGGCAGAATAATTGCAATTGACGTGTCCTTTGGATTGTCATCCCATAAATTGAACTGTATTTCTTCTATAAAGCAAAATATTATAAATTTAAAAATTGAGGTGGGCTGCATGTTAATTAGACTCTTGTGTTCAAGAACTACTTGACCTTCAGGTTTTACTATTTACTTATTTCAGAATGGTCGAAAGAAAATTTGATTGTCCTTTTTCAATTCTTTATGGGTGACAAATTATGTGTATGAATTGCATATAGAAAATATATTTATGCCTGGGATCTTGATATCTGTGCTTACAGTTGTATTTGGTTAATAACTTCATGACACCTCTAGATAGGAAGCTAGTAGCCTGAAGATGTATGCTAATAAGGAGCCAAATAATTGGTGAGAAGGGTTAGGAAAAATATTTTTGAATGAATGACATTATTGCTGGAAGAATGGAACTTTGCTTTGGACAGATGAATTCAAGGAAAAGCACAGGCAAACTGCAGTCTGCTAACCTTTGGATAAAGCTAAGTGAGCACTTTATGCCTGCATATGCAACGTGTAAGAGACTTAATTATGATGCATAAAAAAATTGAGACTCCACTGTCTGTACTTTCAAGTTGTAGTTTGCTGTCAATCATTTGATATTTGGAAAGTAAGAAATCAGTGGGGTCCGTACTGTCTCACAATAGCTGTAGTCTGTATGTGTACCTGGGGCCTACTTGAGATTTGTATTTTGGGTCTTTGATTTGGACCACTAGGGGAGAGGACCCAGTAGTTGTGCACCCTAACTTCGTGCTTCTCAAAATCTTATGTGGAAATTTCAAATCACTCCAAATTTTTTGCAGCAGCTTACCTAGCAAGTCCCTTGCTTATAACTTTTGTTTCAGGGCCACATCATCAAATATGATGCCACATCAGCATGATTTTTGTCAAGGTGTCTAAAAAGGCCCAAAAAAAAAGTGCTACCAATACTTGTGCATTCACATCATGTGTAGTTGAGCATTGATGTGGCATCACATGATTGGTTGCTTTTTAGATCAAAGAGGTACATTTTATTTAAGCTAGGTTACTTATGTCACAACTATTGGGCATTATATAAACAACTACTATCACAACTATTGGACATTATATTAACTTTTACTATCACAACTATTGAAACATGCTCAACTACTGGGTCATCTCCCCTATATGGAGTTACAACATTTTGGAATTGCAACTAGATGTGAAAAATAGATCAGATTAGATTGGCCAACCATGTTACTATTGCAGGCCAACAAATCAATCTTTTTAAGTGCCTCGGTGCCTCATTGGAGATCACACTTTGTTTCTCAAACCTCTATTAGAGAGAGGCTATAATTAATCTTAAGCTCCTTTGTAATGACCCTTTTTGGAAATATTCATAAAACCCTACAATTTTTTTTTGTATTTTCTGATTTGTGCAAATTGAAATAAATAAGGAATACAGAACGACACTATTGAACTTCAATAATAATTAAATATTATTATTATAGCCAAGATCTAAAAACTCATAAATATTGATGCAAGGTACAACAAAACCCTTCACATGTAATAATCAGCAAAATACCAAATATCACTAATAATATTATGCTGCAATTTCAACTTACAAATGCTCCGATGGGTATCAGTTTATAGGGTAAGGTAGGATTGAAGATTGAGGATTATTATGCAGCAACAGGTAAGGTACAATGTGATGGGTACAAAAGATGGTATGGTAGACTTCTGAGAAAGATACGGTGCCCAAGATAAAGTGCGATAGCTTGAGCCCAACGACGATAATATATGTATGATGCAACTCTATAGGGGAAGCGTACGGGTAGTCACCATATCTAACTTCACGCACTCATAGATCCTAAACGATACATTGAAATTCAACGATTTTTTTTTGGTCCTCTTCATATGCAACTTAATTGCTCATATAAAATATTTTGGCTTGTGGATAGTAACAACGCGTGTTGTAGAATCTGCCAAGTGAGAAGTGGTCAAAAAAAGGTGTTTTCAGTGTGTCGTCCACTACATAACAACTATTTCGCCACTACTCGTTCATTGGACAACCAATAAAAACATAAAAAAATTCAAGGTGTTTTCATTGGAAATAGATATGTACCAATAGTAGTTTAATATTTTTGGTCAACTACACATTTAGTAGTGAACATTTATAGGTGTAAGGTGCAAATATTTATTGACATAATTAAAACTATGTAATGACTAAAATACAAATGGTTATTGGGGGGTCAGGTAAACATGGAGTAAATGGTTATTGGAACTATGTTAGTAATTGGTGCTCTTCCCCTAATGTTTATGAATTGTTGCGATGGCAAAAGAGGAAGGCACAACTGGACATAGAAGATGTATGACAACCTTGTTGACTTTGTATGGCCAATACCTCCAATATCGATAAGGATTTGCTGATTGACACCAAATGGAATATGAATATACTAAAAACCTCAGCAAAATTGAAACTTAATTGCAATCTGTCACATAATTTGGAAATCTTCAAATACTCCTAAAACATGGAATGAACTTAAATCTTTTAGCATAGTGGTAATCCATTCCACTCAAATGGACAAAAGGGTTTTTCTTTTTCAAATCTAAAATGGAAGCCAAGAGGCTTTTTGTCTTTAGATTCCCTACACCAAAAGGTTTTTGTCCTTGGGCAATTAGATGAACACAAGTATTCAAGCTATTAGAAAAGAGTTTGATGAAAAATGACAATGGATGATGCCTTTGATCGATTTACCTTGCCATGGGTCATTTGAATTTCCTTTTTCCTCCTCAAACTCCCTCTAGAGTGTTTAAAAGTATTTTTAAAAATATAATAATAATAATATTAAAGATTTCAATTTTAAAATAAAGTTACTAGTCCCAAAATATTATAATTAATCATTTTCCTTATTTTATCCCTTAGTCTATGGGAAATGAAGAAATATGATACATGTTTTGCCAATGGATTTAATTTTGAAAAGGGGACATGACAATTTGCTTTTCTCATAATTGCTTGTCCTCAAGCAATTGCAAGTTTGAATGTTCAAATATTTTTGCACTTTCTCATGTACCATCTTCATTTGGGAAACTTTTCCAGCACATTTTGTTATACTTTTGCCCCTCAATTTCCTTTCTTTGGTGTCCATGATGGCTTTTGGTACCAAAATTAACTTGTCTTCATCATCTAAAGAAATAACTTTATTGAAGAAGTGATATGTTGCCCAAGTGTGCTATTGAGACATGAAACTTAAAAATACATTGCGAATCCTACTATGTTTTGGCAACTCAAGTTCATAAGCAACCTCCCCAATCCTTTGCATGATCATGTAAGGCCTACAAAAGTGAGGCTTGAGTTTTTTAGCTCCATTTCTCTTGATAGTATTGCAAGGTGTGCACCCTTGGTCTTCTTGTGTTGTGCAGCACAACGCTCAAGTTCGTGATATGGCTTAACCGCCTCCTGTGGATTCATTCTCTGGCGCTTGTATCAGGCATTAACAAGTTGATCTTTTGGTGCAATGACAACCATCTGTGCAACACAATGCTCGGGTTCGTGACATGGCTTAACTGCCTCTTGTGGATTCATTAACTCTGGCGATTGTATTAGGCATTAACAGGTTGATCTTTTGGTGCAACAACCATTTGTGCAATAGAGAGAAGATTGCTTATGAGGTTGCAACCTCAAGAAAACCATATCTCTAACCTCAAAAGCCCTCTCAATATGGTGCTAATTTGCTTATATCTTTTGCCAATTTTGTGTTTGTTGGCAATTTTCTTTAAGTGACTCTAAAATCTCTTGGCTTTGCTTGATCAAGTCTCTTGGCCCTAACATTCTATTATCTATGATAACCAAATCTACAAAAGTTAGTGTATCATATTCATATGAAGCTCTAAATGGAGTCATTCCAATAGATATGTGATGTGAAGCACTGTAGCAATGCTCCCCAAGGTAGAGCCATTTGACCTATGTTGTTTGTTGCCTTGCTACATAATTCCTCAAATATCCCTCAATCCACTCATTCGCAATTTTTATTTACCCATCTGTTTGTGGGTGATAACTAGTGTTAGTTGCCAACTTGGTTCTTAGTGTTAGTGTGATATGGAAATTGATGAGTCTCCTGATTTTGCTAAGAAAGCGGCTAAGGGGAAGAAAGGGAGTAAGGGTCCTAAAGAGCAAGTGAAAGGTAGAAGCCGTCCTAGAGATGGTGATAAAGGGGTTGAGGGGAATACTACTCTTCCCAATCTTGTTGGGGTGACTGCTTTTGTGGCATGGATAAAGGGCAGGGCGGTGTTGAAGGTGAGAAGGGTTAGCTAGAGTTGTTGGTGGGCACTATTGCTCAAAAGAAAAGGGTTGAGATTGAGGTGGTCAATTTAGATGGTTCTCTCGTTGGTGTTGAGTCATCGGGTGTAATGTCCCCTTTCTATTGAACAGTTCAAGGTGACAGGGTTAGCCTATTACTACAGTTGCTGTAGGCTAACAGGATGATTAGGGGACTTGCTCGAGGGGATTCAAGACTTGTTCCTTGCTACTTACTATTTATAGTAAGTATAATCAAGGTTAGTGATGACACACTTGCAATTGGTATGGTTTCAGGACATCGACATGAGATCATTGCTAGTCCATGGCCAGGGGTTATTGGGTTATTAAATCACTTATCTTTAATAATATTTTATTATTAAAGTGACTTCGTGATTTAATATATTAAAGTAATAAAGTGATTAAATTAAAAGAATTGTCTAAAGTCACTTTATATTCACTTAAGTGAATGGGGTGCTCGGAGATATAAGTTTATTTATTAAATTAATTTGCCTCATGAGTTTTGGCGTGTTTTAAGTGATAAATATATTGCTTTTGAAGTTTAGCATGGATTTGCAAAGAAGATATTTTATTATTTCTTTGGTCAAAGAAAACCCTAGACTTGGGCATGGAAATGCTTGAGGAAAAGGAAGCATTCTTTTCACCCATAGAGAATATTATTATAATTTTGGAGCTGCTGCTGCAGGTTGAAGAGATAGGCTGATTGAGGATGAATTCCCTTGATTAGAACAGGTTCTACAGGCATGGAGGATTGCCCAAGGATCCTACTTGATTGGTCTCAGTTAGGGATCAACATTTGAGCTTCAATTTTGAGGTTTTATGAGCAGAAATAAAAGGGAAATTCCATTCATTGTTTGCAGATCAGGAATAAGGAATTTCTAGATTATTAGATTGCATATTCTTGTTGAACAAACCAATACGTGGCTTCATCCAGGAACTAATAAATCCCATGTGGCTTTGATTATTGAGCCCCATTCTTTTTTGTTGCATCTGAGGTTTTTGACGACCTAATTGAGGAGGTTTTGAGGACTGAAAACACAAATTTGAAGTGTTCCTTGCTGGCACTTGTCATTCCAGTCTTGGTTGTACTGCTTGGGGATTTGTGCAGATTGAATTAAATAATTAGAGACAGTTTGGAACCCCATTTTGTGCCTATCTTGGTCGCCCAGGGTGAAGAGAGGATTCTAGATCATACCCATATAATTTTTTTGGCTTCCTGGAGCTAGGCGTGCATTTCATCAGACCCACCAGGTTGTTGATCTAGAAATCAAAACTTTATGATTGTTAAAAACAAAAAATGGGTACGATGTAAATTCATTTGAAATTAATAGAAATCTTTTGGGTTCCTTTCAGTTTTATGAATTTGCTTTTCGTTTTTTGGTATTATTTCATTTTTGAATTCTCAGCATCAAACTTGCAAAAAAACAAAAAATCTCAGAAAATCAAGCAAAAACGAAAAAATCAGATCAAACACCATAAGGGGTTGTTTCAATGTAGAATCCTCTCTTCACCCTAGGCGACCAAGATAGGCTCAAAATAGGGTTCCAAATTGTCTCTAATTATTTAATTCAATCTGCACAAATCCCCAGGTAGTATGACCCGGATTGGAATGATAGGTGCCAACAAGGAACACTTAAAATTTGCGTTTTCAATCCTCAAAACTTGCTTGGGGATTTGTGCAGATTGAATTAAATAATTAGAGACAGTTTGGAACCCTATTTTGTGCCTATCTTGGTCGCCCAGGGTGAAGAGAGGATTCTAGATCATACCCATATCAAAATTTTGGCTTTCTAGATCAACTTGTGGATCTGATGAAATGCACACCTAGCTCCAGGAAGCCAAAATTTTGATATGGGTATGATCTAGAATCCTCTCTTCACCCTAGGTAACCGGGATAGACACAAAATAGGGTTCCAAACTATCTCTAATTATTTAATTCAATCTGCACAAATCCCAGGCAGTATGGCCAGGATTGGACGTGCCAACAAGGAACACTTCAAATCTGCGTTTTCAGTCCTCAAAACCTCCTCAATCAGGTTGTCCAAAACCTCAGATGCAACAAATAAGAATGGGTCTCAATAATCAAAGCCACGTGGGATTTATTAGTTCTTGGATAAAGCCACGTGCTGATTTGTTCAACAAGAATTCACAATCTAATAATTTGGAAATTCCTTATTCTTGATCTACAAACAATGAATGGAATTTCCCTTTTATTTCTGCTCATAAAACCTCGGAATTGAAGCTCAAATGTTGATCCTTGAATGAGACCAATCAAGTAGGATCCTTGGGCGATCTTCCACACTTGTAGAACCTGTTCTAATCAAGGGAATTCATCATTAATCAGCTGATTTCTTCAATTTGCAGCAACAACTCCAAAATTATAATATTCTTGGTGGATGAAAAGAATGCTTCGTTTTCCTCAAGCATTTCCACTCCCAAGTCTAGGGTTTTCTTTGACCAAATAAATAATAAAATATCTTCGCTTTGCAAATCCACGCCAAACTTCAAAAGCAATATATTTATCACTTAAAACTCGTGCCAAAACTGATGAGGCACATTAATTTAATAAATAAACTTATATCTCCAAGCGCCCCATTCACTTAAGTGAATATAAAGTGACTTTAGACAATTCTTTTAATTTAGTCACTTTATTACTTTAATATATTAAATCACAGAGTCACTTTAATAATATAATATATTTAAGAGAAGTGACTTAATAACCCAATAACTCTTGGCCATGGACTAGCAATGATCTCCTATCGATGTCCTGAAACCATATCAACTGCAGGTGTTCCATCACTGACCTTGATCATACTTAGTATAAATAGTAAGTAGCAAGGAACAAGTTCAGAATCCCCTCAGGCAGGCACCCTAATCATCTTGTTAGCCTATGAGAATCGTAGTAATAGGCTAACCCTGTCACCTTGATTTGCTGACTAGAAAGGGGACATTACAGTTTGCCCTCCTTGAAATTGCTTGTACTCAAGCAATCTCATCTCAGGATGCTGGAAGATCTCCTCATTCTCCCAAGTCGCATCCTCAACTGGCAAGTCCTTCCACTTAACCAAATATTCCCTGATGACTCTATGTCTCAAATGACGCTCTCTGGTGTCAATGATAGCCTTAGGAATCAAAATTAATTTCACCTCCTCATCTAGGGGTGGTAAAGTTGTAGGAGTCACATTATGTCCCAAAGCCTTCTCGAGGTGAGAAACGTGAAACACTTTGTGAACCCTGCTCTCTATTGGTAACTCTAGCTCGTAAGCCACCTCACCAATCCACTTGGACACATAAAATGGACCATAGTACCGAGGCTTGAGCTTCTTTGCACCACTCTTCCTTAGAGTAGATTGCTTGTGATTGCAACATAAGATAAACCATATCATCCTCCACAAAGGAACGCTCCACTCTGCGTTGATTTGCGTACTGCTTTTGTTGATTCTTAGCCTTCTGTATGTTCTCTTTTAGAGAACTCATGATGTCCTAGCTATCTTGCAAAAAATCCTTCGCACTCGACACCCTGCAATCTGCAAATAACAAATCTAGGAAATTGGGAGTGCCATAATTGTAGAGTGCCATGAAAGGTGACATCTGTATGGACATGTGATGCGTAGTATTATAACAATACTTGCATAAATGCATCCACCTGACCCATGCCTTCTGCTGCCCCGCAATGTAGCTCCTCAAGTAGCCCTCCACCCATTTATTAACTATCTCAGTTTGTCCATTCGTCTGTGGGTGGTAGCTCGTGCTCAGAGTGAGTTCCATGCCACTAAGCTTGAAGAGCTCTTGCCAGAAATGACTCATAAATCTGCTATCCCGATCACTCACTATATTTCGAGGCAACTCATGTAACCGAAATATCTCTTTGAAAAACAAATCAACAACCTGCATTGTCGTGAAAATAGCTGAAATTGGGAAAAAGTGTGCAAACTTCGTGAACCTATCAACCACAACTTAAATGCAATCCTTGCCTTGGGTTTTGGGTAAAACCGTGATGAAATCCATGGATATGCATTCTCACTTCCAATTGGGAATGGGTAGAGGCCGTAGTAGTCCTACTGGAAAAGTGAGCTCCTACTTGTTCTGTTGACAAGTAGGACACTTTCTCACATACTTGAGTACCTCTAGTCTGAGCCCCTTCTAAGTGAACCGCTCCCTAATCTGCCTATAGGTTTTAAATTAACTTGGGTGGCATGCCATAGGGGCGTCATGAAGAGCTCTCAATATCCTCTTTCATAGAGGATCCTGGTACAAGGAAAATCCTCACTTTGTAAATGATGAGGTCATTCACAAGGGTGTACCTATCATTCGCAACTGTACCATCTGTTAGGACTAAAAATCCTATTCACTATTTGTTACATTTGATTTCATAAAGTGCAGAAATTCATATGACCAAATCCATTTTATAACCCATGTTAACTAATAATCCCATGAATATGGCCTTTGGCATATAAACATCTCCCTGATCATAGTTGAGCAAAAACTTTAAGAGCAATTGATCCTTATCGACAAGATCAAATGCATATATTTTCGATCAACAAGCCATAGCCCTTTATTGAATATTTTTTGCATATCAGGAAGAGATGAATAAAGTTACAGCGATCAAAGATCCCAAAGATAACAGGTGTGCATAATCGAGAAGACAGTGCATAAAGTTTTACCGATGAAAAACTTATCGGTAAAAGCGAACTAGTCGAAGGGAAATTTTCAAATCACACCGAGCTCGTGCGTCACACTGATGGAGACCTTATCGAGGATAAATATACACACTTTCACCGATAAAATAGGAGAACGAGTGTATCAGAGAGACATGTATGATCATAGTGGGTTCCTCAGATCTCTTAGACTATGTGAGTGACTCCGATGTGGGAAACTAGACAAGTTTTCAGGGAAAATCCCACCAACTTATCCCAATGAACAAAGCGGTAGAAGAAACATATCGAGGGGACCAAGTATATCAAGAAGGCATCCTATTCTCTTAGCGATGATACATATCAGCCTGATGGAAATATGGAATGACCACTATTTTTCGGAGAGACACTAGGCGATGCTTAGAAGGATTTCAAATGGTTGAGACCACCTAGATATTGGGTAGACTTCATAATGTTCTCCTCAAAACATTAGGAATTGAAAAGAAAGGAAAAGGAAATTGTGCAATATCCTATTAAGTGATCTTCTCGACTGACTAAGAGAACCAAACAGACACATCATATGAAAGGGACACTCAGTTAGTCTTGGCGACCAGTTATGAAAGTATAAACAAGGATAGGCGCCACATAAAACACACATATCAGCCTGAGACTAGAAGGATTCCACCAATGCTATTGTTGTATCGCTCTGACATTTTGAAATTCAAAAAACCTGTTGCATTCATTTCTAGTGGCGGATGTTAATGGCCGCGCAAACAAACATTATATTTTTGATTGAAAAGAGATTGAACCAAAAGAATTTTCAGAAGTTGCAACGAAGAAGGACGAGAGATTGAGCGGAAGTCAAGGAATTCAGTGCACCGAAAACATATAAGTAAGCATATGAAATACCCCTGCAATTGATAGATTGTAATTCAATTCTACCATCTTGTAGAGAAGTAAGATGGAAAGTTTTGCAAAAACGAAAAACAAGAAGCAACAAGGTGAAAGTAGCTAGTCTAAAAATAAGAAGCAAAAAAATGAAACATAGCGGGAATTGAAAATAAATAAACGAAAATTGAACCAAGACCTCATTGACCAATTGCCTGGTTCAAGGTTGAAAGCTAGAATGTCTGCACAATTGAGGGCTGATGTAGAAATATTAGAAGATAAATGCAACCATGTAGGTGATGTGTGGACCCCCATTAGGGGATACAAATTGTTCATGTTTCATTATTGTCGAAGAAGTAGATTTGAACGAGTTTGCAACCCGTGGAATCTCAATTTGGGAAAGTTGGTTGTTCCTAATGTCTTTGTGAATATAGACCTTATGTAACTTCTGGCCAACTACTATAACCTGGACCTTAAATCCATTTGTAATCCGCAAGGAGAACCTTTCATACATGTGTCCAAAATTGCACTTTGTGAAGTTTTCGGCCTAGATGACACATGTGATCAGCCTATATTGCATGAGGATTTAGAAAAAGGAATACTGGAGGATGGACACTACCTACAAAGGATGGAGGTTACTGTTACACAGGGCTAGAAAAGACATGAACCTAATACCACTTGAGGAGGGTGACATACCTCCCTTCCATATTGATTTGTTCGAGTCCTATTTAAAATAGACTTACTTCTCAGTGGGTCAAGTAATGGGAACAAAGGTCTCTAAATTTATGTCTCTAGGGCCAATGGTGATCGCTGCAGACATACAATGTCACAATGCAAGACCTTTCAATTATGCTTCACACATTGCCAGAGGGACTGACTTAGGGCTGACGGCTATCAAGAATGGTTCTCCCATAATGCACTTTAAACATTATTCCCCTCTCATGCACATGATATCGTACTATGGACAAGAATTAGGAATGTGGCCAGAGGAATTAGGAATCACACAGTTGGATAAAGAGGGTCAGCCATTACTGGTACAACTATGGACCTCCATTTGGAACAACACATTTTTGAATTCTAATTATGTTTATTTTGAGGAACACTTTGTCAAGACATTGTACAGGTTTTATGGTCACCCTTGTAATTATTCATTGTCTGATGAGATGAAAAGATTCTTAAGGCCTAAGGATTTCAATGGACCACCGAATGTAAGTCATAATTGGGGTGATTGGTGCTGCTTTGTTGATTCCACTATGATCGGGGTTTATGGTTTTGAAGACATACCTTTCCTATTACCCAAGATTGTGCCAGACATAATTGCATATCTAGAGATTGTCAGGCAATTGGATTATTCCAATGTCATGAACTTGAGTGCATATGAAAAAAAGTCATTCATGCCTACTACATTGTGTTTTGGGGATTTTACTGTAGTGTCAAAAGAACGATATGATTTCATTTTGGATAAGTTGTCACACTTCAATATGAAGAAGGTTGCACCAAGGAAAGGATTTGATCCTGAAGGCTTTATTGATTTTTCTAGGAAGAAACATAATTTAAGTGGATATGTTCATATACCATATCCTCATGATGATATTATCAGAAATATAGAGGAAACAAAGGCTGAATTGGCAATTGATAATTACAACAGAGAAATTGAACAAAAGGTGAAGGAGATACAAGAAGTAGAAATGTTATCCTCTGGTAGTGAGGAATCTTCTGAAGAAAATGAACCCCAAAGCCAGCCTGATAAGATCCCCAAGCTAAGGATTGAAGAGTATCGACCTCCAAATAGAGAACAGGAAGTTGGGGAACCAACTGACACAGATGCTAGACAATTGGCTTATAAATCTTTTGTCTCAGATGACCAATTTATTAAATCTTTCTTGTACAAACAAAAGGGAAAAGCAATAAGGGAATCGGTTGTAGACATCACACCCAATAATGAAAACCAATTTTTGAACACATTGAAAATGGATGTGGAGAATGAGATGAAGAACATGACTCTAGAGAAGGGGAGAAAATTATTAGAGGAGTCTGGTGTGATGATCTTTCCTGGTCTGGACCTAAGGTCGGCTCTAGTTTTTGATAGCTTTTTGCACAATAATGAAGCCAAACACAAGCTCAATCCTGAAGGGGTAACAAAGGTACACACTGGGTCAAGAGACAATCCTAATGAGAGTTCTCTTATGATCTGGGCTCTATACCACATAAGAAACTTATAATTATTGATACAAAGAAAGCATTTGGTCATGTGATGACATTAAAAGTGAGAGAAACTGATCCTGTAGTCACAACTGATATTGGCATAAATGTAGCCAAATTGAATAAGGCACAGATTCAAATGTTGATTAAAGAACGAGATATGTACAAATTGAACAATGAAAAGATGCTTAAAGAAAATGATTTTCTAAGGGACATAGTCAAAGATAGATTCAAAAAATCTACTCAAGGGTTGACTCAAGGAGAAGGCTCCCAATTGAAGGACAAGGGTGAGGAAGTACAAATGAATAATCAACAGATGCACACTCAAGTGATCAAGGCTAGGTTTGACACACTTTCTACAGTACTCCAAAAGAGGTAAACCAATATGATGATCTGGATGGACAAGTTCTGGGTAACTCACTCTAAGAGTCATATTGCCATTCAAGAACATAAAAGGATAAATGAAAGGCTTCGGGAAAAGCTTCGAGTGATACAAAACAAAAGCATTTCCGATATTGGGGCCACTACAACTGCTGAAGACCTGACAAGGAAGCATAAGGACTATTATGATGAACTTCAAGTAGATACAAAAGGGTTTATCGATGTTTCAAAAGAAGGTGTGCTTGCATTGTTTCAGGACCAGTTAATGTTACAGTGTGGTACTTGAGTCAAGAGTAGTTAAATCATATTACAGTGCGGTACTTGAGTCAAGAGTACTAATGTTAATGTTACAATGTACCTTCTTTTGAAATTGATCCCGTGGTTTTTGATTTGGTTTCAAGTGTTCAATTGTTGTGTGGATTCATATGCTTACATGTTATTTGGCTGTCTCCAAAGTGGCTATTTATGTTATTCAAATTGAGTGTCTGGGTATACATTTAATTTGTCAATACACATTTGTTGTAGTTTTGTAGAGTTGTTGATTGGTTTATATGTGCAGAAGAATTAAAATTCCTTTTAAGAATTCTGATTTAATAGGTTCTTGTTTGGATTAAAGTCCTTTTAAATAGATCATGCTAATTGGTTTCCCTTCACATCTGAATTTAAAATCCTTTCACAAATTCATAGTAGCATAAGGGGATATCACTAGGATCACCAAGAAGAGTCTGAATAACTGACCTACTTGCACGTTTGCACAAGGTGCAAACATTCAAAGTGCCCAACTGATTGAGTTAAGTTGGAAAAGTAGATCTACCCATCTCACAAAAGCTTGTCTCCATAATCATCATCCACCTCTCGACTCCATTCATCCAATAGTGTAGGCACTAATCATTTTAAAACAATCTCTTACAAATTTTATTCATACACCGGATTCTCAAAATATTCTCAATAGGAAGCAGTAATTAGCATTGCATCTACTTCACCCCCATGTGCCATTGTGAGTAGATTGCTTAGATTATAGATCATAGCCTTCAAAATCTGCCATATCATTCAGGTACACCCACGTAGGTTTAGCAGAGCCTAAAGAGTAGGAGGTAAGCAACCTTGTTTGCCTCGTTCGTTAGCCAAGAGTGTACTAAGAGCCTGGCACCCTCTTAAAGTCCAAAACTTGCACTTTTGAGACCCAACATATTGGTGACTCTACTGGGGACAAGCCAATTCTAAACTTGAGCCTTCCATCATAGAGTCATTCCAAAACATCATAAAAGGGTGAAGACTCCGCTAGAAAAAAAAACACAATCATTTTCGTACTTATGAAAAGTAGGTGGCGACTCTGAAGGACTTTTATGACTGATAAAGTAAATATCAAATTGGAGAGAATAGACAATAGACACTAGAGATATTTCATATCATCCAACATGAATGGAAGAAGATCTTTGCATCAGGAGAGTCCCAAGAAGAGCAATGTTAGGTGGACAAATAAGCATGGATCTCCTCATGTGAAGGATAACACAAATAAGGGTGAAACAATGTCTAAACAACTAGAAGATAATAGGAACACATTAGAGCAATCCTTCACAAATTTTAACTCTCCTTTTCATACTGATGGTGGAAATCCCTCAAAACCACCTGAAAGAAACAATTTAAGTGACAATATCCTCAATTTCCAACCGGATCCTCAAAAGGAAAAGGAGTTCTATGCCCGGGCTGAGGAAGAAAGAAAGCGAAGACAAGAGGAATATGATAAGGGATTCTCATCACAACAAGGAGAAGAAAACTAGGAGGGGTTCGTTGATCACACTGCTGTTGATTTTGATACTATGAATAACCAAGAAATTGAACTTCATGTAGAATGGCAAAGACAACAACTTAGAAGGAGGAAACAAATGATACAAGAAAGCCAGGAGATAGATCAACAAATGTCACAATTAAGCATTCAGGCACCAAAACCACCAAGATATGTCCCTCCACATAAACAAGGGGGTAATGTCAATTCACATGGGACATTTTAGAATACAAGTGCCCTGGGTACTTCAAAAGCACCTCATAATACAAATGGTAACTCAAGACAACATACCCAACACAATATAGCACCACCAAGACCTCAACCTCAAAATGTTGGCAATATTCCCTAGTGCTACCCACCACCAGGTCAACAGTATGCTCCACAACATCAACAACACACACCACATCAGAATTTACACCCTCAACACATCCAACAAAATGTCTACCATCAACCTCAATATGGATACCAATATTACCCCAATCCATCGCCTCTAAATCCACATCCACAAAACATAAGAAAACAATTTGATCTAATAGGATACCAATTATACCCATACCAAATTGACAGTAATTGGAGAAATACGGTCCCCAAATTCATTGGGAATAATGTGATAACCGTTGAAGAACATATCATAAATTTTAATGCCTTTGTACAAGATATAGGTATGGAATATGAAGATGTAAATATGAGATTATTCATGATGTCCTTAACTGAGGAAGCGAGGGATTGGTTCAATAGTCTACCTAGTGCTTCAATTGATTCCATAGCAGACTTCCAGAATCAATTTTTAGAACAATATGGAAATTAGTGTGCCACTGAATTCGCCTTGCATGAATTGATTAGTATTCAAATATACCAAAATGAGTCAGTTTATGATTTGAATCATAGATTCTCCAAATTATATAATAAAATACCACATGGGTCTAAACTGATTGATCCGGTAGCCTTAAGTATTTATTTGAAGGCCTTTGACCCAAAGACAATGTATGAACTCAGGAACAAATGACCTAGAAGTTTAACTGAAGCACAAAAAACAACACTAACCATTGAGAACAATAGAAAGCTTGCAAGGATGACTAGAAAAATGGACAAGCTTAGAGTTCACCAAAACTCTAACAATCCCCAAAATAGAAAGGAGAATTCATACAAAAATGAAAGACCAAGATTACATGACATGCCCTATAACACTAATTGGAAAGATGGAAAGCCATTAACAAGACCAAATTGGAAGGAGACCTCTGGCCCATTGAAAAAACATGGAGCTCATGCACTTGACACTACACCATGGTGTTCACCTTGTCACAGACCTCATGACCCTGAATATTGTGCAGTTGCTCGAGCTTGTCGGGATGAATGGCCACAAGAGAAAGATAGGGATGACCATATTGTGAATATTCTTAGATGGAGGTCTTATTAGAAAGAGGAAGGATATTCTTCTTCTTCAGAAGGATATGAATATAACATCGATAATCAGAGGTACAATATGAATGCAGAACAAGAGGTATTTTCTGACCTGGAAGAAAACTCATACGAGGCAACATATGCCTACAACACAACACCCTAGTTCCAACTCAAAACACCAACAAAAGAAGAAAAGAAGGCCATCACAACAAAAGCAGTGGTTGAAGCAAAAGGGAGAAAATATAATTTAAGAAATAGGCCCACAGATGGAGATCAAAGGATACCAAGGAGTATGTTCATTAAGGAGCAAAAAAACAAGGAGAATGTCCCATCTAAACAAAAGAAGGATGAAGAAAAGAAACCATAAAAGAACATCCAAAAGGGGACTACTGATGTTGAGCCAGAAAAAACACAGAGATGACAAAACTCAACATGAAGTGAAGAAGGTTACCAAAACTGAAAAGGGAGAACAAGGAATCACTACCCCTTCATTTTACATGGCCCAAGCATTAGCACAAACAAAAATGACGGTTCCCCTAATGGAGCTGATGAAAATTAAAGAATTCAGAGATACAACCCTTAAAATGATTACCAACACATCTTAGAAACATGAAGATCAGAAGAAAGAAGCAAATGTTGTAGAAAGGGAGGTTACAAAAGCACCTGAGGTATATTTGGGAGATACACTCACAAAGAATCTAGCCCAAGTAGATCCATTCTATACCACATTGGTCATCAACAATAAAATGGTAAAAAATTGCATGATTGACTCAGGGGCAACAATCAACATCATGCACTTGGCTGTCATGAAGGAGCTAGGTCTATGGGTAAATACCACGTATGGAAAATATTATGCCATGGATAGTAGATCAATTCCCGTGGTAGGAGTGATATGGGATGTAGAACCGAAACTTGCATCATACCCAGAAGCAACATATAAAACAAATATTACTATGGTAGATACTCCTCCCTATTATGGGATGCTGCTGTCAAGGCAGTGGACAACAACAATAGGAGGGAATGTTTAGTTGGAATTGTCTTATGCTACTATCCCTGTGAATGGAAAAGAGGTTAGGCTACATAGGGAGCCTAGATCTGAACATGTCATTGAAATTTTTGACCCCAATCAAATGAGTTGCTTCTGTGATGTAGACTTAGGAAGTTTTAGAATTGAACAGTCAAAGCCTGAATTGTTGAACACTGATCCAATTTCTAGAGATGTTTCCAAGAATGAGCATGGTGTGTGGCACATGTACTTTGATGGATCATGCAGTAAAGAATTTAATGGAGCATGAGTTGTCTTTATTTCACCTAAGGGCACAACATTCAAATATTCATTCTTGTTAATATTTGAGTACACAAATAATATAGTAGAATATGAAGCCCTACTGATAGGATTGAACATGGCTACCAAACACAAAATTAAACTACTCACTATTTTTGGAGATTCCGAGTTGATTATTTCACAAGTGAGGTCAAAGTAGTCTACAAAAAACCAAAGGCTGAAGCAGTTTAGAAATGCTATATGGGATACCATTGAGTTGTTCGATGCTTTCTCTATTGAGTGGATAGATAGATCCAAGAATTTAGTGGCATATTTCTTGGAAAATGTTGCTTTGAAGAAAGATGATGTTACTCTAGCAGGAATTTCACAAGTTGAGCTCAAAAAAAGACCTGCAATCCCGGATAAAATCTATAGTTGGCAGGTTTTTAATGATGATACTGATTTGATCAAGTTCTTACATTGCATTGATCCATATGAAACCCAAAAAATTGATTTTAATGCATTTGTGGAAGAAATAGATGGCAAGCAAACCGTATTTGGCAATAAATATGTTCAGATCAAGACCAACAAGATTCCTAAGGGGCTTGTGGCACTGGAGAGGGTGTTTGATGGAAATGATCGAGCCCTTATGAAACAAACACCAATAAAAAGGATATTGAAGAAATTAACTTAGGCATTGAATTGGCACCAAAAAGGGTATATATTGGGAAGAGGGTAAGCCCAACAATCAAAAAGATGTTGGTTGCATTATTAAGAAAATATAAGCATGTCTTTGCATTTCTTATGATGATCTCAAAACATATAGGGAAGATCTGTTCCAACATGAAATTCCACTCAAACCTGATGCAAAACCTTTTAGGCAAAAGCAAAGACCAATAAACCCAACTTTGTAGACCAAGATGCATGAAGAGCTTATGAAGCTCAGGGAAGGAGGTATCATCAAGCCTATCTAAAGTTCCTCTTGGGTCTCTAATTTAGTGCCAGTCAGAAAGAAAAATGGAGATATAAGGCTCTGTGTAGACTTCTGAAACTTGAATGTATCCTCTCTCAAGGATAACTACCCACTCCCGAACATGGAGGCTATGTTGCAGAGGGTCACCGGATGCAAGCTACTATCTATGATGGATGGATTTTTAGGTTATAACGAAGTGAAGGTTAAGGAATCAAAACAATACAAACAACCTTCACCACACCATGGGGTACATATGTATATGTTAGAATGTCGTTTGGACTCACAAATGCTAGTGCAACTTTCCAGAGAGCCATGAATGTTTCCTTTGTTGATCTAATTAACATAATAATGGTGGTATACCAGGATGACCTAACTACATATTCAAAGAAGGCAAAAGACCATGTTGCACACCTTGAAAAGATATTTTTAAGTCATTGGAGTATGGCATTTCCTTGAATCCTAAAAAGTGTCATTTTGTAGTAACAGAGGGAAAGTTACTAGGAAATATAGTGTCCAAGGATGGAGTCAGAATAGATCTAGAAAGAGTGGAAGCCATAGATAAGGTTCCTATTTTTTTAAGACAATTAAAGCCATCCAGTCCTTCTTTGGAAAAATAAACTTTGTAAGAAGATTCATCTCAAACTTTGCTGAAATTGTCAAGCCCATTTCGAAGATGTTGAAAAAAGGGACTAAAATAGATTGGACTGGAGAAGCACTGGATGCATTTGTAGCTATAAAAAGGGCAATCAAGGAAGCCCTAGTGTTGAAATCCCTTGATTTCAGTAAGCCCTTTCAAATCTTCTCGTTCGCATCATACCACACCCTTGTTGTAGTAATGTTACAAAAGAATGATGAGGGACATGAACAACCTATATCATTTTTCAGCAAATCTCTCCAAGGAGCATAATTAAATTATGATATTATAGAAAAACATGCATATGCTCTGGTGAAAGCAGTAAAAGCCTTCAGACCCTATCTAATAGGGGTGAAAATAATTGTATATGTTCCCAACACCGTAGTCAAAGATGTGTTTGTATAGATTGAGGTCACTGGGAGGAGATGTAGATGGATCAATAGAATTTAGGAGTTTGACATAGAGATCCAAATCACCAAGTTAGTCAGAGGACAAGGATTAGTCAAATTAATGGCTGAAATGAATATTGAAGCTGCCCAAGTGTGCAACTTGAGTAGTGAAGATAACATGATTACTTGTATCGAGCACACACCATGGTACACTGATATTGTGTATTATCTTAAGCATTTGAAATATCCTGAAGGATTTGATGATAACAAGAAAAGGACGCTTAAATTACAGGCTTCAAAGTATGTATTCATGAAAGGGGACCTCTATTGGAAAAATAGGGATAGTGTTCTGTTGTTGTGACTAGATGAAAATCAAGCAAGGCATGTTTTGAAGGAAATGCATGAAGGAGTATGTGGAGGGCATTTCTCAGCGAAAACTATTGCACATAAGGTGTTAAGGGCAGGATATTACCGGCTTAGAGTTTTCAATGATGCCTATGATTATACTAGGAAATGTGAAGCATGTCAGAAGTTTTCTGGGAAGTTAAAGTATCAAGGGGCATTGCCTTTAAGACCTTTGCAAGTTGAGGCTCCATTTCACCAATGGGGGATTGATTTCATAGGAGAGTTTGTAGAAAAATCCAGTGGAGGACACAAATGGATATTGGTAGCCACATACTACTTCACAAAATGGGTAGAAGTTGTACCTACCAAACAAGCAACTAGTAAGGTTGTAACAAAATTTTTATTGGAAAATATCATCACCAGATTGAGAGCTCCAACAATAATTATAACTGATAATGGGATGTGCTTTAGGTCAGATGAATTCAGGGGATTTTTCCAATCCTATGGTATAGTAATCTCATATTCTTCACCATATCACCCATAGGAAAATAAGCAGGCTGGATCTAGCAACAAGAGCATCCTAAAGATCATAAAAATAATGCTGGATAATAACAAAAGGGCTTGGGATTCCAAGTTGAGACTAGCCTTATGGGTAGATAGAATCACTGGAAAAAAGGCGATTGAAAAATCACCTTCTGAACTTGTGTATGGGACTCAAGGTAGGCTCCCTTTGCATAATTTGTTACCAGTATGCAAGTTCATCTTGCAAGAAGATTTAGACGTTCTTGAACCTACGGAGGACAAGATGGAAGAGTTAATGGAACTTGATGAGGTCATGAATCAAGCTCAACAACACAATAAGAAGAAGCAATTACAAATGAAATACCTATATGATAAAAAGGCTAAAAACATAAAATTTGAAGTAAATGACATGGTTCTCATGTGGAATGCCAGGAGTCAAGACAAAGGGAAGCATGGGAAATTTGAAGCTCTATGGTTAGGACCATTTGTCATTGTTGGAAAGGGTGGTGAAGATTCATATTACCTCCAAAACATGATAGGAGAAGAACAAGAATTTATAGTACATGGATAGTTCTTAAAGAATTTCTTTCCTTGAAGACCATAAAGAGGATTAAGAATTGCCAGTGTATGGACAATTCTTGAGAAACCTCTCAAAATAAATTTTCCATGCAAAGTAGTATAGGATTCCACTCTACTTCTATTTCTCATTCATTCCTAGATTCAATTCAACTTTCATACCGGATAAATAATACATTTGGTTTGCTTCCCCAGAGACCTGGATTTTTGCTATACCCACAGGGGTATACATCCCCAATCAGAACCATTGTTAGGATTAAAAATCCTATTCACTATTTGTTACATTTGATTTCATAAAGTGCAGAAATTCATATGACCAAATCCATTTTATAACCCATGTCAACTAATAATCCCATGAATATGTCCTTTGGCATATAAGCATCTCCCTGATCATAGTTGAGCAAAAAATTTAGGAGCAATAGATCCTTATTGGCAAGATCATATGCATATCTTTCCGATCAACAAACCATAGCCCTTTATTGAATATTTTTTGCATATTGGGAAGAGATGAATAAAGTTACAATGATAAAAGATCCCAAGATAACAGGTGTGCATAATCAGGAAGACAGTGCATAAATTTTATCGATGAAAAACTTATTAGCAAAAGTGAACTAGTCGGAGGGAAATTTTCAAATCACATTGAGCTTGTGCATCACACCGAGCTTGACCTTGTTGGGGAGAAACATACACACTTTCACCAATAAACCAAGAGAACAAGTGTATCAGAGAGACATATATGATCGAAGTGGGTTCCTCAGATCTCTCTGACTATCTTACTCCGATGTGGGAAACTAGACAATTTTTTGGGGAAAGTCCCACTGACTTATCCCAACGAACAAAGCGGTAGAGGAAACATATCAGGGAGGCCAAGTATATCGAGAAGGCATCCTATTCTCTTAGCGATGATACATATCATCCCGATGGAAATATGGAATGACCACTATTTATCAGAGAGACACCAGACAATGCTTAGAAGGATTTCTAATGGTCCAGACCACCCAGATATCGAGTAGACTTCATAATGTTCTCCTCGAAACATTAGGAATTGAAAAGAAAGGAAAAGGAAGTTGTGCAATATCGGTGAGACTATTAAGTGACCTTCCCAACTGACTAAGAGAACCAAAGGGACACTTCATATCAAAGGGACATTCAGTTAGTCTTGGTGATCAGTTATGAAAGTATAAACAAGGATAGGTGCCACATAAAACACACAAATCGGCCTGAGACTAGAAGGGTTCCACCGATGCAATATTGTTGTATCGCTTTGACATTTTGAAATTCGAAAAACTTGTTGCATTCATTTTCAGTGGTAGATGTTAATGGCGACACAAAAACACATTATATTTTTTATTGAAAAGAGATTGAACCAAAAGAATTTTTAGAAGTTGCAGTGAAGAAGGACGAGAGGTTGAGCGGAAGTCAAGGAATTTAGTGCACCAAAAACATACAAGCATAAAAAATACCCCTGGAATTGCTAGATTGTAATTCAATTCTACCATCTTGTAGAGAAGTAAGATGGAAAGTTCAGCAAAAATGAAAAACAAGAAGCAACAAGGTGAAAGTAGCCAGTCTAAAAATAAGAAGCAAAAAACGAAACGGGGTGGGAATTGAAAACAAATGAATGAAAAATGAACCAGGACCTCATTGACCAATTCCCTGGTTCAGGTCCAAAAGCTAGAAGGTTTGAACAATTGAGGGCTGATGTAGAAATATTAGAAGATAAATGCAAACATGTAGGTGATGTGTGGACCCCCATTAGGCGATACAAATATTTCATGTTTCATTATTGTTGAAGAAGTAGATTTGAACTAGTTTACAACTCGTGGAATTTAAATTTGGGAAACTGCTTGTTCCTAACTTCTTCATGAATATAGACCTTATAAAAGTTCTGGCCAACTATTATAACCCGGACCTTAAAGCCATTTGCAATCCGCAAGGAGAACCTTTCATACATGTGTCCAAAATTGCACTTTGTGAAGTTTTCGGCCTAGACGACACATGTGATCAACCTATAGTGCATGAAGATTTAGAAAAGGAATATTGGAGGATGGAAACTACCTACAAAGGATGGAGGTTATCATTACAAAAGCCTAGAAAAGACGGGAACCTAGTACCACTTGAGGAGGGTGATGAACCTCCCTTCCATATTGATTTGTTCGAGCCCTATTTAAAATACACTTACTTCTCAGTGGGTCAAGTAATGGGACCAAAGGTCTCTGAATTTATTTCTCTAGGGCCAGTGGTGATCACTGCAGACATACAATGTTACAATGCAAGACCTTTCGATTATGCTTCACACATTTCTAGAGGGATTGACTTAGGGCTGACGGTTATCAATAATGGTTCTCCCATAATGCACTTTAAACATTATTCCCCTCTCATGCACATGATACTGTACTATGGACAAGAAATAGGAATGTGGCCAGATAAATTAGGAATCACACAGTTGGATATAGAGGGTTGGCCATTACCGATACAACTATGGACCTCCATTTGGGACAACAAATTTTCAAATTCTAATTATGTTTATTTTGAGGAACACTTTTTCAAGTCATTGTACAGGTTTTATGGCCACCCTTGTAATTATTCATTGTTTGATGAGATCAAAAGATTCTTAAAGCCTAAGGATTTCAGTGGACTACCGACTGCAAGTCATAATTGTGGTGACTGGTACTGCTTTGTTGATTCCACTATGGTCAGGGTTTATGGTTTTGAAGACACACCTTTCCTATTACCCAAGACTGTGCTAGACAAAATTGCATATCTAGAGATTGTCAGGCAACTGGATTATTCCAATGTCATGAACTTGAGTGCATATGAAAAACAATCATTCATGCCTAGTACATTGTGTTTTGGGGATTTTACTATAGTGTCAAAAGAAGGATATGATTTCATTTTGGATAAGTTGTCACATTTCAATATGAAGAAGGCTGCACCAAGGGAAGGATTTGATCCTAAAAGCTTTATTGATTTTGCCAGGAAGAAACATAATTTAAGTGGATATGTTCATATATTGTATGCTCATGATGATATTATCTGAAATATGGAAGAAACAAAGGATGAATTGGAAATTGATAATTACAATAGAGAAATTGAACAGAAGATGAAGGAGATACAAGAAGTAGAAATGTTATCCTCTGGTAGTGAGGAATCTTCTGAAGAAAATGAACCCAAAATCCAGCTTGATAAGATCCCCAAGCTAAGGATTGAAGAGTATCGACCTCCAAATAGAGAACATGAAGTTGGGGAACCATTTGACATAGATGCTAGGCAGTTGGCTTATAAATATTTTGTCTTAGATGACCAATTTATTTAATATTTTGAATTCAAATATTTCTTGTACTAACAAAAGTGAAAAACAATAAGGGAATCGGTTGCAGACATCACACCCAGTAATGAAAACCAATTGTTGAACACATTGAAAATGGATGTGGAGAATGAAATGAATAACATGACTCCAGAGAAGGGGAGAAAATTATTAGAGGAGTCTAGTGTGATGATCTTTCCTGGTTTGGACCTAAGCTCTGCTCTAGTTTTTGATAGCTTTTTGCACAATAATGATGCCAAACACAAGCTCAGTCCTAAAGGGGTAATAGAGGTATACACTGGGTCAAGATACAATCTTGATGAGAGTTCTCTTATGATTTGGGCTCTATAATCCCCACATAAGAAAATTGTAATTATTGATACAGAGAAAGCATTTGGTCATGTGATGAAATTAAAAGTTAGAGAAACTGATCCCATGGTCACAACTGATATTTGCATAAATGTAGCCAAATTAAATAAGTCACTAATTCAGATGTTGATTAAAGAACAAGATATGTACAAATTGAACAGTGAAAAGATGCTTAAAGAAAATGATTTTCTAAGAGACATAGTCAAAGATACGTTCAAAGGATCTACTAAAAGGTTGAATCAAGGAGAAGGCTCCCAATGGAAGGAAAAGGGTGAGGAACTATAGATGAATAATCAACAGATGCACACTCAAGTGATCAAGGCTAGGTTTGACACACTTTCTACAATACTCCAAAAGAGGTACACCAATATGATGATCTGGATAGACAAGTTATGGGTAACTCACTCTAAGAGTCATACTTCCATTCAAGAACATAAAAGGATAAATGACAGGCTTTAGTAAAAGCTCCAAGAGATACAAAATAGAAGTATTTCCAATACTGGGGCCATTACAGCTGTTGAAGACTTGGCAAGGAAGCATAAGGACTATTATGAGGAACTTGAAGCTAATGCAAAAGGGTTTATCGATGCTTCAAAAGAAGGTTTTCCTGCATTGTTTAGTGATAATGGAGACCTAAAAAGTCAGAATGAATGGGTAAAACAATGCCGACTAATACTTCAGGGAGCCTTGGAAGGAGATAAGGATGAAGATCCAACATTAGAAGAGGCCTATGAGCATTTCAAAAAGATGATTACTATGGAGATTGCGGCAAGGAATGCTGTGCATGATGCCGATTTGTACTTGAGTTAGGAGTACTTAAATCATATTACGCAAGTTCATATGTGGCTCATTAGAGCTTAATGTTAATATTTTAATGTATTGTTAAAATCCCAAAAGACACTTATGAAGAGGTATACCCTTTTCAAGATATTGCTATATATGTTGAACATGTGATGATTGAAGTAGATCATCATCACATCATTTTTCTTTCTAAAATAGGCATAGTAAGAAGATAGATTGAAAAATATTTCCCATCTATTTCATATCAGAAACTATTGTTATAATGCATATCATTCGAAGATTAATATAGTAGAGAAGGGTACACATAAGTATTAATTTTCTTTCAAGTGTTCAACTATTGTGTGGATTGATATGCTTACATGCTATTTGGATGTCTCCAAAGTGGTTGTTTATGTTATTCAAATTGAGTGTGTGGGTATACATTTAATTTGTCAATACACATTTGTTGTAGTTGTGTGGTGTTGCTGATTGGTTTATTCGTGCAGAAGAATTAAAATTCCTTTTAAGAATTCTGTTTTAATAAATTCCTGCTTGGATTAAAGTCCTTTTAAATAGACCATCTTAATTGGTTTCCCTTCACATCTGAATTAAATCCTTTCACAACTTCACAGTAGCATAAGGGGTTATCACAAGGATCACCAAGAAGAGTCTGAATAATTGACCTACTTGCACGTTTGCACAAGGTGCAGACATTCAAAGTGCCCAACTATTTGAGTTAAGTTGGAAAACTAGGTCTACCCATCTCACAAAATCCTGTCTCCATAATCATCATCCACCTCTCAACTCCATTCAACCAATAGTGTAGACACTGATCATTTTAAAACAATCTCATATGAACTTTATTCATACATCGGATTCTCAAAAAAATCTCAATAGGAAGTAGTAATTAGCATTGCATCTACTTCACCCCCATGTGCCATTGTGAGTAGATTGCTTAGATTAGAGATCATAGCCTTCAAAATCTGCCATATCACTCAGGTACACCCACGTAGGTTTAGCAGAGCCTGAAGAGTAGGAGGTAAGCAACCTTGTTTGCCTCGTTCGTTAGCCAAGAGTGTACTAAGAGCCTGAAACCCTCTTAAGGTCCAAAACCTGCACTTTTGAGACCTAACACCATCAATGAACTCAGAAGCCCACACATCCTTCATATACTCATCTGCAATAAAACTCCTCAAATCCTTAGTCACCTCACCTAGAGAGAACAAGTAGGGTCTCCTTGAAAGGGCATCAACAACTATATTTTTCTTACCCTTGATATATTCTATGTCAAAATCATAAGCTTGCAACTTGCTGACCCATTTTTGTTGTCTATCATTGAGGTCAAGTTGACTATGGAAATATTTTAGATTGTTATGATTTGTCTTCACCAAAAATTTTCTGCCCACCAAGTACTGTCTGAATTTAGCCAAAGCATGTATGTTGGCTAACATCTCCTTGTCGTAAATTTTGTAACCTCGCTCAGGACCCTAAAGTTTCCTACCCTCAAAAGCGATGGGCTGCTTATCTTGCATCAAGACAACACCAATTCCCTCTCTCGAGGCATCACACTATAGCTTAAATGACTGTGCAAAAGCAAGAATAATGAGAACTAGACACAAACTCATCAACCGTTTGAACTTCTCTAAGCACTGCTGTGCTTCTAGGTTCCAATCAAAATCCCCCTTCTTCATCAAGTCTGTAAGTGGGGCTTCTTGTTGTGAAAAGCCATTGATGAAGCGACAATAGAAATCACATAACCTAAAGAATCCCTTCAGCTGTGTGAGATTCGTGGGTGGAGGCCAATCGATTATATACTTCACCTTCTCGGGATCCATCTTAACCTCCTCAACATTGATGATATGCCCAAGTACAATAACTTCCTCATGCCGAAGTCACATTTTGATTCCTTGGTGAATAGAGATTCACTCTCCAATGTGCCCAACACTGAATCCAAATGTGCTAGATGATCCTCCCAAGTCTTGCTAAAGACTAGCATATCATCGAAAAAAATGAGGATTGTCTTCCTCAACTAATCTCTGAAGATCCTATTCATAGAAGACTGAAAGGTAACATGTGCATTGGTTAGGCCAAAAGGCATAACTAGGAACCATAATGGCATCAAAATTTCATCTTCTCCACATCCTCCTCACTAACTCGAATTTGATGGTAACCAGATCAAAGATCAATCTTGGAGAAGAAACAGGCGCCATGCAACTCATCAATCAACTCATCAATGCATAGATTTGGGTACCCGTTCTTAATGGCATTTTTATTCAAGGCTCTATAGTCAATACACATCTGTAAGGTGCCATCTTTCTTCTTTACTAGGACAATGAAAGATGCAAAAGGACTTTTACTCGGTCTAATGTGACCCATATCCAAAAGTTCCTTTATCGTCTTCTCGATATCATCCTTTATCCTCTTGGGATGCCTATATGGAGTAATGATGACTGGCTTGACATCGTCCTCAAGCTTTATAATGTGCTCAGACCCTCTGTCGGGTGGTCTCCCATAAGGTAAACTCTCAAACACCTTACTTTGTTTTTTTCTCAAGGCCTGTATTTCGAGTGGATACTCATGCTTCAGCGACTCGCCCTGTGATGGCAAGGTATAACACTCTACTTCCAACTCCACTTGATCATGCCTGATCAATATCTCCATTCTCCAGAGTGAGATAAATTGAAGGCTCCCATCTGACATACCCCTCAAAACATGCCTCTTGTCATTGGCTTCAAATTTCATCTCTATCACCCGCAAGTTGATAGTAAACTTCCCAATAGTATTAAGCCACTTCATGCCAAGTACAACATTTAACTCCCCCATGCCAACCACATAAAAATCTGCTTGAAACTCATAATCATTCAGCTACAATGTGAGGTTTGGAATCATTCGGTTACAACTAAGCATAAAGCCATCAACTACTCTCACTTTGAATCCATCAAACTCTTCGATCTTGAGTCCATGCTTTGCTACCAAGCCCTCATCTATGAAATTATGAGTAGTTCCAATATCAAGCAAAGTGATCATCCATTTCCCACTAGAAAATCCTATAATCTTGAAGGATCCTTCTCTTTGAATGCTCGAGGGTTGGGCTGTAGGTAGAACTTCTTCCCTTCCTTTTTCTGACACTTTAGAGGCATTATCTTCATCCTTCTCCTCATCAACCTGTTTTGAATTTTTAGAATATGATTCGTCCGCATAGTAGTACTCTAATTGATTCATTTTTCCCTTAAGAGGACACACATGAACCTTTTCATACGACCCTTTGCAGGTGAAGCATAATTTTTTCCTTCTCAAGTCTTGAAGGGTCTCGTCACTGAGTTTTTGGAAAGGTTTTCTTTGCTTGTCTGAAAATGTATTTGGGGCTTTATCCTTTGATGAAGAGAATGATTTTTGTGAGAATCTTGTTTTTGGGGCAGTGAGCTCCATATGTCTTGCCTTCTTCATAGCATCCTATAAGGAAGGTGGATCAAAGGCTTTTATACAACCTTATAAGGGTTCTAAGAGATCCTCACCGAAAAACACTACCAATCTCGTCTCTAATATTCCTGTTGTATGCACACAAAAATGGTCTAGAGCATATATTAATTAAATACTTTCTATTTAATTAATATTCTTAATTCCTCTACTATTATAAATAAATTGTTAAAGTTATTTATATGGTTTATTATTCTAATTCTTATTTTTCAAAATTCACTTTCTTCCTAAATTAATTAAATGGACAAATTAAATCAATTTATTATTTAATTGGTTTTCCCTCTTCCACTTAAATTTAAAATCAAATTGGCCTCTAAATCATATTCTTCTTAAATTGATTAAAATGCACAGATAAATTAATTTGGAATTTTGATAATTTACCATCTCCATTTAAATTGAATTTTTAATTCAATTTAAGCACATTTCTACATATTTCCTCTAACCACCTCCAACTCACCTGCCACCGCATCATGTGTCTCACAAAAATGAATTTTCTAAATTGAAAAATATGAATTATCTTCAACAACTTTGCAACCAATTTGGAACTAACTGAGACACATGACGCTCTTCCTTCTCTGTGATTCCCTTTAATACTTGGAAAATTGTTTTGTTAAAGGGAGCCATCTCCCTGATTCCCTCTAACCTCCTGATGCTCCACCGTTGATGTTGCAGGATCATAATCCCGATCGTCCATTGTTGCCACATCACCTTGATCCTTAGAAAATCTATAAATAAGAATCATTGCTACAACTTTTCAACAAGTTGAATTTGATAATCTTATGCTAGAGAATTTTAGTGCATTTTGAGAGCTTTGTAGATTAGTTTTACATTTTAGTTCATATAGAGTTATAATGGCAATTTTATTTTGGATAGCTTAGTTCATTTCATCTTTCATATAGTATTTCCATTAGATCATCATCATCAATCTTAGCAGTATTTGGATTTTAGTATCATCTCATCATAGGATCATTTAGTCTTCAAGAATCAAATATCAAAAATATAAAAATATAGGCATGTAGACTTCATCGTAGCATCTCGTATCTTAAGTTGTCAATCTTTTTAGATTCATGTGGAACACTAATAAGATCTGAGAGCATGATTTGCAGGGGTCCTTGAGATTAGAGAACTATGGAATGAATTAAGAGGATAGTTGTATCTTTTAATTTTGTTATTTAGATTTTCTTTTATATAATACATTGCATGAAGGTGTGTTTGGTTTTATTATTCTAACTTACATATTTCCTACACACATAAATTGGTGCCCATCGTGGGGCTGAGCCCCCTATTTTAATATGTTTTTTGTTGGGTTTTATTTGTTGGGAACAGGTGCCTCAACTTCTGGCTTGAACCTCTTAAAAGACGGTGAAATTATCATCTTTCTAAGCCTTTACCTCTGTACGACTAAGATTATTTAATAGAGGCGTGGTCTGGCGGTTTATTGTTGTACCGCGGGCCTCTGTCGGTCTGTCCACGGTTGGGCGGTGTCACCGCCATACCACAGGGTCTCCATCTCAGACTGGCAGTAGCGCGGTTGACAGGCGACAGTTAAGCAATGGTTCATCGCCATACCACAAGTATGGTTCAGCAATGGCGTGCGGCGGCACGGTGAAGGGCGGCGATTAGTATGATAGTTATCACCTTACCATAGGTGTCACTCAGTTGAGCCGCGGTGGCTACGGTTAACGACTGGCGGTCTATGAAGAATGCTTACCGCCCTACCACGATGGCCTTTTGGCCATGGCGCGGTGGTGTGGTAAGCCATGGTGGTGAAAGAAAATGGTTACCTACTTGTTGTAGAGGTCTTGCGATCGGGGCCCAGTAGCACGGTGGAGCTCAACGGTCGACGTAGGCAGTTACTGCCAGATCGCGAGAGGATTTTCTTAGCCTCGCAGTTGAGCGGTGGAACTACCATACCATGGAAGGTCATGATGAGCTCAACGGTGACGTGGTGCTAAGCGGAGGGCTGGCAGACAAGCCACTACCTCGGTACCGCAACGGTGTTAGAAGGGACCTGCGATTGGGCGGTGGAACTGCCATACCACAGGAGGTCTCATAGGGCTCTGCGGTGGCGTGGTAAGAGAAGCTCCGAGCTCGGGTGGCAGTTTCGAATCATGGTCAAAGTGATGAGCGAATGGGAAGGTGACATGTGGCAAGAAATCAATAATTGATTGGTCGATGTTTTGAGCAGTGAAGGCAGTAAATGCTAGACGTATTTTGACTGGTGACAAGATTCGATTAAGGCAAGGAAATTAATGCCTGGGTGGCTTGATGCAGAGAAGATCGGTAAGAAGATCAGATTACTTGATTGGGTGATTGATACATCATTAAGACTTGCGATTGGTTGGAATGATAAATGTGATGTAAGACTTGTACAACCGATTACAATTGATATAAGTCAATCGAAGGGTGATGGTGAAAAGATAGAGAGAGATAGAGAAGTGAGTTCGGTATTCATAGTATACCGTAAGAGTATTGTGACAGTGAGTGCATGAAATTAATCAAGTCTGCTGCTATGAGCTAACCATCAAAGAGTGAGGACTGTGAGCTTTGTATGTAATTTATTTTACTATAATAAAAAGTGTTTTCTCTTAGTGTGGTGGGTTTTTTTCCTGAAAGGGTTTTTCCACGTAAATTTGGTGTTATCTGCGATTGTTTATTTCTGTTATCCCTTTTACTTTGTATGTGTTCATCTCAATTGTTTTAAGAAGCTTTAAAATTGGTCTTTTGCACTTCTCCTCTGTTGTATTAGCATTAGGAAAGCGATTCTGCACCTCTTATTTCCTTTCATTATTTTGCAGGTTCTGTCAAAATATCCGAAATGACACATACAAATTTTTCTCCAGCGCATTCGACTTCTGTTTCGGTGCATTTGGTTTCTTGGTTTAGCGCATATGGCTATTCTTTCAATGCATCTGGCTCCTATTCTAGCACATCTGGCATTTCTTTCAGCACATTTAGATTTTGTTTCGGTGCATCAGGGAGTCTAAACTTTATTCTGTCATTTTCCAGTTTCAACGCATTCAATTTATCTTTTAGCGCATTTAGTTGTTCTTTCAGTGTATTTAGTAGTTTAGTGCATTCAGTCTCTATAATAGCGCATCTGGTTTTTACTATAAATTTTCCAGATTCTCGAAATTGATTTATGTTTTTCTGTGTTGTAGGCACTCAATACACAATCAAATACTTTGCAGAAATAATTAAAGAACACTGTCAAAGATTAAAAGCTGAAAATTACTAATATTTGGTTGCAGGGATTAAATTGTTCATTTCCTTTGGTTAAGATATGAATCTAGCTTAATTAGAAGGAAGAACTTACACCATGTCTTCTGTGTTTGGAGTGGTAGGCAAGTATGCTCTCCCCTTAATTGGGTGATCAAAAAGCTAGACCCATTCATTTCTTTTTATTTTTACCCTTAGAGGGTCTGCCTTGGTGGGACAAGAGGTAATCACCCCAAAGGAACAACCCAAACTGGTAATAGGCTAAGGCCAAGCCCTTCCAACCGGTATATAAAATAGGGACTTGAGGAAAGTTCAAGGACCACGAATGGTTATGCCGACAAGTGATTCCCTTAGTACCTCTGAGGTACGTAAAAACTTGTAGAGCTTAACCTCTATAGGCTGGGGATCCTCCTTAATGGAGCTAATCTTGTCGTATGTATGGCCCACCTGTAACATAATGCCCTTACTAAAAACCTCTTTGTTGTAGTAAGCCCAATTACCTTTCTATTCTTTGGTGCAACAACGATCGTTGCCAAGGCATCCACATTCTCACAATTATTAATAGAGGTGAAAAACTTGCCATAGGAGATTCATGGGAGTTTGAAGCTTGGTTGGCCTGAGAAGAAAGTGCACTATAAGGGGAGCCTATGCAGCCAAGCTTCTAAATCACCTGCTAAGAGTAAGTACGGTTGGAGTAAAATCCGCATGGAACCCAAAAGAATATCGCCTTACACAACCTAGGATTGTTCTTGTTTGATGTGTCTTCACCTATGCATTTTAAATCAAAACTCAAGCAAACACAACAGTCTGAAATAGCCAACCAGTGTTTCAGAAGACAATTCAACCAAACAGTTCAAATTCACTATAAAAAATCAAATTTTTTTGTCAAACTGTTGAAAACCAGAAACACTTTCTAGTTTGGCACATCCAACACTTGTTTCAGCGCATTCATACCATCCTCCAGCGCATCCATTTGCTGTTTCAGCCCATCTCGCTTATATTCCTAGCATATGCTCTTTCAGTGCATCTATTTAATCCTGCAACACATTCAGACCATTCTTCAGTGCATCCATACCCTGTTCTGGTGCATCCAGACCTTCCTGCAGCACATTCCAACTATTTCATAGCACATCTGAGTTTCAACACATCTAGGCCCTGCTTTAGTGCATCTGGTAACTTTTCAAACATAAACCCGAATTTGACCTTCTTTCTACCAATCCAGCTTGGATATCCCCTCTTAAACAACATATCTTCATTATCCTAAAGTTTATGTCGAGGGATTGGAAATCAACCAAATTTGTCAAGAAATCCTTTACCAAAAGAATCAAGAAACCAAAGAAGCACCTTGGCTATAAGAAACTTTTGAAAATGAGACACTTCTTGTATCAAATTAGGAAAGTCTAGCTTGATTATTGAACCTTCATCCATAGGTATCACGACTTTGATAGAGGATATATTGATGATTTTTCTTTAAAGCCTTTATATTCACAAGATTATTATCAACGAAGAGCTTTTTCACAAAGGCATAATAATAGTCAGCCAATTCGTCATTCCTTCCTTCCTCAATCAACAATTCAATATTCCAATAATCCCAATCAATTTCTACAATAGAGCTCAATCTTGTTGAAACTAGCATTCCCAAGTGAAAATACCTCATCTAATATTTGATCAAACATCTTAAAGTGCCTTCCTCATCACATCAATTTCTGATTTAGCAGTTGCGTTTCACCATTAGGATTTATCATCCTTCATCAGGATTCACCATCCTTTATCCTGAAATAAAGCTTGCTCAACCAAATTTTTAACCAATCTTTTTTGGCACTCCCAAACTTTGGTCATATATTGAGAACATTATTGTCACTTGTATGCACGTCCAAACAAGATCTCAAAAGATAAAACTTCAAGAAAAAGGAATTGAAACCCCAGATACCATGGCTGAACAAGAAGATAATCCCTTTCATAATATCCGTTCAACTGAAACTGATGAGGTAAATGAAGATGTCCAATAAGACCCAAATTTCAATAAATTCTTAGAAAAGGTTTTTGAAAAGGATGGAGAAAGATACCTCTTGATGTTGGCAAAAAAAGGAGTCAAGTTACCCGATGATTTTTATATTACAAAATTGAAAAGGATTCCTAAGAAAATGGAAATCGAGACACAAACTGAATCAAACAGTGAAGTGGAAAACAATGATCCCAATGATCCCATGGACGTTTTGAAGCAACACATCCAAACTCTTAAACAATAAATGTAGAACATGCAAATTGGGACTATTAAGAGATATTCCATACAAGATATATGTCCCTACCCATTCGATCAAAGTGTTAACATGATACCATTCCCTAAACATTGTGAATTTCCCAAATATGACAAGTACAATGGGAAAACTGATCCGATAGATCACGTAAGGGAATTCCGAATGATGAGTCTTGAATTTTCCCATGAGGATACGTATTTGATGAGATTATTCCCACGTAATTTGGGAGGGAAATGCATGCAGTGGTTCTCACAATTACCACTAGGGATCAGATCTTTTGAGGAATTGGTAAACAAGTTCATTACCCAATATTCATATAATATCCAACATGAGATTATGATGAAAAATATTTGTAACGTGAAATAAAAGAAAGGAGAATCATTCTTCATATTCTTACAAAGATGGAGAAGGGTATTCACAAGGTATCCCCGACCCATACCAGAAAAAGAGAAGATAGAGGTGTTCATTGATAACTTGAATGATGACATGAGTTATAGGCTCGAATTACAATGCCCTCCAACTTTTGAGAAATTGATTGAAAATAGAATCAAGATTGAGGAGGCTTTGGTCAAGCGAGGAATTCTAAAAATCTATAATGAAAACAATTCGTCAAATTCCTCCAATAATGATAAACCAAAGTTTTGGAAAAAGTATAAAAATAATGACAATGATACCTTTGTTGAAATGCACAATGCTAAATCGGTCTTCAATTTGTCAGGAAGTTCCTCGGATACCAATCAAAAGACCACCCAAACTGTCAACCAAATAAACAATCAAAATACCAACTAGGGAAATACTCAAACCAATCAAAATAATACATCATCCAAAACCCCACCCTATCAAACATCAAACAACCGCAGAAAGTTTACGGCTTTGGGTCAATCACATGAATCCGCCTTGAGGGAACTTATTACAAAAAATCTCATCACTTTACCTAACACCCGAGGTTTTGAACCCAAAGTAAAATCATCCTAGCGGAATGAAGCCCATTATTGTGAATTTCATCGATGCAAAGGTCACCTCACCAACAGTTGCATGCAAATGAAGCATAAAATACAAGATTTGATTGACAATAAATCATAAGGATTGAGGATCCTCAAACTAATAGTGACCATGAGGTATTCAAAAACCCTTTGCCAAATTATGACAAAGGAGAATTTTCTAAGAATAGTGGCAAAGGGAAGAATGTAAACTACATTCAGGATACTGTCATCCTTAATATTTTAACCGTTGAAGATCATGCAAATGACATTGAAATCGATAACCCATCAAGTCCTATTGCAACCAATCATCCAATCAACAACACCAATATCCTTTTTAATCAAATCCTCAATATCCCACAAGACATGGTTGTAACGGATAATCAAGTTAATATCATCAAACTCAATGGAAAACAAGATAGTGTGCCTATCAATGTAACCATAAGGGCTCAAACCAAATATGTTTTAAAGGGTAGTGCTTCCAAAACACTTGTTGCTACATCTCATCAATACAACATTGTTGATCAGCTCCAGAAAATCCCCGCACAAATATCAATATTGGAGCTTCTCAAGATCTCACTAGCCCACAAAGAGATCTTGGAAAAAGCCTTAGTGCATACAATGGTACCCAATAATTTGGAAGTATGTGCTTTCCAGGCCATGGTGGGACACCTAGTCACTCCTCACTGCTTATCTTTTTCAGAGAATGATGATGTATCCCTCACTCATCCTCATAATGCAACCCTTCATATCGAAGTCTTGATCCATAAAAGTTGTGTCAAGCGCGTCCTTATAGATGGAGGAGCTAGACTTAATATCTGTACTTTAAAACTTGTCTGTGCACTAGGGTTCTTTGAAAATGTAATAGATCCAAGAAAGAAGATCACTATAAAAGCATATGATGATGAAGAGAGAGCTTCAAAAGGCTTGATTATATTGCCCATTCAGGTGGTTTCAATTTAGAAAAATGTGGTTTTCCAAGTTTTAGATAAGGATTTGATATATAATATACTCTTGGGTAATCATTGGATCCATGAAATGCAGGCCGTACCTTCAACATACCATAAGTGTCTAAAGTTTCCCTGCAATGGGCAAGAAATCACTATTCTTGCCGATTCAAATAGTCCTCAACACTGCAATGCCCTTAAGGCTGTTCAAGATGTATTTGTGCCTCATAACCGTGAAGCTCCTGATTCCACCTCTAATACCCTGAATAATTGCAGTAAGGATAATCCTTTGTCAAAATTGATAGCCATATCCTCCCATGAAGTAAATCAATGAAGTTCATCATCCAAACATCTAGAGAAAAAGGAAGAACCTAGCCCTTTTGCATCTACCAATTCTAAAGCCCATCTTAATACCATGGCCAAACAATTTGAAGAGAAAGTCCAAATCAAAGATAAAGGCGTCGGTGAGTATTCCATTGAACAATCCCTTTGCCTCTTGCAATTAATGTCACCAAAATCCTATGGTCAACCATCAACCTCGTCTCAAACATCCTCACAACCAGTCACACTTTTTGATGGTAGATTCATAAAATCAGGCACCCAAGCAGAGGAATATGATGACAAAGATGTTTTGAATTGGCTCTATAAGGATGAAACTGATTCTCAAGCTGCAACAACAAATGTCCAAACCACTCAGTATGGAAAAGGATTTTCGATCCTAGAGAAGATGGGATATGAAGGACATGGACCTATTGGAAAAAGAAAAGAGTGTATCATAAAACCTATCCAACCCACCATAACCAATCCAAAGGATAAAATTGGGTTGTGGTACAGAGAACATCAATAGAAGGAAGAAACAAAAGAGGACATAAAATAGAAATTTGCTGAATAGATTTTACAACTACAAGCAAGTGATGTCTATGAGTCTGATTCCAATAAATATGAGTGGGATTCCCTGTCAGAAGAGTCCTGCCATGACAAAGATATTGATGTAATACATAAGTATACTCCCACGCTCGAGGGGGGACAAGGTTAAGGAATTAGACCACTTGAATTAGGATCACACAATATTGATGGTTCAAGTGAAGATGATCAAACTCATAGCGATACAGATCATTCAAAAGAGAAAAACATCGTAGACCTCGACTTGGCCATAGTAATGTTTGATGAATTTTTTTCCATTAGGACATTTACGACATCTGACTTGAACCCATTTGACAACACCCTACCATTACTGCATCTTGAACTAATAGATAGGACCAAACCGAACTTATCAATATCCCCACTTTTTTGAATGATAAGGCCATCGTAAACTTCTACTGTGTTGTTAATCCTGAAATAGTGCCCACCATTGAACATCATAGTGAACCTTCACAACTGGAGAAGGCCAAATTTTGCAGCTGCAAAATAAATGAAACAAAAGAAAGATTTGATGGTGATAACCATTCCATGGCAGTATCAGATTAGGAAATAGGAAAAATAAAGAGCGCATCCGATGGTGAAAACCTCTCCGAGGCACCAAAGGATGGGAAATTTGACACTCTCCTAGAGCACTTCTAGGAGAGATCAAAAGTCCTAATTAAACCAACATAGCCTATCAATGTCGGCAATGTAGAAATAGTAAGAACTCTCCATCTGGCAGAATCATTGACAAAAATAGAAAAGCCCAGCTTTATCAAGTTATTTGAAGAGCGACAAGTCAACTTTTCCTAGTCATATGCAGACATGCTAGGGATAGATCGAGACCTCATCATGCACAATTTATCCCTTCCTTCAGGAATCAAACCAGTCAAACAAAAGTTGAGAAAAATGCATCCGCACATTGCCTTATTAGTGAAGGCTGAACTAAAGAAGTTATTGGATGTCGGATTCATCAGACCTATTGACTATGCAGAATGGATATCAAATATTGTGCCTATTTCAAAACCTAATGGCAACATAAGGATTTGTACCGACTTTAGAGATGTCAACAAGGCTTGCCCAAAATATGATTTCCCCTTGCCTAACATAGACATCATTGTGGACTTAACAACAAGACATGACATGTTATCACTAATGGATGGATTTTCTGGATATAACCAAATCAAGATAGCTCCTGAAGATCAAGATAAGACAACCTTCACTTGCACATGGGGAACCTTCTATTGGAACATCATGCCCTTCTTGGAAAATTGTTTTGCTAAAGGGAACCATCTCCCTAATTCCCCCTAACCTCTTGATGCTGCAGGATCACAGTCCCGACCGTCCATTGTTGCCACATCACCTTGAGCCTTGGAAAATCTATAAATAAGATACATTTCTACAACTTTTCAACAAGTCGAATTTGATAATATTATGCTGTAGAATTTTAGTGCATTTTGAGAGAAATTTGGAGAGCTTTGTAGCTTAGTTTTGCATTTTAGTTCATATAGAGTTAGAATGGCAATTTTATTTTGGATAGCTGAGTTCATTTCATCTTTTATATATTATTTCCATTAGATCATTATCATCAATCTTAGCATTATTTGGATTTTAGTATCATCTCATCATAGGATCATTTAGTCTTCAAGCATCAAATATCAAAAAATACAAAAATATAGGCATGTAGACTTCATCATAGCATCTCATATCTTAAGTTTTCAATCTTTGCAGATTCATGTGTAGCACTAATAAGATCTGAGAGCATGATTTGTAGGGGTCCTTGAGATTAGAGAACCATGGAATAAATTAAGAGGATAGCTCTAGCTTTTAATTCTTCTATTTAGATTTCCTTTTATATAATACATTGCATGAAGGAGAGAGCAATTTATTACATCACTATAACCTTGAATGGGTATGAGATCAATTATACATCCATTGAGAAATCTTGTGTAGCTGTAGTGTTTGATACCCAACAATTGCGACACTATATGCTGACTCACACAGTCAAGCTCATAGCCAAGATAGATCCACTGAAGTATCTCCTAAGCAAAGAAACTCTGACAAGAAGACTGGCCAAGTGGGTAATGGTACTCAGTGAATTCGACATCCAATATGTTGACATAAAATCTATAAAAGGGAAAGCCATTGCTGATGAACTAGCCGAGGCACCAATTCATGATGATCATCCTCTTCATATTGAATTTCCAGATGCAAATGTCCTAAAAATAACAACAAAACAATGGGTGTTATACTTTAATGGTTCCTTCACTCAACAAGGATTAGGAGTAGGGATACTATTCATCACTCCCCTAGGGCACACCATTCGAAAATCCTATCGCTTGATGTTTCCTTGCATTGACAACATAGCCAAATATGAAGCACTCATTATCAGAATCAAGATAGCTATGGAATGGAAAATTACAGAGCTCCAGGTTTATGGAGATTCTCAACTAGTCATCAATCAGGTCAATGATGATTATCAAACCAAAGATGATAAGCTAATGCCCTACAAGAGAATGATTGATGACTTCAAGAAGTAATTTTTCGACATCAAGTTTGGTTAGATACCAAGGAGTGACAACAAAGCTACCGATGCTATGGCTACTATTGCTTCTCTGCTGCAAATTCCAAAAAAAAACACGACCGCTATGAGTTCATGGTGGAGCAACTATTTACCCCTGCCTATGACGACTCTGAGTCCCGACTTTTTCCACCTAGATGATGCCAATACCTCCATCTACAGAAAGATCTATGTTTACCTAAAAGATGATATTATTCCTCCCAATCTTTCCCGCAACCAGAAATAAAACTTCATCCGCCAATCTGCCCATCATACCCTTATAGCGGATGTACTTTACTATCAAGGTCTTGGTGGAACTCTCTTACGATGTCTAGAAAGCAATCAGTCTGAAACAAATTTACACGAAGTCCATGAGGGTATTTGCGAAACTCATTCAAGTGGCTTAACCCTCGCCAAGAAACTCCTTCATCTGGGATATTACTGGCCGACTATGGAGAAATAAGCCTTTTAATTTGTCAAGACATGTCAGAAATGCCAGATCCACAGTAATCTCATTCATGTACCAGCATAAGAATTGCAGCCCTTTGCATCAACTTGGCAATTTTGTCAATGGGGAGTGGATCTTGTCGATAAAATTCACCCATCCTCATCCAATGGACATAAGTTCATCATCACAGCCATAGAGTACTTCATGAAGTGGGTTGAAGCCGTGCCTCTAATCACCATCACAGGGAAACATATCTCATCATTTATTCTGAACTACATCATCTGTAGATATGGTGTCTCTCAATCCATTGTCACTGACAATGGAAGACCTTTCAAGAATTAGGACGTACAAGAACTCTATAAAATTTTTCATATCCAACATTGGTTTTCTACACCCTACTACCCTCAAGGGAATTTCCAAGCTGATGCCTCAAACAAAAAATCCTAAAAAATCTTAAAGAAAACCATCAACGATGCTGGACGTCACTGGCATGTTCAACTAGACCCTACTTTGTGGGCCTATCGTACAAGCATCTGAACAACCACGAGAGCCACACCATATGCACTTGTCTATGAATCTAAAGCAGTACTACCCATCGAGGTTGAGATACTATCACTCTAGGTTTCCTTGAAAGTTCTCATTACAGATGAAGATTACCGTGTGTCTAGACTGCAAGAGCTAGAATTTTTGGATGAACGTCGATAGCTAGCAGTAGATCACCTGAAATTATATCAACAGAGAATGTGAAGAAGCTACAATCACAAGTCAAACCTAGGACATTTCAAGTAGGTGATCTGATATTGAAAGAAAATCCTCGTAATCATTAGGACTAGGAAAAGAAAGGAAAATTTGAACCTAATTGGTTAGGTCCTTTTGTTGCGGTTTCAGTCTTTGGATCGGGGGCATATCGGTTATCTACACCAAAGGGGGATCCGTTTGAAGAACCAATGAACAAACTTCATCTGAAGAATTTTTACACCTAATGCATCTGGTGCATGTTAAAAGTCTTGAAAAAGTCTTGAAAAAATCATAAAAAGCAGAAAAAGTCTTGAAAAAATCATAAAAATGCAGAAAAAGACTTGAAAAAATCATAAAAAAAGAAGAAGTGAAAAATCAAAAAATGGTTGCCTTGATGAAAACCTAGCAAACAGGCGTCTTGGTAACAACAAAAAATCATAAAATTTGAAAAGTGCAATAAAAAAAAATGGTGAAAACCTAGTAAACATGCACTATTTGTGATAGGTCGACTTCTCCGTCTATTCGAGCATGTCTTGACCATCCACTTCTGCCACCACCGTGCATTCACGCCTATCTTCCAATGAGCTTCATGTCCATATTCGGATAACGCGGTCGTCCCACCCTAGCTTGGTTTTCATTGTACATACCCATAATAAATTTGGTTTGTTCTCACTGGGGGCAAAATCCTGATCTTACAAGGGGAAAACCACCATTGAGCTTAAATCAATAGGCAAACAATCAACAAACCACAACATCAAAATAACAATCGCAATAACCATCAAAATATGAGCATCAAACGTCAATCACCCAAACCAAATCAAACATCAAGCCAAATCAAATCAACTCATCACTAGTGAATCATCTTCCGAATCATGGTTGGATTAATTTAACACAAATACTCAATTGACGTATCTTGATTGTTGTTATCATTTCTCGGGAGTACCTCGATGATGTCACAAACTAGAGGCACTATGATCAAGAATGATATTTTTTTTGTCTGCTGCTTGTGAGTCAATCATTACTATTGTGCAAATTTTTCGTGGACATGCTCTACAAAGTATCATTGATGACATTCTGAATTTGCATAGGAACATGATTAAATCTTGTCTATTTACACAAGTGATACTCAGGTCATCTTGGTCTAATTATACCTCGATTCTTATGTTATCTTGCACTATCAAATCTCAATAGAAGTTGTACGGAAGTTTACTCAGGTCATCATGGTCTAAATTATGCCATCGATGTTTGTACTAACTTTCAACATAATAAAACACTCAATGATGACAATAAGCACAACAAATAAGATGACAACATTGCATAGATAGCCTTGCATTCATTTTAGTCTGCATTTGCATTATAGATTTTCTAAGCTGGTAATTTTCAAGGCTGGTGTTATTTATTATTACAAGATTGAGTATACTTGACAGAACCAAAAAAGTCACTCATTTGCATTGAAATTTCCATTCCATATCATTGGAAAGCATTAATCATACATCCACTATCATAAATCATTCATGCATTCATTATAATATTTGCATCATGAAAAAAATTCAAAAATAAAGCATTTTCCAAAATATCATCATCATCATCCATATCATACATTAAGATCATAATAAATGCATTCCACAATCCATCCATAATTCATCCCGACATACATCCATCATACATAATAACATGATAAGTACATTCATAATCAATTTGCATTCATAATCATAATTCATTTCACATACTTTGCATTAGAAAATACCAAAAACATAGAAAATTGCATTACATTTCATTCATAGTGGCATAACATAAAATCATACATTCACACATTTGCATGTATCACATTTGCATCCATAAACCATCAATATCCATACCATAAACCATACATCTACAATCCATAATAAAACCAATTGCATCCATACATCGATATATAAATATGAAAAATTACAAAAATCACATTTCATATCATTTGCATCCATATCATCCATCTCATAAACACATCATTCATAAACATATAAAAGAAAAGCATCATCATCCATAATGCATCCATAACATAATCATATAGAACAAGGCATCATCACATAGAACATAAATTAAAGACATCCATCCATAATAAAACATCAACACAATGATCATCAAACGCCACTACATATCATATAATCTCATAATAATATGTCACATATACAATGATATCGAATCAACTGAGCTATGATATATAAAAAATGTGGCACAAGGCTGTGTCTCTGAATCAAGATGAAATAAAATCAAGATGAAATAAAATCATGTCTGACCCTGTGATCCTATAGTGCTACCACCTAATGTGGCAGACCTCTGTCCAACACCGCTGCCCCCAACGGTCTCGCCCCTGCTGGAGGTTCACCTAGTGGAAGTGGCTGTGTGACCCCTCTGCTAGTGGTGTGAGAATGGGAGCGCCCGGATTTGGATCTGGCATACCTAATCCACTGTGTAGGTGGTATTTCCTCATAATACCTGCCTTTGTAGTATTACGCCTCCTTCACGGAATCTCTAAGCTCTCTGACGAGGTCACCTATACCAGTACCTTGAGCCGTGGTCTATACTCTATCGACCACTGCCACAACCTGCTTCACCTACCTCCTGGTAGCATCTCTCTCTGTAGTCAGAGTGGCCACCTGGGCCTGTAGCTGCACCATCTGCCCTTGAGTCTGCACCTGTGCTGGAACCTGAGCCTGTATCTGAGTTTGGGCCTGGGCAAGCTGTGCCTGTAATGTCTGGATCTGGTCGTGCAATGTATACACCTGACCTTGTAACCCGACTATCTGTGCCTACTGTCTCTGGGAGGGCATCCGAACTATCAGTGGTTGCTGCCCACCTGGTGTTGATCTCCTCTTAGGGATGACCCAAAGTCTGGTGCACCACCCCCTCTGCCTCCACCATATCCTCCACCATCACCACCCCCATCTCCACCTCCCCCTCCTCCTCCATCCCCTCCATCATCACCTCCATCACCCCAAGCCTCTCCCTTTGCCTCCTCCCCACCGCCATCTCCTCTCAGCTACATGGCAGACCCAACTCTCCTCCCTACCTCCAAAATTGGTGCAGGTTCATCGGGACTGAAAATCCATAGAAAGGGATGTGTGTGAAAATATTCAGCATAGTCAGCTGTCATCTGTGCATCCACAACCTCAGGATGATACTGCCAATATATCGACTACATTTCGTAATACTCTGTACAAGCTACATCATAGTTGAGGGCCAACCCCCACTCCAGAATATCTTGCCTGCATCGTGCATAGTGCGCTACTCCTTGTGGCATCCCCTGGATGCGACCATACTGTCAGTGCACCCTGCCAAACATGAACTTCTCAATAATGTAAGGTGTCTTGCCTATCAAGTACCTGCTGCAAAACATGTAGGGTATCTCCACACCGTCCTCCGCCTAGGCCTCACAATCATTATAAGGTCTCCAGATAACAGTGTCAAGGTCATCTAGGACTTGACTCGAATACTCCAACTTGCCTAGCTTATGCTGGACAAGTGGCCCTGCGTATCCAAAAACATACGACCGTCCTATTGGCCGCACCTTGCCTCCCACTGGCCGTGTAATGGATATGTGCTCCCAAGCCCAGAGCTGTAAAAGTGTGCAACCCACTGACAAATTGCTCGCCCGAAGATAAACAACCTAGTGCAAGTCATGATACAAGTGTGCTAGCATACATGATCCCCAAACATATCTTGTCCCATGGGAAATCATGTCATCTAGAACCCGTCCTTAGCCCACTGAGAAGCCCTTCGACCTATGGTCGGGGCAGATAAATCCTGGAATGAATCCAGCTAGAACACAAGGTAAAGCCTGCCCGAAAGCAATCAACTCTCACCATGGAACCTCATAACCAAGAAACTGGTCATCATGAAATATCTAGAAAATGGCATCTGTGACCCCCTGCTTCTCATGATCATAAACAACCAGCTCCCCAACAACTGGTATCCTCAATATCCGATATACATCCTCTGGGGTCACTTTCATCTCTCCAGTCAGCAAATAAAAAGTGTTGTGGTTGCTGTGCCACCTCTCTGCAAGTGCTGTTAGTAGCCCCCAATTAATTTGGTACTGGGGCATGCCTATCAGCGAAGTCAAACCACACTGGTGAATGATGGAAAGATCTGTCTAAGTCAATTACGGGATCATATCCCATGTCTCGGGAAAGCGCTTGCGAACCTGTAGGTTCCCTAAGCCACCCTCCTAGAATCAAATTAAAGAATCAAGTCAACAAATCAATCAAACCAGTCAGTCCATCATCTAATCAAATTAGCTCGCGTGAGATTCTAATCAAATCTCGAGGAGCACCTATCCTATTGCTTGATTCTCATTTGTCATGAGATCAATCATCATCAATCTATCCTATTCATTGTTCCTCGCCTATCATTTGGATGGTCATCAAACTATCAATCAACATCATCCTATCATCAGCTGATGTGATCATCATTCATCAAAATCTAGGAGGAATATATCAAAATCATCAATTTTAGTTGGATGCGCTAAAACAGAGTTTTTGTGCGCTGATTTACCAGATGTGCTAGAAAAACTGTTGGATGCACCGGAATACGGTCCTAATGTGCCATTTCATGAATGTGCTGGAAAATGGATCGCATGTGCCGAAATAGAGTCTCGATGTGTTGTTTCTTGGATGTGCTACTTGATCAATCCTATGCGCAACTCTATCCTATGGATGTACTAAAAACCCTATGCGCTAATCTAACTACCTAATGCGCTGAAGCGGGTTCTGGATGCACTATTCTAGTTTTGGATTCTAACCTAACTAGATGCGCTACTACAGGGCTTCCATGCGCTAAAGAGGATAACCTATGCGTTGAAACTCTACCCTATGCGCTAAAACGTGAAAATAATTCAAAATTTCAAAAGAAAATTAAGCGGGAAAATTCAAATTTCGAAATTCAAAAAGAGGTTTTTGGGGGTATGTATCAGAGGTTCATATGTGGCTGGACACTGGTGGTGACGAACTCGCTCAAATCTGTGTGTGTGTGGCGTGGAATTCTGTCCATCTTTTCTCTACAGGCTCTTAGTTTTTAAAATGCTCAAGTTACAAATGAAGTTATCTTTTACCCTTTTTGACCTTTTAAAGGTTAATTAAGGGGTAATTATTGTGGCATTTTATTTAATTTGTGAAATGGGTCTCTTCATCAACTAATTAATAGTGTGGCAGAACTCTTCATCATTTTTGGGAGATAAATCAGGTCATCCTTATCAAATCTGCCGATCATCAACATATCATAGAAAAATCATTTACATCATCAATTTTTTTCAAAAATCATCAAAAATTCCAAAATCCATGATTTATCTCCCGAGGGGGCATCCTTTCATCATCGTTGCAAAATTGGAGTCCGGGGCATGTCAAATTTTTTATCATCATGGTTGAGAATTTTTTTCTTTGAAGCAATGCATCTACGCACATCACTTCAAAGAGGGGCAAAATGTATGCACACAAAAATGGTTAGATGCATATATTAATTAAATACTTGTTATTTAATTAATATTCTTAATTCCTCTACTATTATAAATAAATTGTTAAAATTATTTATAGGGTTCATTAATCTAATTCTTCTTTCCCAAAATTCACTTTCTTCCTAAATTAATTAAATGGACAAATTAATTCAATTTGTTATTTAATTGGTTTTCCCTCTTCCACTTAAATTTGAATTTTAAAATTAAAATTGGCCTCTAAATCATATTCTTCTTAAATTGGTTAAAATGCACAAATAAATTAATTTGGCATTTTGCTAATTTACCATCTCAATTTAAATTTAAATTTAAATTCAATTTAAGCATATTTCTACATATTTCCTTTAACCACCTCCAACTCACCTACCACCTCATCATGTGTCTCACACAAATGAATTTTGTAAATTGAAAAATATGAATTATCTTCAACAACTTTGCAACCAATTTGGAACTAATTGAGACACATGACTCTTCCTTCTTTGTGATTCCCTTTAACACTTGGCAAATTGTTTTGCTAATGGGAACCATCTCCCTGATTCCCTCTAACCTCCCGATGCTCCACCGTTGATGCTGCAGGATCACAATCCCGACCGTCCATTGTTGCCACATCACTTTGAGCCTTGGAAAATCTATAGATAAGACTCATTGCTACAACTTTTCAACAAGTCGAATTTGATAATCTTATGCTACAGAATTTTAGTGCATTTTGAGAGAAATTTGGAGAACTTTGTAGCTTAGTTTTGCATTTTAGTTCATATAGAGTTATAATGGAAATTTTATTTTGGATAGCTTAGTTCATTTCATCTTTCATATAGCATTTCCATTAGATCATCATCATCAATCTTAGCAGTATTTGGATTTTAGTATCATCTCATCATAGGATCATTTAGTCTTCAAGCATCAAATATCAAAAATACAAAAATATAGGCATGTAGACTTCATCATAGCATCTCGTATCTTAAGTTGTCAATCTTTGCAGGTTCATGTGCAACACTAATAAAATCTGAGAGCATGATTTGCAGGGGTCCTTGAGATTAGAGAACTATGGAATGAATTAAGAGGATAGCTGTATCTTTTAATTCTGCTATTTAGATTTCCTTTTATATAATACATTGCATGAAGGTGTGTTTGATTTTATTATTCTAACTTACATATTTCCTACACACACCTGCGACCATCACTATTATCCTCTGAAACTTTGAGATATAAGCCTCTAATGTCCCAACTTGCTTAAGCTGTGCAAGTTCTCAGAAAGAAACCTCTGGATCTCTCCTATCAAATCGTTTGATGAGTTTGTTAGTAAACTCACCATAAGATACAGTTGACCTCTAACCCAAGGTAACCAAACCATGGTACCACCACTCATGAGCTATGCCATCCAGATGTAGTGTGGCAAACCTAATTTACTCTTCTTCAGGATGGGCCTCAATGAGAGGAAGTTATCTAACTTCTGAGCCCAACCATGTGCGGTACAACGATGCCTTCCATCAAAATGTTCCAAATTATTCTTACTCACCACCCGTTGGAGATCTCTAGTGCCCTGTGGTGCTCTAGTCTCAAGTCTGCCAACCACCACTACCCTCTGTCTCCTCTAGTTCAGGAATTGGTCAAATGTGAACACATTCTTAATGTCAGCAGGTAGTGAAGTGTACTCTGCATGGCTGGTCCTAAACTCATCGACCATGTTTGTTGGTTGTTGCAGAGGTCGTTCCTAATGAACATGGATCTCAACCTTCTGTGTAAAGGTAGGCTAAAAATTCCTAAATGTGTTATTGATAGAAATCCTTAGCTTATCTTCAGGCTGAGCATTAGAACTATTGGAGTTGTCATGTTGCCCTATGTGACCAAGATTAGGAACTTGGTTCATCTTATGCAAAAATTTATCCGTGTCCATCATAGTGTCAAACTTCTGCTCTCTGTTGAGATCTAGGCTAATGGAACTTGAATTCGATTTTTCTCTATCTCCTATGGTACCTACAATACTCTCATTGTCACTGGATAGAGTTCTAGTTATTTCCGGAGAATTGTGAATGCCTAAAACCTCTAAAATGGTTTCTCCCTCCAACACTTGCAAAGGATGCCATGACCGTGATCCCTTGTGGTAAGTTTTCTCTCTCTCTCTCTCTCTCTCTCTCTCTCATGAAATACCCACACATGATGCCAGGATATGAAGAGCTCGAATACCACTGAAACAACACCTTGTGGTGTTTGATCTTAGTTTTTTGTTTTTTTACAAGTTTAATGCTGGGAATTGAAAAATAAAATAATACCAAAAATGGAAAGCAATTTCATAAAACTCAAAGGAACCCAAAATATTTCTATTAATTTCAAATGAATTTACATCGTACCTATTTGTTGTTTTTGACTGTCATAAAGTTTTGATTTCTGGATCAGCAACCTGGTGGATTTGATGAAATGCATGCCTAGCTCTAGGAAGCCAAAATTTTGATATGGGTATGATCTAGAATCCTCTCTTAACCTTGGGTGACCAAGATAGGCAGAAAATAGGGTTCCAAATTGTCTCTAATTATTTAATTCAATCTGCACAAATCCCCAGGCAATACAACCAGGACTGGAATGACACGTGCTAGGAAGGAACACTTCAAATCTGTGTTTTCAGTCCTCAAAGCATCCTCAATCGGGTCATCCAAAACCTCAGATGCAAAAAACAAGAATGGGTCTCAATAATCAAAGCCACGTGGGATTTATTAGTTCCTGGATGAAGCCACGTGCTGATTTGTTCAACAAGAATCAACAATCTAATAATCTGGAAATTCCTTATTCGTGATCTGCAAACAATGAATGGAATTTCCCTTTTATTTCTGCTCATAAAACCTCAGAATTGAAGCTCAAATGTTGATCCCTAAATGAGACCAATCAAGTACTTAGGAGAACACAACATGACCTTTATATGGCATGATACGTATTTAAATCTAGCATCTTTGTGCTTGGGGCAATGATGTAGCTAGTGAGGTCATAACCAAGGAGCATCAAGGAGTGTAGGTCAGAGGAAAAGAGGAAAAGTAGCATTGAACAAAAATGGCCAGAGGCATATTGTCCCTAAAGAAATTGATTCCATCACCAATTCGATTGTATCCCAAAGACGTCTTTTTCACTGCCATGTGGGGGTGTTGTCATTGCCACTGGTGCCATTTGGAAGGTTCAGTTTTACGTAAGAAGGAAGTTGCTAGTTATAGAGGGATTGTTAAGGAGACTTTGAGCCACCTCAGGTGAAGAAGATTTGAATATAATAGAATCTTCCAGTCCTACATTAAAAAGGATATTGAGATCATTACCATTGCGGGAATTAGCTAAGGGAAGTTGTGACTGAGAAAAGGTATGTTATGTGTTGCAAATTATTTTGATCTGGTAGATCGTGAATAGAATGTTTTTTTTTTCTTTTTTTGAGACATCTATGTATCTGATATTTTAACCATTATAGTTATTTAACACCAAATCAACACATAAAATCATAAGATATGATAACGAGAATTATATTTATATTTGTAAGAGAAAAACCAAGCAAAATTAGAGGTACATTCAATAATCACTATCATTTAGATTTGAAAATACAATATTAGTTCAAATATTTAATCAATTTATTCAATATTAATTCATATGAGAATATAGTTTGCATTAAAACTAAGAATAACTAATATTTACTTTGAAATTAGACAAGTAAATTCATCATAATCTAGTTACATTAAAACTGCTCCATTTCAAGAGCAATGTTAGATCAACTTGTAATTCTCAAAATTGATATACTAAAATAGTTTGATTTTGTGATTTATAAATCTAAGGTCATTCATATTGGATATCAATTATGATAAATCCAACATAAAGAAATAAGACAAATAAGAGAATCATCATGTCTAATACTTTGTCAAATCTACATATATCAAACAATTGTACTATTCTATAAACTTTGCTTATTTCAATATAGCATATAATTTAGTATGAACTTGATTCTTTGTTTGCATGATCTATATTTTTATGAAATAGTTTTAGACTTACATTGAAAAATCACATGATAATAAGAATAGAAGCATGCACATCAATAATTGTATAAAGTAGAGAAAATACAATCGAGTTGCATGAAAGGAAATGAATTGCAAGTCAATATTTAAATTTAGATGTCAAAGGTCTCATTGCTTGTCAAAAAGGAATTGCAGGTTGATTATATATATTACCATTTTAATGCATGAAAGAATTGAATTGATGAAATACGTCAATTTAATAATTTGCACGAAAGGATAAAGAGTGCTTATTTATTTATTGTGGTCATTATGCATGTTACTGTTTTTCTATGAGTGTTTGTGGAAAGTTCACCTTTCAGGACGAGTGGCGAATATGGGTTATCAAGGATCATAGACAACCTTTTCTAGTTCTAATTTTATTTAGCTTTATACAACTATATGCTTGGCCAAGCGATTTAGAACATTGAAATAGATGGATTTATTATATAAATTTTCTCGCTACCATATTCTAATATCGATCATAGAATGTTCTTGTATAATATAAATGCATGTAGATATATTAGGCATGTATTGGATTCCATATTGTTCATAGATTTCCTTTTGCTAAGCATCCCATACAGGGTCGATGGTTCTTCATGTCAGGAAGAACTCTCTAGGGAAGCGCAAGCTTCATGGTTGCATGAAAAAAGTGTCTGGACCATGTTCTTGTCTCTTGACTTGCAGATGGCTATGAGGGTTGATGACAGCCAAAGACTACATTATTTATATCTCCACATTAGTATTGAATTATTAATTATATATGTACTTTCAGAATGTACATTTGTGTGGTTGTGTATGATTAGTGGATTAGACTATTGATGACTCCAGTGTATATGTACAATACTTGTACTCATTTTGTATTATTATGACTTGTTGGCGATGGATTGCTTAAGTCATTTATTGTATCATGTTATTTCCAGTACTTATGTTCATGTATGCACATGATATGTCATATGACGTCATGAATTGTATGGAGTTATTTCTCCTATATTGATGTACTTGTAATTATTTCTCTTTAATATGATTAACATTGTTGATTATTTGGATTTTGTGGTGAGATTTGGAATCTGTACGTTACAGTGACAATATGTCTTTCATATGTGTTGTGAGTTATCTCAATATTAATTAACATTGTAATTTTATCCCTTGTAGAACTTTAGAAAATTTGAAAGGATGATGCCTGGGAGCACCAAAAATTGTAGCAAGGGTGCCTCTTGCATTTTCTTCCTCTTCATTTCTTTCAAGTTTAAGTTTTGGTTTTGGTTTTTCCTCTTCAATTTTCGGATTAGGATCCTTTGATTTTGATTACTCATTTGAAATCATTTTTGTGCAATGTGCATGTCCTCAGTTAAGGAATTTGTAACCAAAGTTCTATGACTCCTTGCAAGAGAAGCCTCCTAAGCTCATTATTGAATTTTTCTTCTTTACTCGTTCTTTGTGACATATCCCTTTGATGATGAACTTCCTTTTGGAATGAAATTTTTTTTCTACTGATAAGTTCTTTGAAAAAATGCATACACAGTTTAATCCAAAAATATACATTTTTATTAAAATTTCGTGTTAGATATTAAGGTTTCCAAATTCAAAACTCTCTTGATGACTTATATAGATGGTGGATCGTAGGTCATTACCAAACCTTTGAGAGGTTTAGTTAATCCTTCTCAAAATAAAACAATGTATCTTCTTCTTGACACATCACAAACCATTACTGATAATTGTAATGCCTCTAGCATTTTCATTTAGATATTTGTGATTTTGGACTTAGACTTGTCAATCGGTATACTTTATTATATTGTCTTGAGGTGTTCTTGGCATGTTATTTTGTATTAGCACCAAGATTATGGTACATATTTTGAGATGCTTATGATATTGTATGGTTACACTTGATAGTAGCTTTACTTAGCTTCATCTTTGTTTATATTTGTGTGTGTGTGTGTGTGTGTGTGTGTGTTGTGAATAGATGCTTTCATGATGGTATGACTTTTATATACATTTTTTTACATGTTATATGATGATGTATCCCATTGGGTGGTTATGTTGTGCTTTGGCTATTATATGTGTGTGATGCATGACATGTGCGTTGAGTATGCATGTACATGTTTATTTATCCACCTAAGTATGCAACTTTGAGTTACTCCCCAGTGTTAGTTATTTTCAAGAGATATCACACTAGGCCATTTTCACTGTTGTTCGCCTATTGTACTCAAATTGAGTACGATATGCATTGTGTCTAATCCTATGTAAACTTGGATCCAAATCAAAGGCGATTCTAGAGTTCATTCATATCATAGGAAACTCGTAAATTTGGGATTAATTCAATGGTTCAATTCCCTTTTTGTTCATAAAAATGTTTTGATGAATTAATTATTGCATATTACACAGTTAAAATGCATTTGGGAAATCCATAATTTATTGCATTGAATAAATTTAATTAGCTTCATTTTAAAATTGTAAGAAAGGAGATGACATAAATATTTTGAATTTATCATGCATTGGATTTGGGGGAAAAATGAAATTAAAATTGTGAACAAAAGAAAATTAAAAATAAAGGGAAATTGGAAAAGGGCATAAAGGGAAAAGAACTTGTCTATTTTGGACATTCTTGTATTTTGGAAGGAAAATGACTCTCAAACCCTCTCCTTTTGAAATTTGAAAATCAACGAAAGTTGTTTTCCTTGGATTGTATGAACTTGATGATTGCATTGAGTGAGTGATTTTACTTAACCAAGTTGTGTGAAATTGAAGAAATCAAGAATTGTTTAAAATTTCAAATTGAGGTAAATATCTTCCTTTGTTTCTTTAATTCATTTGAAGTTTGAATGTCATGCTTATCCTTAAGGTAGCATATGGCTTCCCTTTTTAGATGGATTTTCAAGAAAACAAGTAGATATAATTAGTTTTATAAATGTTTGAAAATGTCAATTTTGCATTTTCAATATGGAATTTTTTTTATAATCTTCAAAATGTGAAATTTATTTTATAGAATGGTTGTCGTTCATACTACAATCAAAAGGGTATTTTTTTCAAAAATTTTAGCAACGAAAGAATTAGAAAATCAAGATTTTGAGGTTCAAAAGGACACCTATTTGACCTCTAAATCCAGATGCATTGGTGGACAACATGAGGCCTAGCGAGACATTTTATTTTTCTGCCCCCAAGGAATCATCTGATATTGAAAACATTCTTAGTCTATCCACCAATGGTTTTCCACAAACTGAGGCTGAATATACAAATGGAATAGCAAAATTTATAGAGCAACAAAGTCCACTTCAAACAACTAAATGTGCGGACCAAAAAAGTCCACCACAAACATCTAGTTTCTTAGACCACCAATCACCAAGTCCACTTCAAACAACTGACTGTGTAGACTAGAAAATTCCATAACAAACATCTATTGTAGAATTCTCCCTTTCTCTACTGAGTGCACTAGAGGAGTGTTGAAAATATTGGAATTGATTTGCATGTGGACCTAGATCAGAGTTTGACAATGCCTTTCCACAACATAGCATTGGCCCAAATACCTTAGTTCATTTTTATGTTGATTGGGGAGAAAGTCAAGCTGAGCAGTTTTGTGATGAATTAGAGGGAACAATAAGTTAGGTGCAAGAAATAAATGACGAGGATTCAATGGAGCCATTGGGAGGCCAAACAACTTCAAACCTCTCCCGATTCTTGAAGTTACTTGTTCATGCAGTGAAGGACAAGTCCAATCAGTTAGATAACTGTGGAATTAAGCTTCCAAGAGGATCCCAACTCCTCACCACTTATGACTACATAGTGTTGTTGATGACATACATTCACAAACACATGCTCTCATACCAAAATATAATGACTGCAAGTTAGTCAGATGATGCTACAAATCTTTTAACAAACAAGCTAAAGCAATACAAGCAACCAAAATTAGAAACAAACAAACCAAGACTACTATTGTTTATCATAGTAGAATGGTTCAAATAAATAGGTCGATTAGAGTCTAAGGCAACATGAACAAATAAAATTTATGCTCTTTCAAATTAGCTGAGATCGAGTCTATGGAACGAAAACACAAGAAATAAGATGTTTAATTTTTTCCACTATTTGCAAGATTTGATCCCCATATAGGAAATAATGGCTCAACACCTCCTTCTAGTTGATGCTTCCTCCTCAAGCTAGAGACCTCCTTGCTAGTAGCTCCACTATCACCATCCCTTCTTCCTCATTATCTTTTTGTAGGCTCTTTACACGAACTGATCGGGGCCCTTCTCCGATTGTCTTATAACTTCCTCCAACTCTCTATTTCACGAATTAGACCCAGGAAAAACCACATTACCAAATTTACTTTTTTTCCAAGAAGAACGAGACATATGTATACAGAAAAACAAGAGCCAAGAATCCGGTCACAAAAAAATTGGACCAACAAAGTCTAGCCGAAAACAAAAATTAAAAATGAAATTTGCACAACAATAACAAATAGGGAACAATGCCCCTGCATCAGGCTCCCTAGGAGACAAAGGAAGACATGTTCTCCTGCACATGAGATGTCCAACCAAAAATCATCTTCATTCACTTCTTTTGCATCTTCCAACATCGTTATGGAACAAGGGTCATGTATTCAACTTGATTTCGTTCATTTTTCTTTCTTTTTGTTTGTATCTTCTCCTGCTTATGTCTTTTTCATCTACCAACCTCCAAAATTCCATCTCCCATTCATATAAATCATTGTCACCATTTGATTCCACGTTTTTTTCATCTTTTAAAACTCTTCCCTTCAACAATTTTCTTCAAAGATTCAAAAGTATCATAACTAAAATCATCAGAAACAACTTTCTTATCATTTATCTAGCATGCACGCTCCTCAAAATTCTTCCAAGCTACTTCCAAAGGAATGCCAATTTTCATTTCCATTGATATTTCATCAATCAATACTTGTATTTCTTCATCTTCATTTACATCATGTATTTTTGCCTTCTCAAGGTTTCTTACATCCTCCTAACCAACATTTTCCTTTCTATCTTCCATTTTCTTCTTTTCTTCTGGCTCTACTTCCATGCGAACTTCATGATGCGGCAAGGATTTTCCTTCTTTCAAGGCAACCATCTTCTGCCATCTTCTTTTCTTGACAATTGTCTGCATAGGCCACTTCAACTTATTTTTCATTAGCCAACCCCAATAATATTCTTGACTTCTTTCTTCAAGGTGCTGGTTCACCAATAACTTGAATCTCTCCAAATCTCTTCTCAACTCTACCATTTCTTGATCAAACTCTGCATCATCCTATCTTATCTTATTGTATTTCAACCTATCCTTCTTGTTTGATTCTTTCTTGTTTCTGCATCTTTTATTTTCTCTTCTCCACTTTGTGATACCTCACCTAGGGCTTCTCTCCTTTTCTTCTGCCTAGTCTCTTGGTACCCAAGTTCTTCCTTTTAACTTGTCAAAACTTCCACACACACATACTTGTCAAAAATCCTACTAGAAATTTTTACAGACTCTCCTAGATCTTTCTCACTTTGATACCAAAATGATGATATACATTCACAAACACATGCTCTTGTACCAAAATATAATGACTACAAGTTAATTGATGATGCTGAAAATTTATTAACTAGCAAGCTAAAGCAATACACACAACCAAAATTGGAAACAAACAAACCAGAGAATACTGTCATTTATCACAATAGAATGGTTCAAAGAAAGAGGCTGATTAGAGTCTAAGGTGATATGAACAAAAAAAATTCATTCTCTTTCAAAGTAGCTGAGATCAAGTCTATGGAGCGACAACACAAGAAAGCAGATGTTTAATTTTTTCCATTATTTGCAAGATTCAAGAAAAGAAAATGAATTGGAGAAAGCTAGAAAAGAGGCAGCAAGGGAAATGCATCTTAGCAACCCTTTAAATCCCTTTCCTGACTGTCATAGGATATTCACAGACTTTGTGTCAATTCAATGCCCCCAATATTGTCCACCCTCACCTACCCCAAGTATTAGCCAACCATTTCAAAGCTGGAGTCCTACTCTTTCAGAGTCATGTCCACATTCATAGTTACCCCAAGTATTAGCCAACTAGTTCAAAGTTGGAGTCCTACTCGTTCACAGGCCACAAACAACAAAGAAGACTACGCTCCTTCTTCAGATTTTAGTTTTCCAAGTTTTTTTCCTTGATTGGAAAGTTAAGTACTGTGTCACCAAAAATTGTATACTTTGACACTTTTCATGCATTTGGACCTTAGCCTATGGATTTTGGACCTTTTTCAACCTCTTTTTACCCCTTTCTAAGCTTTGTGCTGAAGTGTTGTAAGGTGTTGTAAAACATTTTCACACTCTCCTAGGCTTGTCATCACTCAATCAACCCCTTATTATGCAATTATGATCCCTTAATACACATACATGTCCAACTTCAGTGTGTTTCATGAGGGTATGTGCAAGATCATGATGGGCCAAAAAGTCGCGATATGTAAGTGATATGATGACCCATGTGGTTGACGAATTTTTTTTACCCAAAATTGATGAAACAAAAAGGGTTTTTAAAGGAGATTCTCAGCTTTTCACCAATATAAATTATGCTTTAATTTGAATTTAATAAATAATTATTATTCATTTTCTATTTGAATTATGACTAAAGTCCTAATTGATAGACTGATTGAAAAAAATCTAGAGCTTTCAAACGATATCACATTTTTTGAATCTGAAACATGCGTCACATTCTATGCTTCACATACTATAGGATAAAAAAAAAGAATTGAATTTCATGAAGTTTTGACCAAGTTAAGGTGGTCAGACATACGAGTTTTTATATTTTTTAAAAGTTGTAAAAAAACCATAATTCATTATTTACTTGGAAACAAATTACAAAAAAATATGCATCACATCAGGACATGAGTCCTCTACTTATATATAAAATGTTATAAAAAAATAATATAATTTTATTGTGGTTATAGAGTGGTTAGACAAACACCTACTTCTTATTTTTTCCCTAAAATTTAAGTACTACTGCATTGAAATTTCAAAATTTCACCAAATAGATTTTATTATTTTTTAAATAAATAGGTAGTAGTTTAGAAACTAGATTCATTTTGCTATAGATTCTATTCTTACATATTTTTGAAATAATATAGATAACTTATTCAAAATTTTATGTCAAGTTGCCTAACTCTAATTTTTCTGAATTTTATCGCCACTTACGGGCCTATTTTTCCATGATAATCCTGTACATACCCATGAGACAATCCTGACAAACATTATTAATCACATTTTAATAACTAATAACCAATAAAAAATTCCCAAGTGGACTAGGTCGCCACCTTGGGCGACCTAGTCCCATGTGGCATAAATTTCAAATTTAACTTAATTTCTTTTGGGATTCTTGTCTCTAAAGCCCTAAGGTCAACCTATATGGTGTTATTTCAAGAAAATTAGGGCATAAATTGTATAAATAAGCTTCAAAACCCTAATTTATCAATTGGAGACCTTCATTCTTCTCAATTCACTTTCTTCTCACCTCATCATCTCTTCTTCCTCTCAAGCAAGCTAGGGTTGAGTAGTCTAAGCCAACAAGACATCTCTCAAGAAGCATTCAAGGGCTGAATCTCTATTGCTGCAACTCAAGATCGATCATCAAGGCAAGGTAAAATCCATCACTCTCCTTTATTTCATTCTTCTCTATATTTAAATATTCATTTGGTTTGATTACTCAAAAGGAGTTTGACTAAGGCAAACCCCTAATCCCTAACAATCAACAAGTTTTCCTTATTTTGTGTGATTTGTAGGTCTTGTTGGTAGATTTGGAAAAGAATCAAGGTGGAAGATCATTCAACAACTTGTCCAAGCTCTCTAAGGTTGAAGAAACCCTAGTTGAATCTTGGAAGACATCCATAGACTAGAATTTGCATTTTCGGGACCAGACACCTGAAGGAGTAGAAAACACAGACCTAGGGCCCCAGATTCCATCTTCTGGTTCACAAAAATTCAGAAGAGGACTAGGTCACCACTTTGGGTGACCTAGTCCCATTTAAGATTTTTTCCAAGGATTTTGGTAGATCTGGATACCCTTTTGGCTAAAACGGGCTCCAAAATAGTTTCCCAGAATTTGCTCGAAGAAGGATTAGATCGCCCAACTTGGCACAAGTGTCCCTTTCAGAATCTACATCAAATCCAACAACATTTCTAGCTCCTACAAGGTTCTAGGTACACAACTCTTCAATCTCATCCATTTATGTAATAGTTTATATATATTTCTTAGGTTATTTTGTATACATTTGTATATCTCAATGTGTTTTCCAGCATAGTTTTATTTCCTAGATTTTACATTACTAGTTAGCTTTTACTTTCAGTTCATTGCATTTAGCTCATAAAATTTTGGGAATTCCACACACATCACTTTAAGCCCCTAACTCCCCCTTTGAATGAACTCACCAACAATCCCTTAGTGCGAAAGAGAGCCCATTCTTCCAAAGTTAGCCTCTAGATAAAAAACCCTAGAAGCTCATTGGGGAATCCTCTTTCCCTGAAGAGCATAATTTTTAGTGGTTCATTTTGGTGAGCCCGAATGTCCAACACTTGTTAGCTTTATGATTTTGTATCTCATCTTAGGAAAAAGCTTGCATTGCATTAGAATTTTGCATTGTTTGCATCCTAGGGTTTGCTCATGTTAGCTTGTATCTTTGCACATATATTTTCATTTAAAATATCTTAACTTCTGCATTTTAATCTTAGGATTGCATCATATAGCCTGAGACACATAAAAAACTCTCAGAAAACTTAGAAAATTTGCAAAAAAATCCCTGCTGAGACTAATTCACCATTTTGGGCGACCTAGTCCCTGTCCAGATTTTTCATTGCCCGTTACAGAGTCAGAAACCTTATTTCTGTGCTTCCTAGACCTCCTAGTACCATATACTATAAGTATAGAAAGTTTTGTGAACATAATTTTTTTGATTCTAACTCAAAATCATCAATTTAGGGTGGTCATTTTTGATATACCCTCATCATTAAATCTGCAAAATGTTTCCATTTCTGAAAATGCACATCTCATTCATATAAGTACTTTTCACTTTTGTCTATACAATGTTTATATGCATAAAAATTAGCATTAGTTTGTTAAAAGTAATTTTAATTTTAGCATGTACATTATATACATTCTTAAAGCTTACCATACATTGGATAAAAATGTTTTGTATTATTGCATATACATTGTTTATATTGCTGAAACATTGCATACAATGGTTACATGCAAATTTCACTTTTATTCAAACAATGTTAGTAGCTTACATAAATAGACATGCTACACACACTTCACTCCCCTCTCCTTATGAGCATGTTGTAGTAGATGAAGAAACAACCTTGTACATTCCTAACGATCATGATAATTCTTCTCCTAATATCTCTCCTCTTAGTGATGAAGATATTTTGTTAGAATAACCAATTAACGAGAGTTATAAGAATCCTAGTTGTTTCTCTCCTCCTACCTCTCTTAGTGGACAAGACCTTACCAACCAAGAAAACACAACATTAGACAATCATGACAAAAGCATTTGTTTTTTTCCTAGTATTTCTCCTAGTTGTGATGAAAATACTTTGCTGTTAGAACATCTAATTACTGAAGGTCATGATACTCCTAGTTGTCCCCCTTCACCTACAAACATCCTTATTGAGCATAACCATTCCATCATTGATCCTTCCCCTCTTAGTGATGAAGCCATTTTAGAAGAACCAACCCTTGATTTTCAAGTGCAATTAGTTTGTAGTTCTCTTAAAACCATTCCTCCTAGGGAAGATATCATGCTTCCCGACAAGGATAACCATAATAATATTGCATCCTTCAAAGCAAATAGAGAGGCACCCTTGGCCTCTTCCTTTCTCAAGGATGTTAATATTATTCAACCTCAAGTCATCCTTTATCCTCCTTCAACCAAACCCAAACCCGAATTTATCCTCTACCCACCTACCCATAATGTGTTGCAACAATTGAGTCATAATACCATTGCTCATGCACATTACACCCACAACAACCCACTTTCCCAACCTTCAGCCTCCACTTATTTACCTTTACCTAATCCTATCTTACTTGCTTCCCCTCACCTCAATTACCTCCTTAGGGAGTATGACCTTGTTGATCAACTAAGGAATACTCCCGCTAAGATCTCCTTATGGGACCTTATTCAAGTCTCCCCTCACTATCACAACATGATGCAAGCAGCCTTACGACAAGTTTCTATCCCTTCTAATGAGCCATCAAATGATATAGCAACTATTATTCATGGAATAAATTCTGATATTGTTTTTCACCAAAGTGAGCTCCCTCCTTTGGATATACGAAAACAAAATGATGCTTTCATGATAATATATCAATACAAATTAAAATGGATAAAACAAACTCTTGTAGATATAGGCTCTCACCTTAATGTGTGTAGTGTGAGCCTTTTGGATAGACTTGGAATTGATAGATCCCACATCCAACCTGATTCTCTCTCTCTCAAAGGATTAAACAATGTCACTAAGAAACCGCTTGGTATGATCACTATCCCTCTTATAGTTGGAATGTCCACATTAGACACTACAATCCTTGTTATGCCTCAAGAGGTTTCATACAATCTTCTCTTAGGTAGGCCATGGATTCATGCTATGAATGGAATGCCTTCCACTCTTCATCAAAATATGAAGTACATCTTCAAAAATAGAGTGTACACACTTGAAGTTGATCCCAAACCTAATAGTTGCTAAAACATTAAAAAATACAAAGAGAATCATTTCAACACTTTAATACCAACCACCCATGTGGACCTCGCACACCACCCTAATAAAACACAACATATTATGCCAATCACCGAGCTCTTAGATGATGATTGGGCTTCCTTAGACTTCACCCCTGCTTTATTAGGATAATCTAAGATCATAGACAATGACTCTGAAAAGGGAAACATAGTCTTTTCCACACAAGACTCGACCGATCCTTCCAAAGCGTCCACCTCAACCACTTCAGCCAATGAAGCACATAACAACCAATCACCCGATCCCAAAAAGCTAAAAAACTTTATGGAAAAGGTTATGATCTCTTGAAACAACTTGGATATAGTGTAAAAAGTTGTGGTGCTAGTGAACAAGGTATCCACATCCCTATAGAGCCCATCAAGAGACCATCACATCATGGTCTTGGTTATTATCCTCTAATCGAGACCACCAAGCCTTCACCTACCATCAACACTATCCTTCATCACCCTTCTCACCCAACCTTCACAAGTGATCCTTTTCCACCAACAAAGGACTCCTTGCTTACAATCCATGTCATCTCGCAATGTCCTCTTGATTCAGATTTTACACACTCCTCCAAAGGAGTCTACAAAATCTCACAATCCATAGAGCCTTGTGTAGGTATGACATCCCCTCCTAAAAAGGATCCCTCCTTTTTTCCAAACAAAGGATCACTTTCTACCCTCAATCAAGAGGGTATCTTGTTGAGAATCCTCCAAGATCACTTGATATCCCTTCCTCCTTACACTCAAAATAAATTTTCTACCAAACGTTCATTTTGTGCTTACCACCAAGTTCACATTCACTCCACTAATCAGTGTCAGGCCTTGAGTAGAAAAATCCAACATCTTAAGGAGTTTGGTGCTCTTCCTTATATGGGAGTACCTCATTCCTCTAATTGATACACATTTTCACCCAACCTTGCATTCCCTCAACCCTTTCGGCTCACTCTCGCTTTGCACTCAGTGGGGGCAAGGGGTTAGTTAGCCTTTTTTCCTTGTATGTCCCTTGTCATTCTTTGTTTCAACTAGTCATTAAACTTTCATGAACCTATAAGAGCAAGATTGAGACGTGGACAACTTGTCTTACGTTGACTCACATGTGACATACTATCCCTCTTCATGACACAACTTCTCAGAAACATATGACTTGGCATAGGGATTTTCGAATGAGCTCTCATGTCCTCTTCCTCTTCTACTTTAAAGCAATTTCTCACAGAACGATGTGTAGCAATTCCTTTAAAGTGGGGGCATATATCACCACTCACAGTTTCATTGTGCGATCTTCTTTTTCCTGTGATCCTCTCTCTTGAAAACATTATGTACAATGTTACTCAGGTTTAAACATTTGCATTTTTCCTCTTTTGTATACAAGATGAGCCCTTGCCTCTCTTGGATACAATATGAGTATATTTGCACTTTTCCTCTCTTGGTGACATTACGTATAATGTTTCCTAGGTTGAGAAATTGCATGAACAAAAGAAAAATCCCGTTGAACAAAATTATTTTCAAACATCACTTTCTTTTGTGGCACCTTATCAAAGTTATCACAAGGTATAACTTTGGTATGGTTTGAGCCGGAAGCCCAATAAGCGGCACTAATTTCCCCATAGTCACCTTTGTGAGTATATACCAACCGTGTGTATGTTTCTCACCTTTTGGGACAACTCACCCCACAAATGACCTGATGTTCTGTGGCCTCGGAGTGAGCACATCTTTTTCACCCTATGGATTCACTTCATAACTAATCCTTGTCATTGCATGATCATGCATCTCATTTTGTTGTAATGCATTCACCCTTGAATGTGTCTTCTTGCATTGATGTTGAATTGACTTAGAATCTGAAATCCTTGGGGGCTTGACCACCTCCTTCTTTCCTATTCTTCTTCTTTCTTGTTCTTCACCATCTCCATTGGGATACTTTAGTGTGAGTTTTAAGCAAGTTCATACTCTCACTAAAGTGGGGGCTAAAGATGTCACCAAAAAGTGTAGACTTTGACACTTTTCACGCATTTGGACCTTAGCCTATGGATTTTGGACCTTTTTCAATCTCTTTTTACCCCTTTCTAAGATTTGTGCTAAAGTGTTGTAAGGTGTTGTAAAACATTTTCACACTCTCCTAGGATTGTCATCACTCAATCAACCCCTTATTATGCAATTATGACCCCTTAATACACATACATGTCCAACTTTAGTGTGTTTCATAAGACAATCCCGACAAACATTATTAATCACATTTTAATCACCGAAAACCAATAAAAAATGCCCAGGTGTACTAGGTCACCACCTTGGGTGACCTAGTCCCATGTGGCATAAATTTCAAATTTAACTTAATCTCTTTTAGGATTTTTGTCTCTAAAGCCCTAAGGCTGGCCTGTATGGTGTTATTTCAGGAAAATTAGGGCATAAATTGTATAAATAAGCTTCGAAACCCTAATTTCTCAATTGGAGACCTTCAATATTCTCAACTCACATTCTTCTCACCTCATCATCTCTTCTTCCTCTCAAGAAAGCTAGGGTTTGAGTAGTCTAAGCCAACAAGACATCTCTCGAGAAGCATTCAAGGGTTGAATCTCCATTGCTGCAACTCAAGATCAATCATCAAGGCAAGGTAAACCCCTAATCTTCATTTGGTTTGATTACTCAAAAGGGGTTTGCCTTAGGCAAACCCCTAATCCCTAACAATCAACAAGTTTTCCTTTTTTTGTGTGATTTGTAGGTCTTGTAGGAAAATTTGGAAAAGAACCAAGGTGAAAGATAATTAAACAGCTTGTCCAAGCTCTCTAAGGTTGAAGAAACCCTAGTTGAAGTTTGGAAGACATCCACATACTAGAATATGCATTTTTCGGGACCAGACACCTGGAGGAGCAGAAAATATAGACCTAGGGACCCAGATTCCATCTTCTTGTTCACAAAAATTCAGAAGAGGACTAGGTTGCCACTTTGGGCGACCTAGTCCCACTAAAGCTGTTTTCCAAGGATTTTGGTAGATCTAGATACCCTTTTGGCTAAAACGGGCTCTAGAATAGTTTCCCAAAATTTGCTCGAAGAAGGACTAGATCACCCAGCTTGGCACACGTGTCCCTTTTAGACTCTACATCAAATCCAACAACATTTCCAGCTCCTATAAGGTTCCAGGTACACACCTCTTCAATCTCATCAATTTCTGTAATAGTTTATGTATATTTCTTAGGTTATTTTGTATATATTTGTATATCTCAATGTGTTTTCCAGCATAGTTTTATTTCCTAGATTTTACATTACTAGTTAGCTTTTGCTTCCAGTTCATTGCATTTAGCTCATAGCATTTAGGGCACTCCACACACATCACTTTAAGCCCCTAACTCCCCCTTTGAATGTAATCACCAAAAACCAAGCCATTAGTGTGAAAGAGAGCCATTCTTCCAAAGTTAGCTTCTAGGTGAAAAACCTTAGGAACTCATTGGGGAATCCTCTTTCCCTATTTGTGCATTGTTTTTGGTGGTTCAAGTATGAACAGTTTTGTTGTGATTGTTTAGAAGGTTTCCAACTGATGTAATTTTCTAATTGATTGTTAGATTGCAAACAATTTTGTTGTGATTGTTTTGAAGGTTTATAATAGTATTGATGGGATTGTTTTGAAGGTTTGTAACTTGACACAACAATATGATATGAATACAAAAAACATATTCCTGCATGTTACAGTCACTGATTGTTAGAGTCATTTTAGTTGAAGAACCAACAAAGCATACATCTAATTAAGTTGAATGTAAATGAACAAGGCTATAGGAAAATTATGTATCTATCTATCTCTACAATATATAGCCATACACATAATATATATTGGTAAAAAAACAATTCTGTGTCACACTTTATAAAGGAATCGATCAATAGCAAAAAAAATTTCTGAACTTCGATCGCATAAAAGTGGTCTTTATGTTTTGAATTTTTGAAATGATGTAAACTAATGAAATGTATAACTTTTGATGAAGTTTATTCTTGTAATTTTTTAGATTTAAAAATAATTATTTTCATTAATTTTTTAATCAATTTAAGAACAAATTTTGGAATGCTAAATTTTTTAGAAAAAATTTACTTCACGGGCCGTCAAGAAATAAATTGAAAAAAACTTCATTTCTCCCTAATTTTTTTTTCTCCAAATAGGTAACTTCAATATCTTGTGCATGGAAAAAAACATTGATGTGTCCTACATGAGATGACATTCCTGGAGTTGGAATGGATGCACAGGACACTGGATTGCTATGCGGTGGCTCCGTCGCCATCCTAGAACGATCTCTACATCAGACGCATCTCAGGAACATGAGCAAGACTGGTAGCCACTCCAAACTCGTCCATGTCATGGCCAAGTAAGGGATTTCGTCTAGGTACTCCGCATAGGAATCTGTTGTCCTATGTGAAATGACATTCTCAGAGTTGGATGTCCTGGAACGGACTTAGGAACAATCCATAAGATACTCCCATAATAAGGAGTGCACCAAGTCACACCAGAAATGGGGCACACCAAGCCGACCGAGGTTGAGTTTCAAATGGACTGTAGTGTAACCCAAAATATTATGGGCGCACATGCAGTTAAAAGGGCTCGAGGACCAACTCAGATTCGACGCCAAGGTTGCCATACGCGTTGGGCTGGATGGGACTCAAGGGTCATCTGGCGTTCCTAGGGTGCAATGCCTGGGATTGACACTCAAATCCCATACACCCCTATGCATCGAAGGCCGAGGCCACGAAAAGAATGACTAGTATGCCGATTTTCTCTTCACGAGCCATCTTACTCGCTTGTCCCATACTCGGAATTAGATGTCTCAAAATGGACTTACAAACAGTCTGCAAGTCGCTCCCTAAAAAAGGAGTGCACCAAGGGGGTAATTCAGTCGAAAGCTCCCCATCCTGCATGCCCCTCAAGCACGATTGTGTTGGTGTGCGAACATGATGGATTTGTCTCTCAATTTTTTCATCGTGCACCAACATGAGTCACACTTAAGAGGCATTGTAGGTCCCCACCCATGACACCGGATTGCTATGCGAGGGCTCTCTCTCGCCTTCTTTGAACGGTCTCGGTATTGGATGCAGCTCAGAATAGGGATCGACACTCAAGTTCCCAACTCAAATGCCCCAACTTGGATTCCCAACTCGATCTATTCCATATCAGCCCCAGACTTGAGTTCCCAACTCGGTTCTTATGCAAACTAGGCCAAAAGAGAACACATACTGCACTATATAAGCTATTTGTCCAATTCCCAAGCATCGGTAGGATAACGCTATAAAATGGTCAAACACCCTGATTTTTGACTTTTTGCCCAAAACGTGGGCATTCAAAATTTGGTCCCGTCCAAGCCACCTCACTCCCATTTTTGCACCGGTGCAAGTAGCTCGCTCCCATTTTTACACCGATGTGAGTAACCGGACTCGAACCCTCAAATGGAACAACCCCCCTATATAAGCTATTTGTCCAATTCCTAGGCAGCGGTAGGATGACGCTAAAAAATGGTCAAACACCCCAATTTCTGACTTTTCGCCCAAAACGTGGGCATTCAAAATTTTGTCCCATCCAAGCCACCTCACCCCCATTTTTGCACCAATGTCAGTACCTTGCACCCATTTTTTTACCAGTGCAAGTATGCGGACTCAACCCCTCAAATGCAACTACCCCCCTATATAAGTTATTTATCCGATTCTCAACATCGTCATGGTGACGTTAAAAAATGGTCAAACACCCCAATTTTTGACTTTTCACCCAAAACGTGGGCATTTGAGATTTTGTCCCATGCAAGCTACCTCGCTCCCATTTTTTCACCGGTGCGAGTATCTGGACTCAGCCTCTTAAATGGAACTACCCCCTATATAAGCTATTTTTCTGATTCCCAAGAATCTATTGGATGACATTGAAAACAACCAAACACCCTGATGCGAGAACCCCACCCCATTTATGCACTGGTGCAAGTTCCTGCACCATTCACATCAATGCGAGTACCCCGCCCCCATTTCTACACCGTGCGAGTACCTGCACCACTAGCACCGATGCGAGTACTCCGCCCCCATTTTTGCAGCAATGTGAGTTCTTGCACCACTCACACTAGTGCGAGTACTCCGCCCCCATTTCTGCACTGGTGTGAGTACCCTGCCCTCATTTTTGTACCGGTGTGAGTACCCCACCCCTATTTTTGCACCGATGCAAGTACCCCACCCCCACTTTTGCATGGGTGCGAGTACCCTGCTTTTTCTTGTAATAACGTTTTAAATTCAAACTTGTCAAAATTTGATAGTTTTCATGGGATGTCAACTATTGTCTATTTTTTTAATCATTTTCAAAAAACAAATATACCCTTTTGAAGAAGACTGTTTCCTCTTGTGCCCCATATATTTTAATTTTTTTTTTAATATGTTTCACTTTTTTTTTAAAATTTCTAATCAGCCTCTTTTTTAACTTTAACAACCTACTTGCAATATTTTAAAAATGAATATATTAAAACTAATCAAACTATTAAAAAAATTACATATTCGGATCCACCACTCTGAGCTCTACAAAAGACTTTTTTTTTTAAACATCATTTTGACTAAATAAATACTTAGCTAAAGTTGAAAGTTTCAGAAAATTTTGAAAAAAGCTAAGTTGTTTGTCAACTAGGATGCCACATAGACATTTTTGGTAGAAAAAATTTCTATAAAAAGGGTTTCACTGAAAACCCTTTCTATAGAAACCTCACACATTAAAAAAGCCAATTTCAAAGTGGGAAAAGGAAAAAAGTATTTTTTGGGATTCAGGCGAAACTTATTCAACTGAAACCATGTGTGTCATGTATAGGCCACATGGTTTTGGTCAAAATCTATTCGGTCGAAACATTTCTGGTCGAAAATATTTCGCTCATTACTATTTATTTGGCTGAAAGTGTTACACAACATTTTAATTTTACCCATATAAAAATGTGTGTGTGCGTGTGTGTGCGTTTAGTTAAGTTGAATGTAATTGAAGAAGGTTGTAAGAAACATATGTATCTATCTATCTATGCACATGTATGTATCATACTATTGTATCAGAAAGGGAAATATTTCTACCATACTATTGTTTGATGTTATATATAAATTTCATAATGTTGTATCAAAATGTGTTGGAAATATTGTACCATATTGTTGTTTGAAGTTATATATGAATTTCATAATGTTGTATCAGAAAGGGTTGGAAATATTTCTACCATATTGCTGTTTGAAGTTATTGTGAACACTAAACTTGCAGATGTTAAACTTTGACAAACATTATCAAATAAGTCAAATTAAACAAAACAAACCAAGTATTCCTATGAGATATCTAATCATGCTATATATGCCAAACAATACACTAAAATACCAAAAAAGTGAAATAAAGCATATACAAGCATGTTCATACCCTATCCCATAGTGAGAGTGGTGCTCCTTTGATGTGAAAAGGATGCCCTTTCCCACTCACTTGATAATCTTCCAAAATGATGAACAAGAAAAGATGAGTGATCAAGTGAAAGATGGATGTGCCTATGGTGCAAATGCACAAGATTGTGGATGGATTTCAAGTAGAAGAGTCTTCTATTTCTAGGTTAAAGAGTTGAAGATTGGAAAGATTGGTGGAGTGTGGGACTAAAGGAGAGCCAATGAGATTGGGACACTTGTATCAATCCTAATGGGTGAGGATGGAGCACATTTTGGAGAATGTGCATAGTTAATGCATGTAGGTTAAGTGGTGAGGGGGGTGTAAGAGAGATTAATGCATTTGTAGGAGGAATTACGAGCTTTGTAAGAGCCTTAAATGCCTTTGTAAGAAGCATTTATGTTTTTGAAAGAAAGTCAAATGAATGAAGTTATTGGAGGAATATTCTCTAGAATATGCTTTTGTGAGGGAAAATAGGGTGATTAGTTAATTAAAAGAGTTGATTTTCATGTGCAAGTGGGTTGGTTAATCAAGGGTTGGATTTGACCAAGGTTGAGTCAAAACCTAGAGAATGGGTAATTAGGATTAGGAGTTAATTAATCAAAAATTAATTAACTTGGAGGAATTAGGGGATTTGACATTTGATTTATTAAATCAAATGAGAGGATTTAGAGGATTTGATTGTTTTATTTAAATCAACATGATGAACATTGGTGAATTAATCTAATAAAATGCTTTATTTGATTAATAGAAGAATTTGATGATAATTAAATAGAATTAGGTGCATAATTTCAATTAGGCCTATTTGCATGTCTACATTTTTTCCCTCTTTGAAGCAGCGTACCAGTTGCATTGGTTCAAAGAATAACATTGTTGAGATTGAAATTCAATTTTTTTTATCTTTTTTAGATGCCCCGCTGTTGCCCCAGTGAAAAGAAGTATGCTGGTACACTGCCCCCCTTGAGAGGTCAGGCGAAAATTCCATTTTAGGTCAGGCTCACGACAAATATTCCTTATGGATGTATGAATGGTTATGTTATGAGATGCTTAGGCTAATAGATCTATATGATGATGATGATGCAAATGAAATGGTTTTAAGATGCTTAGAATAAAAAATCTATATAATGCTAAACACTTAAATGATGATGAAATTTATGTTAGATGATGATATGGATGATGTTCTCCTATGATGATATGTATGATTATGCAAGATCTTGACGATTAGTGGATGCAAGATGGTGAATGTCATGATACTCTGTTAGCGTGAAAGAGGATAAAAGAATAAGAGGGATAAACCCTTGAATCCAAGATGATGTAAAAGTCCAACAAGTCTATGAGTTGTCGAGGCTTCATTAGATAAAATGATGAATGATGATGTTGTATTGCTTATCTAGGGTTTGGGGATGTAAAGAGCATAATTTTCCAGGTTATGTTTGATAACACACATAGATACGATGCATCGAGGTACATACAACCAGGATGGCGTTGTATCTAGTGAGATGGACTTTGAATCAACAAACAAATAGGAGTATTCTTGTTCACACTTGACATGAAAAACCTTATTAGGATGTACTTCAAACATTTTGAACATCTCAGACCAAAACATAGAAAGGAAAAACCTTCCCATGTAATAGTCAACAAGCAGTTCAAAATATCGTCTGTACATACCTAACAAAGCAAGTACCGACAAGTTATATTACAAGGATATCTAACAAGAATAAAAGAAAAAAGATAATAATTAATTCCCCATTATTTTTTCTCTAAATTGTTTTGATTAGACATCATCAAGAGGTCATTGGAATGAGAAAAATATAAATCCAAAGAATAGATCAGGTAAAAAAACAAGCTAATGTTCTTCATACCTCTAGCCAAGACTAAACTACAATGATGCCTAATGTTGATGTCAATTGTAGGAAGAAAACATCCCAGGACATGATGTTATCAAATGATTTTGGGACTATTGGGATGGACTAGTGATACCAAGAGTTGACCGACTTGTTTACCTATTGACCTAGACTTAAGACCTTGACATTTGAGTTTAGACTTTTAAAATTTTCTATACTTGTTTATGATTGTTTTGCCAAAGGTTGAAGGTGATGATTGATTTATTGTGAATGGATGTTTATTGTGGGTGAAAGCAAAATGGGGTGGATGATTTTGAGTTTTTAGAATTTTTTTGGTATTTTGAAATATTTTTGAATTTGTTTTTAACATTTTTGAGGTGTTTTACAAATGTTTTGATTTTAAAATTTTCTAATATTTTTGGTATTTTCTAAGATTTTGACCAAGAACCTAACGTAAGGACCTATCCTAGGGGCCTCAAAGCTTGATATGAGATTAGTATTTCCTACGTTATACAAACATAGACCACATAGTTCAATTGACACAGACTCATTTATTGATGAAGATATGAACAATTGGATTGCTAGTTTATTACGACAAACTCCTAAAGGACTGACCTAATGTCTCGGGGGCTGATCAATGATTAGCCTTGCCTACGTTCAAGCTTAGAGATGACGTAGTTCGACATTATGACTATTTTTTTTTGTTTTCGACCTATTTTTATATTTTTTGAGATGTTCTGGATATTTTTTTGATTTTCTTGGTTTTATGAATGTTTTTTGATTTTTTGATTTTAAGGAAGATTTCAAGAATATACACGAATCCGACCTAGTGTAGGTATAAGAACATGCCCCAAGTGTGATGCAATAGGCTACCTCAATATAGGAAGGAAAAAATGACCTTAGGAATGTTCCAAGTAGTACTAGGAGGGAACATGATACCGACACAGGATCAAGCTATGATGCATACACAGATGGGTAAAGGAAAGATCAATGGAATGTGATTGGCAAATATGATGGAGAGCGATGGTAGGTGATGCAGAACAAGACAAAGGATTGATGGTGGATGAAAAGTGCTTATTTACACAAGGCACCTGATTTCCAGGTTTTCACCAAGGTACTTGCCCAAAGCGCCACCAAAGTGGTTTTCACTAAAGGACAATTTTTTTCTTCTTACTATTTTCAATCCTTTTTTCTATTCTTTTTTTGTATTTTTTGATTTTTTTGATTTATACCTTACAATTTTAGGCATAATTTTTTTTTGAGATGGGAGCTATTGATGGGCTCCTGCAGAGGCTCACCCTCAGGTGTGGATAGCTAATATGATCTTGACTTGTAACTTGCCATGATGATGAAGGGTCCTGACCAGTTGGGTTCAAATTTTCCCTTGCTAACTGAATTTGGCACATTCTTCTAATTTTCTTTCAACATGAGCTCTCTGACTTGGAATCATCAACTCTTGATCTTCTTATTATAGCTCCTTTTGAGGAGGTTCTAATAGACCTAAAAGTGGTTCAAATCATCTATGCTCCACTCATCCAGTAGCTCTAGCTCATTTAATTGTGACACTTGTTACTCTTCATCATTAATGAGATTCTACAATGATATTCTTAAGGATGGGAGCTCAATCTCAATGGGAAGGATGGCTTCTGATTTGTAGACCAGGGAGAAGGGTGTTGCACCTATAGGTGTGTAGATACTCATTCAGTAGGCCCATAAGGTGAGATTTAGCTGTAGGTTCCAATCACGACTAGCTTCATTGACTATTTTATTGAGGATTTTTAGGATGGTTTTATTCGTAGCCTCAACTTAGTCATTACCCTATTGGTAGTATGGGGTGGAGAAGTGATGTTGGATATTGAATTTTTGGCATAACTCACATAAATCATAATTTTTGAAAGGTGTTCCATTATTTGAGATAAGGGCTTGGGGAACACCATAATGAAAAATGAGGTAATTCGGGATGAATTTGGAGATATGCTTCCCTGTGATATAGGTCATGGGGATGGCCTCTACCCACTTTGTGAAGTCCTCTATAGAAGTGATGATGAACTTTTGTCCATTAGATGAGGTGGGTGTGATTTTGCTGATGAGATCAAGCCCCCATTGTGAAAAGGGCCAAGGTGTTACAATTGGATGAAGCTCTTGAGATGGTGTATGGATGAGCTCCCCATGCTATTGAAATTGTATACATCATACATAATCATGAGCTTCCCTCTCCATCATAGGCTAGTAATACCTAGTATTCAATAGTTTTTTAGCTAAGGTCATACCACTAGAATGCAAACCACAAATACCATCGTGTACCTTAGTTAAAGCAGTCAAAGCTTCCTCGGGGTTAAGGCATCTTAAAAGGGTTCCTTCAAGAATTCTATGGTACAGGGTGTCACCTAAGATAAAAAATTGGGATGAATTCTTAATAAAGGTTCTTTTGAGGTTTGGAGCAATGTCAGTGGGGAGGACTCTTATTTTTTAGGTAGGTGTATATGTCATGGTACCAAGGATCACCGAGACTAATGATTTCACACATTAACTCAAAATCTGGTACCTTGAAAGATAGTATGAGAAGCTGATCTACCAGGAATTCATGTTTAGGTACGTTGCATGGGATATCCAACAATGATTCAATTATAGCCATGACATCAACTACTCTGTTGTTTACTCGTGGTATTTTCTCAAATGTGATGTTGATAAAAAATTCTTTGAGATCCTCCATCAGCTTCTTCTATGGGGTAATTTTTTCATCTTTAGTTTGATATTCATTGTTGAATTGGTTAATAATCAGTTGTGAGTCTCCATAGACTTTGGGTTCCATGATTTTCCATTGTACTGCAATTTAGAGTCCTGTGACCAAAGCCTCATACTCTGCAATATTATTGGTGCATGCAAAAGATAGCTTATATGACTTTGGGATGCAATCTCCTTTTGGTGTGATGAAGAAGACTTTGACTCTTGACCCATGCTGAGTATATGGCCCATCGAAGTACACCTTCCAATGATATGCTACACTGAGATTGAAAATGGACTCATCTAGAAATTCTGATATCAATGGGTTCTCTGAATATATAGGTTCCTCGACTAGTTGATTTGTAATTTTTTGTCCTTTGATTGCCTTCCACTCAACATACTCAATATCATATTATGTCAAGATCATGACCCATTTATCCATTCATCCTGTGAGCGTTGCTTTAGAGAGTAGATACTTGAGAGGGTCTATTTTGGTGATGAGCTTTATTTGATGAGCAAGCATGTAGTGTTTAAATTTTTGTGAGGCAAATACTACTGCAAGACAAGCTTTCTCGATGAATGTGTAGTTTAGCTCGTGTCCCACCAAGGTTCTAATGATTTAGTAGATGGCTCTCTCTTTCCCTATTTCATCATGTTGTGCTAGAATAACACCAAGGGCTGTCGTTGTCGTTGATATGTACAAGATCCATGGTTTGTTCTGGATCGATGGCATGCAGACTGGTGGTGTCAACAAGTATTCTTTGATTTTATTGAATGCCTAATCACATTTCTCATCCCACTTGTATGTTACACCCTTGTGGAGTAGATGAGAATATGGGATGGCTTTGTCTGCTAACTTTGCTATGAATCTACGAATGGATTGGAGCCTTCCCTGCAAGCCCCTTAATTGATTCAATGTCCATGGTGCCTCCATTTCAAGGATTTCTTTGAACTTTGTAGGGTCTATCTTGATTCCCCTCATTGATACAATATACCCTAGAAGTTTTCCTGATGTGACACCAACTACACATTTCTTAGGATTTAGCCTTATCTTGTATTTTTCCAGTCTATCAAAGATAGAGCCTAGTTATTCTATGTGGTCTTGAAAATTTCTTGATTTGGCTACTATGTCATCAATGTAGTCTTCTATAGATTTGTGGATCATATCATGAAAAATTAGAGTCAGCCCTTTGGTAGGTAGCTCCTGCATTCTTTAACCAGAATGGAATCATGTTCGAATAGTAGGTGCCCCATGGAGAGGTGAAGGCTGATTTTCACTGATCATCCTTTGCTATCATAGTCTGATTATACCTTGATAACCCATCCATCAATGATAGCATTCCGTGTCCTACTGTTAAATCTACAATCATGTCTATGTTGGGAAGAGAGAAACCATCCTTAGGGTATGCTTTGTTCAGATCACTAAAGTTGGTGTAGATTCAGATGCCCCTAGTGGGCTTAGAAATAGGCACAAGGTTGGAAATCCATTTAGGATAATCAATGGGTCATATGAAGCTAACGCCAAGGAGTTTTTGTAGCTCAAGTTTGAACAACAATGTGGTCTGTGAATGCATCTTTCTTAATTTTTGCCTTACTGGTTTTGCCTTTGGATAGAATGCTAAATCATGGACTACCACCTTTGGATCAAGACCCGACATGTCAGCATAGGTCCATGCAAAATTTACTTTCCTTTCTTTTAGAAATGCAGCTAGAATTTCTTGTTTCTCAGTCAAAAGTGGTTCTGCATAGAAAGTGATGTGTGGTGTCTCTTCAGTTCCTAGATTGACTAGGTTGCATTTTTCTACCAATACTGCTGATTTTTCTTGATGGGTGGCACTAAGGGGAAGATTGAATCCCTCATCCTTTGGCACCTCAGAGAGGTTTTCACCATCAGATACGTCCTTTTTATTATTATTTTTGAATAAGAAAGTGCCACAGTGTGGTTTTCACTTAAAGATCTACATGTTATTCTTAAATTTTCTATTTTGTGACTAAGAGATTCAATTGTTTCCCTATAGTACGCATGTGTGTCCAACGCAATATCAAACCCTAATTTGTGATCTCCATATGGTAGAGTATCCCTAAGTCCCATGAATTTCGAGAGAGCCTCATTGTTTTCGAACATGTCTAAGATCAGTGGTCTTTGTTGGTCACAGTCTATTAGTTGGGGGTAAAAAAGATTTAGTTCAGTGGTTTGGTTACTCGACTCAAAAGACATGGTTATGATCATAAAGAGGGAGGAGTCCTCAAATAAAATGGGTAGGTTGGATAGGGGATCCTCAAAAGGATAAGTAATCGATACAAGTATCGATGGGGAAGCTTTGAATATTTTAACCGTAGCACCCTTGCCAAGTATGGTTAGCTTTGTAGGGGTACATCCAAGGCCAAGATTCTTAGGGCATCTCTCAAGAACAATGGGTTCAGACAAACCATTATCATTTTTCCCGAGCTTCTCATTTTTTATAGCCCCAACCAAACATTAGTTGAAGACATTTGTTGCTTTCTTCCATGGGGAGATTTGGAATGAGCCTTTCATCTTGATATAATAGGCTTGATGCATCTTTCTCGTTCACCACCTCTTTTCTTAGGTATCCCCACTTTTTCAAGGTGGTAGGTTCTTCTTTGAAGTTCTGAGATGTTGTGTCAATTGGTTATGGTTTTCCATGAGATCTAGGAGATTGAGGTAACTCTCCTATCACAAAGGAACTCTTTTTCATTTTATAGTCGTCACATCCATTATCTTGGATAATAACCTTAACATTGGGGATGTCTGGAATGGAGGGTGTCTTTGTCTTAGAAGTGGAGGCTAAGGTGGATGGGTCAATATAAGGGGATGTGGGTCCCTCATCATTTTTCAGGACTTGGGGAATCCTATAATACTTAGCCTCCAAGTTTTTGCAATAATAAAAAGGCTCAGGATCACCATGGATTGTGGCTTCTTGGTTTTGATAGGGGAATTTCACACATTGATGGAATGTGGATGCAATAGATTGCATCCCATGGATTCCCTAAGAGAATATTCTAGGTGAGTTCAAGGTCAAGAACCTAGCAAGTAGTTTCCATAATTGCGGGCCCCACTTGAATGGGGAGTTGAATGGTTCCTTGGCACACCCATTCTTGATCATCATAGGCTCTGATTGTGATACCCTTTCCCTTTTTGATGAAATCTTCTAAGAATCCCAAATTCTTTACCAAATACAAAGTACAAATATTTAAACTCGCACTTCCATCCACCAAGACTCTTTTGAATTTGTTCTTGTGTACTAGGACTTCAAGATGGAGTGCATAGTTATGAGATGGATGGGTTGGGAGATAATTCTCAGAGAAAGTGAGAAGATGTGGTGTAGTGATTTGTCTGAACATAGATTGAAATTGGTCTACATCAAGGTTCATGGGGGCAGAGGATGCAACCAATGCCTTTCCTAGGATGTCGCAATTTTTTTAGCAAGTCCATGATGGAGATCTGGGCGGGGTATTTTTCATTTGATCTAGGACATTGTAACCATTAGGGATTGATTTTGGATTTGTGGTGGGTACCTCATATGGTTGTGAAGGTCTTGGGATGGTAATTCTGCTGTCACGTGTGGTGACTCCACACTCGGTTCTAGATCCTTTGATATTGACAACTATTACCCACTCATCTAAGGATGCAACAACATGATCATTGACGTGGTTTACATTTTTGTAATTCTATCATTTACCATTGTTGTTTCCTTTATTATGGCCTAGCATCAGATTCATGTATATTTTAAGATCTTTATTCTCGGTGGTTTGTTCAATGGTTATGGTTTTATCATCAATGAGATCTTGGATTAGATTTTTAAGTCGTAGTTGGCTATCATGTGTCCCTTTATTTTATGAAAGTCACAAAGGTGCTTCTCATTAAACCATGGTGGTTTAACTTGAAGCTCTTTGTAATATTTGTAAACATGTATTTTGATGAGATTTTCTTTTACTAACAGTTGCATGACTGATTCGATTGGTTCCCCAAGGGGTGTGTATTTTCGCTTAGGGGGGTATCTATTCTTTGGGGATGGCCCCCCTTGAGCATTTAGGTTGTTAACAATTTGATTATTGGGTTGTTGTTGTGATGTGTTATTTTGTGGAGTGTATTGGGTGTTGTTTTGCAATTGTTGGTATGTTTGTTGTTGCACATTTTGCCTTGGGGCACTGATAACAAATTTAGCGTCAACAACATCGTCATTGGTGACGTTCTTATTCTTAGCCCATGTGCGAGGTTTGTCATTGTAACTTGTTGATGTTCAATTGTCTTAGTATGTGGGTGTACCCCCTTGTGCTATAAGGGCCCTTTCAATGTTGAGTGCTTTGGGGATCAATTGGTCATACGTTGTTATGCATTGTATTTTCAAATGAAAGGACAAGGTCCCTTCAAGGTTGGAGATGATAGTCTTGATTTGTTGTTCTTCTGGCATAGACCATTTTCTCTTGTTGGCCTTGGATCACCATCATTGCAAGAAGGTTGCGAATGTTTCTCCTTTGGCTTGTTTTAGGTTGGACAATTTTTCCAAGCTCACTTCCACACCTATGTTAAATGAATAATTCTCTATGAATTTGTCCATAATTTCTTGAAATTTTTTAATTCCTAGGGGAAGGCGAGAGAACCATTCCATTGCTGGACCAGCTAAACTTCAAGGGAAGAGTCACATTAGATAATAATTTTCATATGCAACTTCCATACATTGTACATGGAATTCCTTGATGTGATCTTCAAGATTTCCGATTCCACGGTATTTGTTGAATTTGGATATCTCAAATCCTTGTGGGAATGTAACCATATCAATGTTTATGTCAAATGGATAAGGGCACAAGTTTCCTTGCATGTGTGATCTCTTCACCTTCCTGGATTGGATGTTCACTATCTGTAGTGAAAGAAATTTGACCTGTGAGGAGAGGTCATTTTGTGGATTGGGTGGTGGGATGTAAGTGTTTTGGGATGGTGTGCTTGGTTGGATGAAAGATGTGGTGGCTTGTAAGTTTTTGTTCAAGGAATTTGGTTGTGTGTTCATGAAAGGTTGATGTGCGAGCAACACTTGTTGGTATGCCTATAGTTATTGTTGTGCCAACAACACTTGCTGTTTTTGTTGTTGAGCCAATAGTTCTTGTTGTGCATGTTATTGCAAGGCTTGCTGATAGGCTTGTTGTTGTAACAAGGATTGTGCTTGGGCTTGCTGAGCTTGTGCTTGAGCTTGAGATTTTTGAGTGGCCTATGCAACTTGTGTGGCTTGTGCAGATTGTGGAGCTTGTATGACTTGTGCAGCTTGTGCAGTTTGTTGCTGTTGTAACAAAACTTGTGCTTATGATTGGGAAACTTGTTGTGCTTGAGCATGTTGTGTTGCCTGCTATGCTTGTTGTGCCTGTGCTTGTTGTGCAGCTTGTTGAGCTTGGAATTGTTGAAGTACCTTTTGGTATGCTTGTTGGGCTGATTGCAATGTGATACTATATTGATTTTCCATATTTGGATTTGGTGGTGGAGGTGGGGGATTTGGTGGAAATATTTTGTTGAGGTGATTGTTGTGGTGTTTTTTGAGTGATGACAAGGGGTTGTGTGGTAGATGGTATGGTTGATGTGCTAGGTCCTTGGGAGACTACATTTTGGAGCATTTGAGGTGTTGTAGATGGTGTAATGATTGGTTGAGATGTTTGGATGGGTTCCACTTGGTGTTGTGATATCAAAGAAATGCTTGGAGGATTTGTTATGATTGACATGCTGATTTGATTTGTGATTGGGGGATTGATTTGATTTGATTGGTTTTGGATTGGTATGTTGGATAAAGGGGGTTGCCCTAAACCTTGGATTGGTATGGATGTTGATGTCAAAAGAGGGAATGATGGGAAGACTAGTGGTGTGTTCCCTTGAAAAAGTGAGGATGATGCATTACAAGTTCCCACTTGACCAAATAAATCCACTTGTCCTTGTGATATCATGGGGAGAGAGCCTTGTGTATCAAGAGGGTATGTCGGTGTTGCAAAAAAGGTGGAGGGATGGTTGGTATCTTAAAAAATGAGTGGCACATATGGATTTTTTGGATCTTGTGGGACGGTGTTAGTCATACCCAAGATGGTGTTAGCCTCTAAATTCTAATTGTTAACAAGTGGGTGCACTTTCCCTTAATGATCATGGGTAGACTTTGAGCATGAGATGATGTTGGTTGTATGATGGGTTGGATGATGTTTGGGAAGGAAGGTGTGAATGATGTGGGTGGCATGTTCCCAAGAGGTTGTTCAAAAATAGTGCTCACACCAAAATTGGAAGGGAGTTTAGCCCCTTCCTTTGATAATGCCAACATGTATTGTGTGGGATTGAGTCTCATGACTGTGTTGACAATCTTGTGTATTTCAAGATTTTGGACCAGCTCGATTATTTCATCTTGGGTCAACCCTTGGAAGTTGTTGGTGACATCCTCCACTTGGCAACCTCCTTCTTGAGGATTTTGAGGTATTTGTGGAGGATTAAGTGAAAGATCAATGGATATCATAGGGTTGAATTATGTTTTTGTTTGACTTAAATCACTTGAGGTTGATGTTTATTTATTTTTCTCCATGATTGTGTGTTGTGATCTTGTTTGGACCATAAAATTGGGATCAACTTTTAGGAATATGGGAGATAAATCTATAACTCCCTTGGTTGATCTAAGCTTTAGGTACAAAAAGAAAGTCTAGGATGATTAAGGATCAAATTATGGTGATGCAAATGATGAGGGGTGAATGATATGGATGCTTAAACTCTTGAGGACTTTGGAGGAATACTAAACTTTAGGAATTTAGGATTTTGATTTTGATTTGGTTTGATTTGGATAATGGACTTATAGATCCCAATGTTAGATGTTATCTTGGGGTAAACTTGTCTACAAAGGTGATAATTTAACTAGATGTGTGAAGAAGGATTCATCCACACGCACTTATCCAAACAAAGTGATTTTTATTTTGATTGAAGGATTTACCAAAAGTCTAGTAAAGATGATTTTTTCCAAGGTTCCAAAAGTTGTTTATTAGATGGGTTTTCATAAAATGATGTGATAGATGGAAGTGTTGATTTTGATCCTAGATGAACCTAGAGAGACTTTGTTTACAAGACCAAGGTTTTGAAGAACATGCTATTCCCTACAAAGTGTTCAAATCCAAGAGACCAAAGTTTGACTTAAATGAGTGGTTCAAATTGAGCATACATATCCGGATTGTTGAAGGGAATAAGTCTATAAAACCTTGTAACCTTGTTTATCTTGGTGTATTGCTTTAGGTTGCACTTTCTAATGTATCTTTTGATAGATTTTTGAGTATGACACCTAAACTTGAAGTTTTTGCATAAAGAATTTTGCTTTGGAATCTTTACCTTTTCAGAAATCATGAGAACAAACACATATGTGGGGTTCAATTGTATTTTATCTTGATTAAGTGGATTCTTTTTACCACATCTACACTTCTTGCTTAACTTTCAAATTGAATGTCTATGTTTTAACTCTTTTTCATTCCACAAGGTCTATTATGTGAAAATCAAAGGGTAAAAGCCATAGTTTCCCTAGATTGACTGTGGAGAGAACAACTTGAGATATGAACCCAAATATTTAGAAGCCTCTAAGAATAAAATTCCAAGGGACAAGGAGTAATATTTGGAATTTTTAAGGATATTTTATCTTTTCAAAGGGATCAATAAATTTTGATGACTTGTTGAATATTTGTTTCAAATTTTGAGATCCAAGCAAGGTATTTAACTGACTCACCAATTGGACAATCCTAGGATAGAAATGGCTATATTTGTTGAGTTCCCACTTGGATTTCTCCAATCACTGAGATAAAGCGAACAATTAGAGATTTGGCAATACTGGCACCCCCTTTCTCGGCACACACTTCTAGAGACCACCAAATCTCAAAATCCTAAAGATTCGAAGACCTTAAGGATTTTTTCTATTTCTACTTTGAATAGTACAAATGTGGAGTGGCTTCAGAATAATCATTCTTGCACCAACAAATATTAAGGATTTTTGGCCTTTAAACAAAGGGTTTTAGTAAGGACATCCGGTTTAGGGGACACTATGATAAACTCACTAAAGAGGTCTCCCAATCCTTAGAACAAGGGCTTTACACATCATAAAGATACTGGGGGAGAGCTATCATGCATCACTTCCTATTGATTGTAGACTTTCGTTGCAATCACAAATTTGTATAGCGGTTTGGAAGATCTTGGATTATGCTTGGTACCGCTTGGATCATTCCCTCCTTTTGAAGTAGGGAGGTAGGCCCTCTAAAGATAAACAATAGTGAAGAAATACATTTGTAGTTTGACCGCCTATATTGCATACAGCACTAGGAGGGAGAACACACAATGCCTTTCCTTCACACTAGCATGAGGGTTCAATTTTAGATCCAAATTGAAATGTGTGGGTGATTTAGACAACTAATGTCAATGTAATGCTTTTGATTCTCAAGATCGTCAAGTGGCATGAGAAAAGTGCATATGCATTCAAATGACACAAATTACAAAAAGTCACAAAACAATGAAGGTACAAATTCGTTTTAAACCCAAAGTAAAGATGAATTATTTTTAAAGCACCAAGCTAAATGTGAGTTTGTTTTGTTCAATTTTAGACCAAAATCAAAGTCTAGTAAGTTTTTAATGTTCAATTTTAATCCAAATTTGACAAAGCTTGAGTTGAGGGTTAATTTTTAAGCCCAAAGATGAAGTGAGTTGTCCTAAAACAGAGAACAACAACATCAATGCATGTCCTAGATTATTACAATAAGCATTTAAAAATTCTTTTTTTCAAGTTCAATGTAAGGAGCTCATAAAATAAGGTCTCTTCTTGTTATTTCTTAACTTCAATGCCACCAATTCTTTATTAAACCCCCCCCTACAAACATCAAAAAGATATGAAAAATAATATTTATTTCAAGGAATCAATAATAACTTAACATAATGAATATAGTTTCAAACATAATGAATTTCTAAAGTTGTCAAAACAAGAAATCAATCCTTGTAAACAAGTGTTTGAGAGATAAAAATTTAGTTCAACAGCTACTACAAAACTAAATTGTTAAACATCTGCCTCCTAAACCCACTTTCAACTTGCAAATATAGTTATTCAAAATAGATTTAAGCCCGCTTTATGATTCACTAGTAAAAAATAAAAAAACAGATTGCTCTGCTCATAAATGCTACTCTTTCCATTCACTTGAAAATTGCCAAAATGTGGCTCACTTATCATTTAACAAATTTTACAAAAGGAAATTTGTAAGCATACAAATGTTTTAGCAGTTTAGAAGATGCATACAAATGATCAAAATGTGATTAATTATTACCTAACATAAATCATGTGATACAACTCTCTATCAAGCACTTTTGATAAACAAGAGATTTGAAGAAATGAATCAATTCACTTATCTCTACCATTAATGATGTGCAGTGGCAATCAACTTCATTAAAGTAAATTCTCTGATGTATAGTCTGAATCAACTTCATTAAAGTGAATCCTCTGGTGTGTAGAAGCAATGGACATCTCTACCATTAATATCGTGCTAAATCAAATCCATTAATCTATTCAAAGAATAAATTTGAAAGTTTTTGAAATGCCCAATAAAAGTGAAGATCATTTAGTAAGGTGCCACAATAGTAAAAAACAAGCCATCATACTTACTCCTCTTCCACCTGCTTGTCACACAACAAAATCTTTTGAGACTGATATATATTTCAAAAAACAAAAAAGCATACCCAATAAATTCACATGTTCAGCAAGTATCAAATCCTACCCACCACAAGAAACATCTGCAGGCTTACACCAACATGTACGTGTGTGAGATAAATGCACAGATCTAGGATTGGGAAATGCAAATTTTGCTTCCTTTGGAATGGCCCACAGGGAATGAGTGAATTCTCCGAGTTTACCCTTTAGCCTTGAAAATGCAAGAATAGGTGATGTAAGAATAGTCAATGCAAGATAGTGACACCTATATCAAACACTGCTACATTAGACACAAAAATCTCAACAACCAGAATTTAGTGGCTACACGAATTTGTGAACATAGATCTATGGAATTAGACGTTTAAAGGGCCCTTAGAATATTCAAAACCTTCTATGCAGAGGAAAGAGAATTAAGATTATGTGTTAAATATGCATTAAGATTATGGGAGTTAAGAATATAAAACCTCACACGGTACGACCAAACAAACAACCAGAACATTTATTTTCACAATCAAATCGAGAGGCGAGCAGGAGGTAGAGCTTCCAAATTGAATGTAAAGAGGCACACAGTATCTTAAAAAAGTAACGCTGCCAGATTGAATTCAAAGAGGCACACCTATTATACAAATTCTATTTACTCAAACCAATCAAACAATATCCGGAGCTTGCAAGTATTAATGTTGAATTAAAATAATGCCTTCAAAGTTAGCCCAACTTACTAGCATGAAAAACTAGTATTAACATACTAAACCAGTATTACTTTATTCACAAAAATAAGCTACAAGATGATATAATGATCAGAAGGACAACAAACAAAGACATCATCCAATTTTCATTCATGGAGCATACTATGCAAATGTTTGTCTCAGCCCCTACTTGGCGTGCCAATATATGAACACTAAACCTGCAGATGTTAAACTTTGACAAACATTATCACATAATTCAAATTAAACAAAGCAAACCAAATATTCCAATGAGATATCTAATCATGCTATATATGCCAAACAATACACTAAAATACCAAAAAAGTGAAATAAAGCATATACAAGCATGTTCATACCCTATCCCATAGTGGGAGTGGTGCTCCTTTGATGTGAAAAGGACGCCCTTTCCCACCCCCTTGACAATATTCGAAAATGATGAACAAGAAAAGATGACTGATCAAGTGAAAGATGAATGTGCCTATAGTGCAAATGCATAAGATTGTGGATGGATTTCAAGTAGAAGTGGCTTCTATTTATAGGTTGAAGAGTTGACAATTGGAGATATTGGAGGAATGTGGGACTAAAGGAGAGCCAATGAGATTGGGACACTTGTCTCAATCCTAATGGGTGAGGATGAAGCACATTTAGGAGAATGTGCATAGTTAATGCATGCAGGTGAAGGGGTGAGGGGGTGTAAGAGAGATTAATGCATTTGTAAGAGGCTTAAATGCCTTTGTAAGAAGCATTTATGTTTTGGAAAGAAAGCCAAATGAATGGAGTTATTGGAGGAATATTCCCTAGAATTTTCTTTTTTGAGGGACAATAGGGTAATTAGTTAATTAAAATCTAATTGATTTCATGTGCAAGTGGGTTGGTTAATCAGGGTTTGGACTTGACCAAGGTTGAGTCAAAACCTAGAGAATGGGTAATTAAGATTAGGAGTTAATTAATCCAGAATTAATTAACTTGGAAGAATTAGGGGATTTGACATTTGATTTAAACAATTTGATTTATTAAATCAGATGAGAGGATTTGAGGATTTGATTGATTTATTTAAATCAGCATGATAAATATTGGTGAATTAATGTAATAAAATGCTTTATTTGATTAATAGAAGAATTTGATGATAATTAAATAGAATTAGGCGCATAATGTCAATTAGGCCTATTTGCATGTCTACAGTTATATATAAATTTCATAATGTTGTATCAAAAAGTGTTGGAAATATTCGTACCACAGTGATGTTTGAAGCTATATATAAATCCCATAATAATATATCAGAAAGTGTTGGAAATATTTGTACCATAGTATTGTTTGAAGTTATATATAAATTTCATAATGTTGTTTCAAAAATGCTTATAATAGAAGTAGGAGTCTTCCATTATCACAATTAGATGTAAGGGAGAGGGGCATATATTGGGTACATAAATATGTATACATATGTATATACATTTGTACATACATATGTATACATGTATGTACACATACATATGTATACAATGTATCCACATGTATGTACATATATATACAATATATACACATGTATGGGTGATCCCACAATACTAGTCTATAATTTTTGGTCAAACTAGACATTGAACTAATTTTTTCTAACAAAATCTTCACTTTCAGGCATCTATAGCAGCTAAACCGTGAGAAATTTGAAGATGATGCAAACTAGTGATTTGTGACATTTTGTCTGTAGATTCTAAATATATATTTTTTCAAAATTTTTGGAATCAGATTGCACTTCTTTTTCCATCTCCTTCGAAAACTAGTTTTTTTCAGTAAACACCATTTTTAAGGAGTGATTCTCACCGTATACAACATAATTTTTTTTCCATGAAGAATAAAATTCTATTTTTTTTGAATTTAGATTTGTAACTACAATATCTAGTGCATGGAATTGGTTTCATAGCATTTCATTGAATATTTTTTCCTTAATCAAGTTTCAAAGTCAAACCAATTACAATTCTGACATGGGCAGACTGCATACAACATAACTTTTTTTGTATGTATCGAAATTCAATTTTTTTTGTTGGATCAAGTACATCAATATCTAGTGCACTGATATTTTTCATTTTTTTTCATTAATCTACTATTTTTTAACTTGTGTAGAACAAAGAACTTGATTTTTGGTGAAAAACCTATGTTTAATCAAACTAAAAAAATAAATACATAATAAAACCAAAACATATTAAAATTATATTCATTGGATAGCTCATTCCGAGGACTACTATCATCTAGTTGGGTTTGTGAAGTCTCCTCCATTCTCATCCTTAAATGGAGCTTCGAAAGAGAAATATTTGGAGATTTTTGGTGCTAGATGGGGAGAAGTGGGGAAAAGGGGGGTTCGAGCGAACCCCCTTTCCACAAAGCTTTCCTTTTGTTTTTTTTCTCGGGAATGGTGGGACCCAAAATTAAATGGGTTCGCTCGAAGGAGGGTTCTAGCGAACCCCCTTTAGGTTCGCTCAAACCAAATGTTTGTTTGAACCCCCGAAAGCCGTTTTTTTTTCGATGGGGGAATTTTTTGCAATTTTTCTTCCTCACTAGAATTGTAAACTAGTTTTGTGGGTTTACCTGTATGTACATATGTATACATATGTACATGTGTATATATATGTACATAGATATGTATGCATATGTACATACATATGTGTATATATGTATATGTATGTATATACATATTGTACACCTCTATGAAAGAAGGGTATAAATATTTGCATCATACTACTCTTACAAGTTATATATGTAAAAAAACAAGGCTATGTATGCAATGCATGTTATACTACCATATCCCCAATTGTAACTCGTATAACCTTTAGGTGATCATGGTAACTGATTATATATATGAATGTATGTACATACAAATAACAAACAAACTAAAACAACTTGTTCGAACATGTGAGTGTAGTTGAAGAACAAATAAATCATACATATAATTCAGATGAATGTAATAATCTGACGGTTTTTCAAAGCATTCGATAGTGTTAAACTATGTTGTAGCAGTCACCCTATTCACTTTGAATGGTAGAATGCAACATAGTTGAACAAGGGGAGAATTCAAAAACCATGTCTCATTATTGTTAATTATATCTGTATTCAACAATTCTTTAGGGAGAATTGATATTTCAAATGACCTTGTAATGGTAATCTATGTTGTAGTTGTCCATAATTCCATTTGAATTGTGAAGTGCAACATAGTCTACCTTGAAATCTCTTCAGAAAAACAAATCCCCTAAATGCATGTTATACTATCACATCCCCAATTCTACCTCCCACAAATAAAATACTGATACAAACAAACAACAAATTCATGCATGTACGAGTGAGTGTAATTGAAGAACAAACTAACCATGCATCTAATTCAGTTAATTGCAAATGAAGAAGGGTATGTGTGCAATGAAACAAGAAATGAATGTTATACTACCATATCCCCAATTCTAACTCCTACAAAAAAAATAATGATACAAACTAAAACAACAAAGTCATAAATGTAAGAGTGAGTGCAATTGAAGAACAAAAACATGCATCTAATTCAAGTGATTGCAAATTAATAAGGGTATGTGTGCAATGAAATAAGAAATGCATGTTGTACTATCATATCCCCAATTCTAACTCCTACAAATAAAAGTGAACAAATTGAAACAACAAACTCATACATGTAAGAGTGAGTGTAATTGAAGAACAAACTAACCATGCATCTAATTCAGTTGATTGCAAATGAACAAAGGTATGTGTGCAATGAAACAAGCAATGCATGTTATACTCCCATATCCCCAATTCTAACTCCAAATAAAATATTGAATAAATTGAAACAACAAATTCATGCATGCAAGAGTGATTTTAATTGAATAACAATAACCATATGCATCTAATTAAGTTGATTGTAAATGAAACAATCAATGCATGTTATACTATCATATCCCCAATTCTAACTCTCACAACCCTTAAGTGACCATGTAAACTAATTAATATAAATATAAAATTAGTTTAGGGGTTATATATAACTTGAAACAATAAAATGATACTAATATTTAGAACCCTTTTCTGATACAACATAATGATATTTATATATAACTTGAAACAACAAAATGATACTAATATTTAGAGACCTTTTTTGGTATAACATTATGATTGTAACGACCCCATCCTTGGGTAATTAAAAAATTTCCACATTTCACTTCAAATGTATATAAAAGTAACAAGTAATGTAAAGACATTACAATAAAATTCTTCCTTTCCTCATTGATAAATACATGCAAGTTACAATATATATTTCCACATGAATTCCATTTTCATTGCAAATATAAATCAGAGTACAAAAGTAAAACAATTACATCCATAGCTTATAAGCTTTTGCACAAATAGTAGTAAGATGGTCCAAGTTCCCTTCCTTTCAAATCTTGGTGTATCTGTTGCCTGCTGTGGAGGATAAACATCACTCGGGCACTTTTCCGCCAACCACGAACTATTAATGCAATCCCCCACACATCTATCATTCGATAGATGGCCCTCCCTTCGAATGAAAAGATTGGTAGAGTATTCGGCTGTGACAACCCAACTGAGCATAGTGTTGTGTCCTATACATCTAGAACTTGCTATTTCATAATCCCAAACTAGCATGAAGGATCACAATGAACTGATAATGTAGTCTCAACTATCTCACATCTAAGTGGATGTTGTACATTCCACTAATTTGGCCAAAGTATTCTCATTCAGTACTTCAAATGAAGGTCATCTATCATATACACTACTCAGGGCTGATTTGACTTAAGGCTATCTTACACTACGCATAGGTATTGTCCTTTACTTTTGGATAGTATTTTATCCCAGACTAACCTACAACATATTAATCTACTAAGTAATTACACAAGATAGGTATATGCTGTTTCAGATAACCTACCTTTAAACAATATACTTCAAATAGTTACATAAGAGGGGTATATCCTGTTTCAGACAACCTACCTTCAAACAATCTACTTAGAAACGAAACAGTCTATAAGTATCTTATACCATTCCTCCTAATCAGGAAACCTTTATCCTAGGAGTACTTTAGCTTACCTCAGTTATCCCTATAACTTAAGCTGAAAATACCTTACTAGACCACTATCTTCATTTCATTCATAGTATCTAGTATCTACTTCACACATATTCTCCTTATATGGAGATCATACAGTATAGACTATGCACATACAAAATGCAATCCATTTTAATCACATTCATTCTTTAATCCCTTATATTTAATTTGCAAACAAGCCATTCCCTTTAGTCTATGCAGTTATAACCAAGAAATAATTGACTGATCCACCTATGTTATAATACAATTTAATGCATGAAATAATTATATGGTTTCTTCTATTTATAAACTAAAAACAAAGATATTAAAGAATGTGACACTCATGCCTGTGTTTCCTTAAGTTGGCCTCCTGGCTGCTTGCAAATTCTTCTGATTCAGTTGGTAACAACTCCTTTGTACCTTTCCTTTCAATAATCCCTTTTCTCTTATTTGTTTTTTTCATATATTAACTCCTTGGCTGAAGCTCAGAAGGACTGGAGTAATAATTTATGGTAATGTTGGTTACTACTTTTCTCAAAAATGGTTTCTATAGAAGGTGCATACATACATATATGCAGCATATGAAACTCTCAATACTCGAACAGAATGGCAATGGTGAATTGTGACTTATAGAATGCAAATTCAGATTTTAGTAAAGGAAAATTGTGAATTGGTAAACTGATAAGTAAATGAACTCTTATTTATAGAGTTCGGATTCTCATGCCATGCTATAGTTTTGGCATGAGAATTGACACCTCTATTTATTTGAAAGTGTCAAACTCATGGTGGTAGCATTTCAAAAGCTTATTTAGCTTTTAGAAGGTGAGTCGACCTCTCTTTGTGAAAAACGATTCAAACATCACATGGTAAAAATGGTTGAGTGACACCTACAAGCATCCTCCTGCAATGGCATCCAAAACTGGTGGATTGTTTCTCAGTGGAAAACCTCCCAGCTCAAAGGTGTTCCATCTAGCCCTTATTTCTGGTCTCTTCCAAACTGTTTCAGAAATGCATCCCTGCATTTTCCGCGACCAAGTCCATTGCGCGCATTTTCATTTTCCAAAAGTTTCAACTATATCGATGAATGAAATATTTACATTTGGCATTTTATTCCTAGATTTTCACGGTGAAAAGAATACTGAATATTTCAAATAGATTTCATAGCTTATTTCCCATGGTGAAAATATTCGATATTTACCAAATGACTTAAAATGCTAAGTCCTTACTTTCCAAAGATTTTATATATTAAATATATATAAATTCTTATATATATATAATGTATTATATTATATATAGTCTATTATAGCTTTATTTCTCCTCAAAATAAATAAATAAATAAATAAATAAATATATATATATATATTTAAATGTTTAATATTTAAATATACTTATATATACCTATATATTTATTTTGGTAAGACTATAATAACATATATATTTATATAATATTATATATGTATATATATATATCTATATATATTTACACTTAAACATACATATACATATTTGCACAATAATCATTTAAATACGTGTATTGCGAGCCAATCAACATACTTTCAATATACCTATTCATGCAACTATGTATATATGTTTAACTGTAAACTCAAGGTAATATAATAATGTTATAATTACACATCATAGGTAGTGTGTATATGTTAATAGATGTGTATAATCCATTTATACCGTCATGTGTATGTATGCCATGTCGACACATGCGTATGGCATAATAATTTGCCCATCATACGTCTGTACCACCATGTCATACATATTGATACATACATATGAGAGAGTACATGTATACACATATATACCCTGCCTATGTACATATATCCATTCACGTTCCACATTCAAGGTCACAGAATAATAAGTCAGGTTTACAAGTAACACCACTCACAAAGCACAAAGAAGTAACCCAAAACTCCTAAAGCCTATGGATGACTTATCAAGACAATCCTATTTGAATTAGTTCCTCTAAACCTTTAGTGAAGTGTGTGTATGCTCAACTGATTTACTTTACCGGTTATTCGACCAAGCCCAGGTCTCCCGAGTGATGTTTCCCCTTCGCTTGGAGGAATGGTTCCTGTTCCTGCATCCATTGGCACAAAACCACGGTAGTTACCTGCTCATAAAATTTTACAATACTTATACAAATATATAAAGTTTAAAAAGAAAGATTCATTATCCTCCTATTCACATATATATGCAGTATTTCACCATGAATTACATCAATTGAAATAACATCAAATGAAACAACGTCAAATGAGCTAACATACACATTGATAACAAGGTACAAGCATCTCCAGATTTCACATTACATTCATTTCTACCTTTTATATCGCTAGTAAATAGTAACCTCACAATTTGGGATGTAACAATGATACTTATATATAACTCCAATCAAGATTTTGATATAAATTGAAACAATATTGTCATACTTGTGAAAGTAATTGAAGATGAACTAAAGCATACAACAATTTCTTTTAAATGTAAATGAGAAAAGACTTATGAAACATCAATTTCTATATCTTTTCCATATATATATGTAAGTTTGCAAGTTGCATATTTATATTGACAGTATTGGAGGATTATCATATAGTCCACAGTTGAGGGTGTCATGCACCTATCTTTTGGTTGAGTATGTCTGTGTGTCTGTAAAAGTGGCATAGCTAATCAAACATTCTTAAAGCAACTGTAAAGTAAGGATGATAGGTGGAATGATATGTATACATTTGCAAATGTTACTAAAGGAAATCAAGATATGTATGAATAACATTTTATACAATTGAACATTGCATACTATCTATCCTGCATGGCATGCATACATACATACATGCAATTTCTCTATGTATGTATATGTATTATATACAATACATACATGCATATGCATGCATGCATGTATGTATGTATTAGATACATACATACATATGAATGCCATATGTATGTATGATACACATACATACATATATACATGATACTAATATAGTGTATGCATGTATGTATACCATACATGCATACACATGACAATTCATATGTATGTATGCATGCATGCCATGCAAGTATGTCTATTTATTTATAATATTATAATGTTATTTATTTTATTAACATGTTATTTAAATTTAGATAACTAAAATGATTACCAAATTAGGATGAAAATCATATAAATGCATGTAAAATGATAACAAAAATTTGACCATACTAGAAGAGGTAAATTTATGATGGATAGGGCTGAGAGGACGATGGGGTAGTGGGTAATGTTTGGAAGGGGTTCGCGACAGCGGAGGTTGGCCAAACTATAGGTGCATGAAACCGTTAAGAGTCCACCTTATGAAACTCATAAATTATGGTATGTATATATACACACACAGTAGGCCAAAGATGGTACAAAGAACTTTAGAGGAGAGAAATGATGCCCAAGATAAAGTACAACACCCTGAACCTAGAACCTAACAATAATAATAAATATATGACACCTCTCTATAATGATTATGAATTGTTGCAATGATAAATAGAGGGAGGAAAGATTGTACATAGAAGATGTACGATGCCTTTGTTGAATTTGCACGATCAAATAATATCGTCCAATATTGATAAAAAAAATGTTGCTCCATAATAAAACCAATATAAATAAAAATGAAAACTTTCACAAAGCTGAAACCTAACCTACAATCCTTGTTTCAATTTTCTGTTGAAATTTGGAATGAACTTCAATATTTCAGCACAATAGTGATGCTTGGATGAACAAGAGGGATTTTGTTCTTCAATTCAAAATGAAAATTGAGAAGGTTTTTGTTCCCCAAATTCCTTATACCAAAAAGTTTTTGTTTCTGTCCATAAAGAGATGAACATAAGTGCTCAATTTCTCATCATCTTTTTTGATGACAGATAACAATAGATGATTCTTTTGATCAATTACCTTCTTTTATAAAATATTTTTGAGCCCTTAGTTTGATTTTTCCCCTCCTAAAATTACTTCCAAAATGTTTAAAAATAATTTTTTAAATAAAATAAAAATATTTAAATTATTTAAAAAAAAAATAGAATTATGGAATGCAACTTAAAATATTACAATTAATCATTTCTCTTTATCTCTCAATCTATATAAAATAAAATAAATAGATTTTTCCAATAAATTAAATTTTGTAAAATAGGCATGACATCGTTGATGTGGATTTACAATGTACATTAACAAGTGAAATGCTTTGACTTAAATCTCAAGCCAAGAAAGGTTAAATGTGGATTTTCCGAGTTTGGTCTTTTAGTATTGTTCATAGTTATGAGTGAAATGATTTGAGTTCAAATTCTACAATGCTGTTGGATTTGATTGGATACTTTTCCCACAGTGATGCCATGTAGGTTAAGTCTCTCCATTCAAGTTCAAGTCCATTGTAGGTTTGATTTGAGTTTTGACTTAAATCTTTATCTTGGTGTGGATTTAGAAAAACTCTGCTTGATGTTGCAAGGCGTGCGTCCTTGGTCTCTTTGTGCTGTTGAACCCCTCGCTTTCGCTAGGAAGGGGGGGGGATTGCTGCAAGGTGTGTGTCCTTGGTCTCCTTGTGCTGTGCAGCGTAGCACTTGGGTTCGTGACATGGGCTTAACCACCTCCTGTGGATTCTCATTAACTCCGACGGTTTTCGTTCTTTTGATGCAACACATCCGTCTGTGCAACACTTGAGAAATATTATAATAAAGAAAAGCACATTTAAACTTCCACTAATGAAAGAGAACAATAATTCAAAAAATATCAGACTACAATAAAATTTAATAAAAAGGAACGAGTTCCTCAGTTTGGACATTTGGTGTGGATTTACAATTTCACATAAAACAATTCAAGTTCATTTTGCTATTTGGAATCATACTTTATCAGATTAGGCCTAAATACGACATAAAGTTTAGCTTAGTGTTATTATTTGCAGCCTGGAAGCACCCACAAGGATACAAACAAAATTTGAATTCTTAGCTTATAAGAGTACCACAACATCTGAGATGGCCTTTCATTGACAATGAAAAGTTTAACCGCATTTATGTAAGACATAAAAACTGGCCATTTCCTTTCTATTGTAATATTGCCCAGAAGGCGAACCAGGAGGAAGAAGGGCTAGCATCACAGGACCCTCCGCACCTTCATCAGATGATAGGTGTCCTGCATTGAAATTGATTTCACTTTTAACATATCCTGGATGGACACAGTTCACATACATGCCAGGATTTTGACGTGCAAGTACCCGTGTGTAAGCAGTCACAGCGGCCTTGGAAACATAGTAAGCTGAAAATTGAACGGGCCAGCCATTGCTCTTCAATAATCCTTCTTGAAAATCTTTCAGGAAACTTTCAAGAAATCTGTCTATTTTATCTTCGTTCAAATTGTCAAGGTCATTCAACTGCTGCCTCAAAGCTTCATTTGGGAGAAACTGTACAAAATTCAAACAGGGAATGTAAATTTAGTTGACAATCATTGACATCACAATTTTAGTGGTTCACTAATTGAACACAAGGTCTTCTAAAAGAAATTGAATGTTCAATATTTCTAGATTCTTGTTTTGGGTTACACTACCACATCAATTATACCATAAAATCTATGGTCACTTTGAAAGTTGCACTAAAGATATAGTGGATTAATTTTGTTTTGTTTTGTGGAGTTAGATCTGTGTGTGTTTAGACTGAGAGCCATCTCAAGATGACTTACATGAGTACTCAGTACATTAATGGTATATTTCCCCTTGTGCGTTAAGTGAGTCTACTCTTGCTTTGTGATTATTAGTCACCACACAAGAAAATATGTCAATGCTGTACTGACTACTCACAGATGTCAGCATGAGATGATTCCAAGATACATATGAGCCGAATCTCACAATGCTTTTGGAAGCCTTCATACCTTAAGGCAATATAGTGGATGCCAAGTTAAAACTCCCCGATGCCTAAAGCATATATCCAGTGAATAGATGAAACATTTTTTACATAGATTTATCTGAGTTTAAAGGTAGGATCTCATGAAGGGGTTTCCTGAAAAAATTCAGTGAGTGTTGATGAGAATTTTTAAGAATATTTTAAAGCTGGTGGTTCCATGAATTTGATAGTGCAGTTTAACATAAAATTTAAGCTCCAAAATTTAAGAAATGAACTGCCACGAAAAAAATTAATCAATAAAGATAATTTCTCCCCTCCTTTCTTTTTTCTGATGGGGATTTAAAACTTCAGATGATTGACAGGTGACAAAAAAGATTTCTAAGCTGTAGGGACAATTTCTAACCCCACCCCAATTTCACCCGCTCAAATTTGCTGTCCTAAAAGATAGAGACCGCTATTATTCAAGAAAAGATTTCAATTAATCTTGTACCATAATATTTTTGTTTCATGAGACCACCTGCTCTATGAAAATAGATCCCAAAACCCTCCATAAAACTTTACTCTAAAATAGATATGCTAACATACACATACCAGAAGCGGGACATCATATGGGACAGACATATTCAAAAGCATCTATGATGGGTTTGCTGAGGTAGAAATGGGTTGTGGAGGCAAAGTTTGCTCACCTCCAGGACACCAGCACGAGAAGAAACATTCACAATTCGACCTCCAGCATCACCAGCACGCTTCAAAAGAGGAAGAAGCGCTTCGGCCATTCGTTTGGTACCATAATAGTTTATGTCAATGCACTCCTTGGCCATTTCATAGTTCTCAGTAATACCTTCCACCGTTTTCCCAGACTTCCATGATAGAGAACAAAACCCTGAAGTTAATAGAGTATGTAGTATTTTTAACTCATCAATCAATGTACGGGGAGAAATTATCTTACGAAGATCTGTCTTGGATCTGCTTGGTTGGCCTTTAAGGTGTCGTGATCTATTGAAATTCCCATTATTCCTGCATTATTAACCTGTGTTTACAAGATTGTCGAATAAGATGAGATCAAAAAGTGGTAGATCTATCGAACCTACAGATCCCACCGAACTTGTGGCGTTCAATGTACAACCCCAGGAAAAAGGCATTTACCATAACTAGATTGTGTCATGTTTTAACTTCAATTATGCAAAAAAATATATAACAGAACACCATGAAAAATATTCAGATTCATTATGCCAGAGGAGCTCCAAAATTGGAAATTTAAATAGAGAAATGAAGATAAGAGAATAATTTGTACCAGAATGTCTAGTTTTCCATAATGCTGCTTCACCCATTTGGCAAACACTTGGATGCCCATATCATCCTTCACATCCAGCTGGTAAAAGACAACATTATCAAACCCAGCATCCTGGAGAGTCTTGACAGCAGCCCTGCCCACCTCTTGATCTGGATCTGTTAAAATTACACATATACCATTCACTGCCAACTTGTGAACAATTGCATATCCAATGCCCCTCTTGCTTCCTGTCACCACTGCTACCGTCTCCTTTGTCCACCATCTGTGATAAAAAGTTTAAGGTTGGCTTTAAGATCAGCTCCAAGCCAATGCTTGTATGAAAGTAGTTATTGAGTGTGTCTGAAAAAGTTCTGACAAACTTGTACAATAGAAATTGTGTATATAATTCGAAATAAAAATAAAATGATAAAGAAAGATAAAAAATCTAGTACAGAAAATTTTCACTGTTTCAAAAATTTAACTGTTATCTTTTTAACTTCATCCTTAAACATATGTTGATATAAATTAAATAGACACATCGAAAACGATATTGCATATTGCATGAAATCACAATTTTTAAAAAATATGTTCAGATTTGTTTGTAATTTTCTGATCAACCTATGAGATTGATCTTACCCTGTCTATCGTATCCAACAAAGATATCCCTGTCAATTTACTTTGATTAAACTACATATTCAATTTTCCTTTACCCCTTTTCTTATTCATTCTGGTGTTTTGAGGGATAAGTCTCTTGCTTGGGGTCGGACCCTTGTTTCCCGTTTCTTTTTATTCTCTGTTCTGATCAAAAGCTTTGCTGATCTTAGTTTGAATTTTCCAATCTAACTTTTAATACTGCTTGCCTCTATAACTTTTTTTATTGAATACAGACCCTTTCCCACTTAATCTAATCAAAAATACATATTCAATTTATGCCAATAATATCTAACTTATAATTCTGCAAAACATGATCATCTTCCATACAACATGGTATAACAGGGTAGGCTTAAGCACGAAGTTACCTGCTGTCCATGCTTTTCTTACTGTATCTCCTTTGTATGTCTGAATACAAATCTGGGGAGTTGCATTGATGAAATACAAGTGAAGATTGTCGGTGACAAGGATGAGGATTAATAGAGACTAAGTATAAAAGTCTGGCATGTGAACTTCAAATAATTTAAGATCGACGTGAACATATGGGCCAACGATTAAGAGTCTTATCTTTATCTTTCCAGATATCCTGGCATTTATGCCAACATTTCACATGGCGTTTTGCGGAGATTTTAAACATGCAATAGTTATATGAGATCTGAAAGGTCGCCTTTGGACTTAAATATTATTCTTGCCCTTCAATTTACTGTATTTGGTCATATGGTGGAGGTAGTTGTGGACACGAGGAGTTCAATAGTTGTGTGTATGGAGATTTTAAATATTATGCATTTTTATAATATAATGTTATTAGTTGTAAAGTTAAAGTGTATAGTGTCATATGAATGATAAATGTATAATTATTAGTTTTTTTTTAGGTATTTTATGACATCTTAATAATATATTGATGTATAATTATTAGTTTTTGAGTATTTCATGCATCTTAATAGTATATTGATGTGATGGTATAGGTTTAAATTAATTTGTCTAATAAACTACTTTAAAGATTAGAGTCATTCAAAATTTTCATATATGATTTTGAGAGTTGTAAAGTTAGGATGTACAATTATTAGGTACTCTTTCTATCATGGAAAGAAATGGATGGTTGAAAGTCAATAGAACTAACAAATGTAGTTTAATTGGATTGTGTACTCTTTTATTAATGACAATTACTATATAAACACAATGGTGACAATTGAATTTCAATAAAAATAAAAAAATAGAAAAATGGTGGCAACTCTTTTGGTGTGCTTAATTAAATTGGGTTGTAGGTCCACTCAATGTGCATAATTGGGAATAAATGTAAGTGCTTTTCTAATTTAGTTAGGCTAATTAGTTAATTCAGAAATCACTAGTGACTAGCCTAAATAAAAGAGTGGTCTTGAAATTGTATCAAAATGTGAAAAAATAAAAAATAGAGATAAATGGACTTAGTTCTCGATATGACAACTAGATGATTTGTTGTAGCATGTGCATTGTGAATTGACTTTGACTTATATTATCAAATTTATGATTGATAGGCTTTGACAAATTGGATATTGATCATCCCACTTTATTTTGGGTTTAATCTCACATTTGTAGCCTTGACCTTTGCACCTACATGTCGCGTATAGATTATATTGATTAATTAAATGCAATTAGTAATTATGATATTGTTATTTAAATTGAAGTTAATTGATTATTTAAATCAAAGTTAAATTAAAATTCAAATTGAAGTGAAATTGAAATGCAATTACAAATGATTCGAAATGTATTTTTATTTAATTTGGGGTTTGTCATTATTGATGAAAAATCGAGTGCAAGTGAACGCAGGAATAGGTGAACGTGATTGAAGGCGAGAACAATGATCAAGTAGAGTCGTTTTAGCCGTTAAAACGTTTATGAGTATGATGGAATCACACACACTCACTTAAATATCGATGCTTGCATTTTAAAATATAATAAAATAGATTTTTATTGCGAAATTAGACAATATGTGATAAAAGTTGTGTTTTATAAATTTAATTGTTTTTAATTGAAAATATGAAAGAGGAAAAGATTTAAATTTAGAAATTGAACAAATAGCTAAAATGGAATTATTTAAAACAACTTAGAAAACAATTCACGTCAAAATTGAAATTTGCATTCAAAAGAAACTTCAGTTAAACAAATTGAAGAGATATCTTCAATTAATTGGAGAAGCAATCAAAATTCTGGAACATGGAGTTAGAAAATTGATCTGGAGATCACATTAAAATTGTGGATCTTGCTTTGTAAACAACTCTATGAATTGCATGTCAAAAGAGGAATCAATCTGGGCATAAATTCGAAATGGGAGAGAGACAAAAAAAATGATAGAGTATTATTGATTGGGGGGAGAATTACTGTTTGTTTTGGCTACTTATTTTTGGAGCTCACCAAATGCAACCACCAAAACGATTTCATTCTCCACATAGGAAACCAACAGAAGGCAAGGTTTCCACTAACCACGCACTTGGGAGGACAGGAAAAGGGCGTGGCCAGGCAAGAGCTTCCACTACCCACGCGTAGGGAGAAGGCAATAAGGAGACACCAATAGGTAGCAGAGAGAGGAAGGGCGCGGTCAGAATAGGCTCCCCACATACTCCATTCTCCACGTAGTCACCAAGGGAAGCTAAGTGTGCACCTCTGGAGGAGTGGACACATATAGCAGGGAGAAATAATCCCTATACTCCATGCAGCCACGGGTCCACTCACCTACGCAGGAACTCCCAAGCAACCCTCTCCACACACAACCAACTAGCCAGCCAGTCAGGGAGAATGGTGGGTAAGGCGTAGCCTCTACAAAGAGGAAGAGCGTAGAAACACAGGAAGATAGGAGGTAGGAAAGAGGCTCCAGGGAGAAAGGAAGAGGGAAGAAACAATAGTGGGAGAATAAATTTTCATACCAAACAAAACAACAATTAAAGAACAGAGAACATAAGCTTCAAAAATTAACAAAGGAAATTCAAAATTCATTTCCAGAATTACCAAGTAGGAATTTGATTTAGAAATTATTAAACAAAAACATGAATAGAGTAAAATAAATGAAATAGTTATGTTATTATGTTGATTTTTAAAACTATTTATATTATTTCAAATTCTGTTTGAACTTATAAATATCAAATTGTGATTATTTTTCAATTTCCAGAACATTATTGAATTTGGAAACAAAAGATTTTTAGGAGGAATTTGATTGAAAACATGAAATAAAAACAACTAATTAAATTTAGGAAGAGATTCAAAACAAAAAAAATCATTTACATTTATATTTTAAAAGATCTTAAACAGGAAACATTAATTAAAATCTGATTTACAAATTTAGGAGAAACTCATATTTGATTGAAAAGAATTTTTATTTATTTTTTATCAGAAAACGTTATTTACAGATTTGAAAGAATTAGAAACATAAATATTTTATCTAAATATCTTATAAATTTTTAACGAAATTTTGAAATAGAGGTTAAAATAAGTGAAATTAGCCATTGAAACTCAAAAATATTCAGAAACAGAAAATGAAACGATTTATCTTAAAGCTATTTTTGAAAAGTATTAATTTATTTAGTTATTTTCTGAAAGTATGAAAACAAAGAATAAATATTTTAAATTAAAATATGACCTTCGTGAAAACAAAACAAATTAAGATTATCTCAAGTAGAAACCAATTAATTGAGTGAATAGAATGAAAGAACGCATGCTCTTTCTAACTGTTTTAAATATGTACTTAATTACATACTGGAAATACACCTTCTTATTTTATTTTTGATTATTTAATTTACTCATTTTAAATATTAATTTAATGCCATTTATGGATTAAAACGATGAAAATAAACAAATTTTAAACTGTTTTCGCTTCAAACAAGATTTTTGTTTTATTATTTTTTTGAAAGATTGTATTTGACTATTTAGACCATGCATGCTTGATAAATGAATGTGCATGTTATGTTTTTTGGAAAGTTACCTTCTGGGACGGGTGTCAAATATGGGTTACTAGAGAGTGTGGTTTTGCTTTTCCAAAATTTCTTTATTTGTCGTGCATGACATTTTACTTGGCCAAGTAACTTAAGGACCATTGAAATAGATGGAATTAATGAACTCTTTACCATATCCTATTATGGAACTTGCTTGTTTCTTAAATGATTTAGAAAAATGAAAATGCTTGTGGTTTTGCTAGTTATACTAGGCACGCACCAGATTCCATCTTGCTTGTAGACTGCTTTTTTGCTAAGCGATTCATGCAAGGTCAGGTATTTCTTGAATGACTAAGAAATTCCAGGGAAGCGTAAGCTTCGAGGTTGGGCGAAAAAATCGCCTAATCCTTGTTCTCGTCTTCATTATTGAAGATTAGCTGTTGGGTTGAAGATCAAAGGATGTTATCTTCTTTTATGTTTTATTTATTTTTGAAATATGTATTGAAGAGCTTAAGGCAACTGAATGCCTAAGTCTCGAATTGTAACTAATATTATAACTTATTGTGTATTATAATTGAAATTGGGTTATATGACACATGTATGTATTTAGACTGGAATTGTATATGAATCTATCTTATCGACTTTATGTCGTTGCTTTGGAATTGATTGATTTTTTAATGATGTCTAAATGAATGAATTGTTGACTCTATTTTGAATATAAATGATATGGTTTAAAGTTTTGTCAATGTTTGATTTAAAGAGTTCCACTCTTTACATTTGGTATCAGAGCCCTAGGTTTGAACACTAGGGTCCTTTGTCCATTACACTAAACAAACATTGCTTGATGCAGGAATCGTCATACATAATGGGTACAAGAGGTAAAGGAGCTACTAGAAGTAATGAGAATGACAGGTTAGACCAGATTCTTAGTCTCTTAAATCAATAGGGTTTCAAAATGGATAATCTAGAATAGGAAGTTCGAGGTGTTAGAGAAGGACAAAACCCTCGAGTTGAAATTCCCCAAAATGAGGAGCAACCTAATAATGAGAATCCAAGGGTTGAAGTACCAAATGCTCAAGCAAGGATTGAAGGGAAGTTGGCTAAACATTTGAAAAGGGTAGCACCGCCCAAGTTTGATGGTAAAACAATAGGTGATGGAGCTGAAGCCTAGGTTATTGAGATGGAAAATACTTTGAGCTCAAGAATATGTCCAATGAGACCAAGGCAGTTTGGGCTACATACCAACTTACTGGAGAAGCTGCTACTTGGTGGGATAACGAGAAGACTGAGAAGAAGTTACTACTAGGTGGGACTACATGGGAAGCGTTCTTTCAAATTTTTAGGAAGAGGTGGCTTCCACAGCTGTTCTTTGACAGGAAGATGAAAGAGTTCCAGAATATGACTCAGGGTGGTTTGAAAATTACTCAGTACTGGGAGAGGTTCACTAATCTCATGATGTACGTACCACAGTATCAGATGGATGAGAGATTTCGTATTTAGAAATTCATCCTAGGATTGAGGCAATAGATTGGAGTTGATGTGGATATTCATAATCCATTGACGATGGATGAAGTCTTTGAGAAGGCCATAAAACAGGAACAAAAGCCGCAATAGGTGGAAAATTACAAGAAGAGTGTGAATGCTAAATCTGGTTTTAGAAACAGGAAGTTCCAAAATAATAACAACAATAACCAGAAGGGTAACAATAATCAATAGATCAGGAATTTGAAGAGAGGAACAAACACTCAAGATAAAGGAGAAGGTAGCTTTGGTGGAAACAAGAAAGTGAATAATAATAACACCAACTTCTCCAATATCAAGAACAGGATAGGTGGTCACCCAGGGCCACGAGGTGGATGCTATAATTGTGGAGGAGATCACTATGCCTCCAATTACACTCAGCATACATGAGGTCAGTGAGGTGGTAATGATCGACGAGAACCACAACACTAGATCCATGCAACGGTTGACAACCATCAAGCAGAATTTCAGGCTACACCTATTCAGATGTCGGGTAAGCTTTTTGGTCAATCTGTTTCTATTTTGATAGATACAGGAGATACTGAATGCTTTATTGATCCTAAAGTAGTTGCTAAATTACCTATTAGACCTGGTTTTATGTCACATTCATTGATGGTTCAGTATGGAAATCGAGCAGAGAAGAGGGTAGATTCATGTTTATCATGCAACGATTTAGAGCTACCTAATTTTCAAACCTAAGTTAACCTTTATGTAGCACCATTGGGTTCTTACGATGTGATCTTAGGGATCAATTGGTTAATTGAGCATAAAGCCATAGTGAACTGTGAGGTTAAGGTTGTGAGTTGTTTGGATGATTTTGGACATCCAGTAGAGATTTTAGGATCTCAAGAGCCTCTAGAGTTGAGACATATCTCAACTATGCAGCTAAAGAAAGCACATCGGAAAGGATGTTCTATTTTTTCTATTTTGGTTAGTGACTTGGATAATGTTCAATAGAGACCAGAGGACTATCCAGTTCTCAAGGAGTTCTTGGATATCTTTCCAGAAGAACTTACTAAGTTACCACCGAAGAGAGAATTTGATTTCTCGATTGAATTGTTACCTAGAATGGAGCCTCAATCCAAAGCTCCATACAAAATGACTACTACAGAGCTGTATGAGCTAAAGGTTCAATTGCAGTTGTTGCTGAAACAAGGATTTATTAGATTGAGTGTATCTCCATGAGGTGCACTGGTAATCTTCGTTTAGAAGAAAGATGGAACCTTGCGAGTGTGTATTGATTACAGGATGCTTAACAAGGTTACCATTAAGAACATGTATCCTTTACCCAGGATAGATGAGATGTTTGATTAGATGAAGGGGGCCACTGTGTTTTCTAAGATTGATCTTAGATCAGGTTACCACTAGTTAAGGATTAAGGATGAGGACATTCCAAAGACATCTTTCAGAACTTGATATGGACACTACGAGTTCATAGTGGTACCTTTTGGCTTAACGAATGCTCCAGCGACATTCATGAACCTTATGAATAGTATCTTCAGAGATTGTTTAGATGATTTCATGATTATATTCATTGATAACATTAATTTACTCTAAAACACAAGAGGAGCATGAGAAACACTTGAGAATAGTCTTGCAATGACTAAGAGATCAAAAGCTTTTTGGTAAGTTTTTGAAGTGTACTTTCTTTCAGAAGAAGGTTCACTATTTGGGGCATGCCATATTTGCTAAGGGAATCTTAGTTGATCCTATGAAGATAGAGGCAATTGTAGATTGGCCAACACCGTGAAGTGTTACTGAAGTTCATAGTTTCATGGGACTTGCAGGATACTATAGGAAATATGTAGAAGGGTTTTCCAAGATTGCAACACCTATAACTTCTCTTCAGAAGAAGGGAAAGAAATATGAGTGGACTGAGAAGTGTGAGGAAGCATTTCAAATTATTAAACAAAAGTTGACATCGACACCAATGTTGACTATACCAGATCCTAATGGGCACTTCATAGTGATTATAGATGCTTCAGGTGAAGGTGTAGGAGCTGTGCTGATGCAGGAAGGGAAAGCAATTGCATATGAGTCAAGGAAATTGAAACAGTATGAGTTGAATTATGCGTCACATTATCTTGATCTTACATCTATTGTTCATGCATTGCAGATGTGGAGACATTATCTCCTAGGGAAGCCATTTGAGCTTAAGATAGATCATTTAGGACTTAAGTACATCTTCACACAACCGAACCTCAATGCGAGACAAAGGAGGTGGCTTGAGTTCCTAAGTGAGTATCTGGAGAAGACATCTCTCTGCTATGTTGACCACTAGGTCAAATTTGAGACAACAAGTGTTGTAGTATCTTCTAGGAGACAAGCATTATGACAAGGTTAGGCAAGCCTTAGAGGCGGATCCTTCAGATCATAGATTTGATGGATATGTGATGGAGTATGATGGTATTTTCAGATATCAGGGAAGGATGTATATCCCTAAGGGTGGAGATTTGAGGAAGTTGATTCTTGAGGAAGTTCATGATGCACCTTATTCAAGGCATCCAGGAATTACAAAGATGGTAGCAGAGTTGAAGGCTTTATATTTTTGGCCTAAGATCAAGAAAGATGTCTTGGAGTACGTGGCTAGATGTCTGGAATGCCAGTGAGTCAAGGTTGAGCATGTGCATCTAGCAAGACTTTTGTATCCCCACGATATACCTGAGTATAAGTGGCAAGTAATTAGTATGGATTTCATCCAAGGATTACCTTTGAGCAAGAATAGGCATGACACCATCTTAGTAGTTGTTGATAAGCTGATGAAGGTTTCACATTTCATACTTGAAAATTTGAAGGATGGATCATTGACTCTTGCGAGGAAAATTGTGCAAGAGATATTTAGATTGTATGGTGTACCAGAGACCATTATTTCCGATAGGGATGCCAGGATGACATCTAGGTTCTGGACTACACTGAATGCAGCTTTGGGAACTAAATTGAATTTTAGTTCTTTATATCACCCACAAACCGATGGCCAAACTGAAAGGGTCAATCAGGTTATGGAGGACTTACTGAGGATGTACTGAATGGATTAGCAGTACAAGTGGGAGGAATATTTGCCATTGGTTGAGTTTGCCTATAACAACTCATGCATCTTTGGATATGGCACCTTTTGAGGCACTTTATGGATGGAAATGTCGCACACCCATTAGTTGGGACAAGATGGAAGATAGGATGATCATTGGTCTAGATATGCTCAAGGAAATGGATGAGAAATGAAGTTGATCAAGGGTAGGTTGAAGGAAGCAACCGATAGACAAAAGAGCTATGCTGATAGGAACAAGACTTTCAGACAATTTGCTATAGGAGATAAAGTCTTCTTGAGGGTTAAGCCTCATAAGAGCTCTATCTCATTTGGGAAATCATCAAAGTTGGCACCGAGATTTGTGGGACCATTTGATGTACTAGAAGTTATTAATCCAGTTGCATATAGACTAGCGTTACCACTTGCTCTAGCTCAACCCCATAATGTTTTCCATGTTTCTTTGTTGAAACCATATTATCGTGATACATCTCATATCCTTGATTGGCGTTCATTACAGGTGCAGGATCCAGGGGTGGTGCTAGTGGAGCCCATATGAATCCTAGGTAGGCATAGCATTAAGCTGCGTAACAAAGATAGTACTCAGTACAAGGTCCAGTGGGACTAGTATACTGAGGATAGTGCTACATGGGAGGATTCTGAGATGATAGATCGTCATTTTCCTCATTTGCTTTCATAGATTAGTATTTGTTTTATGCAGAGATACTTGATACTCTGGTTTTTTATTCACATGTTGTGAACTTTGATAGTGTGGATGCTACCATTATTGTTTATGCTTATGTTTGAGAACTATGCTGTTAGTTACTATTTCATTATGATATGATCGAGGTACTATGCTTTACCTATTGAGATACTATGTTTATTGATTGAGATAGTATGTTTTATTGATGGTGATGTTATGCTTATTGACTGGTTAGTAAGACATCGAGACGATGTTTCTTCCAAGAGGGGAAGGATGTCACGTATAGATTATATTGATTAACTAAATGCAATTAGTAATTATGATATTGTTATTTAAACTGAAGTTAATTGATTATTTAAATCAAAGTTAAATTGAAATTCAAATTGAAGTGAAATTGAAATTGAAATGCAATTACAAATGATTCAAAATGTATTTTTATTTAATTTGGGGTTTGTCATTACTGATGAAAAATCGAGTGCAAGTGAACGCAGGAATAGGTGAACGTGATTGAAGGCGAGAACAACAATCAGGTAGAGTCATTTTAGCCATTAGATGTTTATGAGTATGATGGAATCACACACACTCAGTTAATATTTTAATGCATTTTGTGATTCTGTGTTTGTAAATTTAAAAATCGAGTTTAATTGATTTCTCCAAATTTGTGAAAAGAATATGTTGATTTAAATGACGATTTTATTAAATTGTGAGAAAATAGATCTTATTAAATAAATGAATAATTTATGTCAATATTTTAAGATTGTTTGAAAATATTGATGCTTGCATTTTAAAATGTAATAAAATAGTTTTTTATTGTGAAATTAAACAATATGTGATAAAAGTTGTGTTTTATAAATTTAATTGTTTTTAATTGAAAGTATGAAAGAGGAAAAGATTTAAATTTAGAAATTGAACAAATAGCTAAAATGGAGTTATTGAAAACAACTTAGAAAACAATTCATCTCAAAATTGAAATTTGCATTCAAAAGAAACTTCAGTTAAACAATTGAAGAAATATCTTCAATTAATTGGAGAAGCAATCAAAATTATGGAACATGGAGTTAGAAAATTGATTTGGAGATCACACTAAAATTGTGGATCTTGCCTTGTAAACAACTCCATCAATTGCATGCCAAAAGAGGAATCAATCCGAATGAGAGAGACAAAAAAAATGACAGAGTATTATTGATTGGGGGGAGAATTACTGTTTGTTTTGGCTACTAATTTTTGGAGTTCACCAAATGCAGCCACCAAAAGGATTTCATTCTCCACACAGGAAACCAACAAAAGGCAAGGTTTCCACTAACCACGCACTTGGGAGGATAGGAAAAGGGCGCGGCTAGGAAAGAGCTTCCACTACCCACACGCAAGGAGAAGGCAACAAGGAGACACCAGCAGGTAGCAGAGAGAGGAAGGGCACGGTCAGAATAGGCTCCCCACATACTCCATTCTCCACGTAGTCACCAAGGGAAGCTAAGTGCCCACCTCTGGAGGAGTGGACACATATAGCAGGGAGAAATAGTCCCTATACTCCACGCAGCCACGGGTCCACTCACCTACGTAGGAACTCCCAAGCAACCCTCTCCACATGCAGTCAACCAGCTAGCCAGTCAGGGAGAAGGGTGGGTAAGGCGTAGCCTCTACAAAGAGGAAGGGCATAGAAATAGAGGAAGATAGGAGGTAGGAAAGAGGCGCCAGGGAGAAAGGCAGAGGGAAGAAACAATAGTGGGAGAAGAAATTTTCATACCAAACAAAACAACAATTAAAGAACAAAGGACAAAAGCTTCAAAAATTAACAGAGGAAATTCAAAACTCATTTCTAGAATTACCAAGTAGGAATTTGATTTAGAAATTATTAAACAAAAACATGAATAGAGTAAAATAAATGAAATAGTTATGTTATTATGTTGATTTTTAAAACTATTTCTATTAGTTCGAATTCTATTTGAACTTATAAATATCAAACTGTGATTATTCTTCAATTTCCAGAATATTATTAAATTTGGAAACAAAAGATTTTCAGGAAGAATTTGATCGAAAACATAAAATAAAAACAACTGATTAAATTTAGGAAGAGATTCAAAACAAAAAACAACATTTACATTTAGATTTAAAAAGATCTTAAATAGGAAAAGTTAGTTAAAATTTGATTTACAAATTTAGGAGAAACTCATATTTGATTGCAAAGAATTTTTATTTATTTTTTTATCAGAAAACATTATTTATAGATTTGAAAGAATTAGAAACAGAAAGATTTTATCTAAATATCTTATAATTTTTTAATGAAATTTTGAAATAGAGGTTAAAATTAGTGGAAATTAGCCATTGAAACTCAAAAATATTCAGAAACACAAAATGAAACGATTTATCTTAAAGCTATTTTTGAAAAGTATTAATTTATTTAGTTATTTTCTGAAAGTATGAAAACAGAGAATAAATCTTTTAAATTAAAATATGATCTTGGTGAAAACAAAACAAATTAAGATTATCTCAAGTAGAAACCAATTAATTGAGTGAATAGAATGAAAGAACGTGTGCTCTTTTATAACTGTTTTAAATATATACTTAATTACATACTGGAAATACACCTTCTTATTTTATTTTTGGTTATTTAATTTACTCATTTTAAATATTAATTTAATGCCATTTATGGATTAAAACGATGAAAAGAAACAACTTTTAAACTGTTTTCCCTTCAAACAAGATTTATGTTTTATTGTTTTTTTGAAAGATTGTATTTGACTATTTAGACCATGCATGCTTGATAAATTAATGTGCATGTTATTTTTTTGGGAAAGTTACCTTCCGGGACAGGTGTTGAATATGGGTTACTAGAGAGTAGTTTTGCTTTTCCAAAACTGCTTTATTTGTCGTGCATGGCATTTTACTTGGCCAAGTAACTTAAGGACCATTGAAATAGATGGAATTAATGAACTCTTTACCATATCCTAGTATGGAACTTGCTTGTTTCTTAAATGATTTAGAAAAATGAAAATGCTTGTGGTTTTACTAGTTATACTAGGCACGCACCAGATTCCATCTTGCTTGTAGACTACTTTTTGCTAAGCGATTCATGAAGGGTCAGGTATTTCTTGAATGACTAAGGAATTTCGGGGAAGCGTAAGCTTCAAGGTTGGGTGGAAAAAGCGCCTGATCCTTGTTCTCATCTTCATTATTAAAGATTAGCTGTTGGGTTGAAGATCAAAGGATTTTATCTTCTTTTATGTTTTATTTATTTTTGAAATATGTATTGAAGAGCTTAAGGCAATTGAATGCCTAAGTATCGAATTGTAACTGATATTATAACTTCTTTTGTATTATAATCGAAATTTGGTAATATGACACATGTATGTATTTAGACTGGAATTGTATATTAATCTATCTTATCGACTTTATGTCGTTGCTTTGGAATCGGCTGATTTTTTAATGATGTCTAAATGAATGAATTGTCGACTCTATTTTGAATATAAATGATATTATTTAAAGTTTTGTCGATGTTTGATTTAAAGAGTTCCGCTCTTTACATTGATTTATATTATCAAATTTATGATTAATAGGCTTTGACAAATTGGATATTGACCATCCCACTTTATTTTGGGTTTAATCTCACATTTGTAGCCTTGGCCTTTGCACCTACATCCTTAAACCTCTTTTTGTGGCCACGAACTTGCTTTACGACCTTGAAATTTGCAATTTAGGTATTTAGATTTCTATTTGTCTTTGTTATCTAGAATTGGTGGTGTTTAAAATCACAATTAAAATTTGCTATGCTAGGATAGCCAATTGATTTCTCACTTGTTCACAAAAACCCAGAGTCAACATTTCAAGAACATACCATGCATTGATGTATCTATGTAAGAATATGTCTCCCAAAATCTCATCACAATACACAAAAGATTTGAATCACCTAATAATGAATTTGGCTATAGAAATGTGCAAATCAACATATTAAAGATTATGTGCAATAACAAAACAAACAATAATAACATGAAGTTCCAATTAATCAAATCAAAATACATATTTAAAATTTATATAACATTAAGATTTCTACATTCACATTACAACATTGATTACATCACATAAACAACACTTATCCACGATGAACAAAGGGTAATTGACATCCTTAACCTACCACTTCTAAAGTTGTAAAATAGAATATTCTATTTTACATTGAAAACATGTTTATATAAATGCAAGGCCAGGCTTTTTTAACAGAAAAAAATATTACAAATTTAGAAATAATACAGCCAACATAACAGCTATAGAAAACGCTGCCACAACAGAAAAACTAAAGAGAACAGTATTAACTGTAGATAACAAGAGAGAACAGCTGCTAACAAAGCCAAAATTACATGATGAGCAAACCACAAAAAGCTCGAGCACCAAAGCAGAAAATGATGCAAGGCCAACCTATTTTTATAATAATTGTTCTTTTATATTTTTATCCAACTTTATGATCACTTCAAAAATACATTTTGTAAATGCCCAAAAATCAATATAATAAGACATTGAAAATATAACAAACAATTACACGCATATTAGAGAAAAAACATAAAAGATGCAAAACGTAAGGCACACATTCCTATATATAGGTAGTGCACCCCTATGTAGGACATCCTATCCTAGCCTATGAATGGAAACTGTTGACCATAGGAGGAAAGGGCCCCACTATAAAAAGTCGCATCTTATTATGTAATCAATAGTTTCTCTTTTGACCTGTTCCCTATATACGCTTCATTTCACGTGATAATGTTTGTCAGATTTTTTCTTCTCTTCTGGAAAGATGAATAGGTCATTTTGACATGGAGCGTAGTGAGAGAGTGTGATGCCGGAAGGCCCAGCATGAGAAAACATCTCGACCAATCCAGTAGTGAATTGAATAAAATAATTTTTGTAGGTCCAGTGGATCACCTTTCTTTAAAGTCATGCTTATCCTTGATCCCAAACTTCTTTACACCCTTTTTCTTCATATAGGTCGAGGCCTCTTAAGGCTTCTTAATGGAGAAAAGAAATTATATATTTTTTCCAAGCTTGAGCCCTTGTTGGATTCACAAAGTCATTTTGGCTCAAGTGGAATAAGTGGAATAGAATTAGAGACCAATAAAGCTAAACAAGTTAAATAGGATATCATTGTCTATACGTAGGGCACAATAAATGTAAGGGGTAAGGTCAAAAATATGATTAATGGATGAATTAATGAATGAGAGCATTCAAGATATTGAAATCAAAATTCAATTTCTAATGGTTTTAGACGAATATAGGTGATCAAGTGTGATAAAGTATCAATATAATAGAACTATAGTGAAGTATCAAGGTGCGAATCCAAGAACCAATTATGGTTGTGAATAAATGAGATTGCAACAAACAAGTTTGGATTGATAGTTGAACAAGTGGTACGCTACAAATAAAATAGTTCATGTTGGATCTTTTATTTATTGTTTGTTGGTTTGTCTCTACATATGTTCTTAGGTCTCGCTTGGCTTGATTCTCATATCTTGGTAGAGTATCCATTTATCTTTTTCTTATATATTAAATACATTTGAGTATTTGAAACTATTCTCAACTACAACTTTCTATGGGTTATCTTTTACTTTGGCTAGTAATTTCTTTACTTGCTATATTCAACTAGTAGGATTAGATATCTTGGTTCTCTATGCCTATTTTTATAGCTTTATTTGCTTGTTACATTTATTTGGCTACTGGTTATTCTATTATGTTCAACCAATGTTGGTCGAGCATTTCATTCGCTAACATGCAATAAATCATATTAAGGATGAACATGTGAAAGAGTTGTCAACATAGTAGTACCCAATCAAATTCCCCTATCTATATCTCTATGTTAGCTTCTCCTCCATGGTAATGGGGTGAAATGACACACTATCAAACCAATGGGCATGAAGTCACTCTACCAAACAAATGGGTAATAGGGGGCTAGGTTGGGCTAAGTAAGGGGTGTAGGATGGGAAAACACCCTCCAAGTCAATGGCTAGGTCACTCTACTAATGGCTAAGTGGAGTATGTAGAATGAGAAATCTAGCCAAATAATTTGATTCTAGTGGGAGAAGCACGTGAAACTTCCACATCATATGGCTCCTTCTTATCAATCTTTGGTATGCTTAGAACCCCCTATAACACGCCCATTGTTCTACATAGCAAAATTTCTATGTTTTACCCACAAGTGAATTATATTTTATGCATCTAACCTTTAAGAGCAATACAAAATTCCTTTTTCCTTTGAATAATAAATGCACATTTGAAACACATTTCAAACTTTCCCATTGCATACAAAAGAGTTCCTTTCATTAATTCAAGTAATGATGATACATAATTTCCGAATGACATTTAATATTTGTAATTCCCATAGAGTTGGATTCAAGTTACATACATAGCTTAAACAACCTTGTAGAATATATAAAGTACAAATGGTCTAGGAAGTCTCCCTCAAATCTTGGCCACCAACTAATGAGGAGAAGCATCACTCAAGTGCTTTTCCACCAACCACAGACTTACTGCAGTCTCCCACACATCTACCTAACTGGTAAGATGGCCCTACCCTTCGACGAAGAGATTGGTTTGGTAACCTCATAACAATAACCTTTTTTGAGCTTGGTGTTGTGTCCTATATGTTTCAAGAACTATCATATAGTGGCTACCCCCTACATGTATGAACATCCTAACCTAGTACGTAATCACGAATCATAGTGAAATCGATAGTGTAAACAGTGGCTACTTACACTACTTTGGCCAAAGTATTCATCACCCAAAACTTAGAATGTCATCACACGTTCACCCACCTTCCTAGCTCGATTCGGTTTTATGACTATTCATACTCTATACCTAGGTTACCCCCTTTCCCATGGATCAGACAAATCCTAGGAATAACCCACTTAACAACTCATAATCAAAATGAATTTACTACCAAGTATCTTAAAATATATAAGTTATCCCCTTTCCCATGGACCAGACAAACCCCGGGAATAATCTAATCAACCATATGGTATATTCATAATGTCACAACATCAAATGACTCTATTTAAAAAAAGTATAATCTAAATAATAAATGCCTCTATTAAGAGTATATCAACAATAAATGAATCCCAACAAAAGTATAATCTCTTCAATAAATGACTTCCATTAAAAGTATAAACTTGAATGTAATAAATAACATCAATCAAAGATATAAACAACAATCAAATGGACAATCCGTTCACATAGGTTAATCCCAACCTATTTGCTTCAATAAATGATCAAATAAACAACCCAACAAAATAGGTTATTCTCAAACTAGGTTTTTAATCAAAAGTGATGTAAAGATCAAGTGATCATAAATAAATCACATAACCTCTCTTTCATATACCTAGAATATTATCATGTTTACAATGTTCTTGAATATAATCTAGAGGATATTAACTTAGGAAGGGTTTGTGCTTCTGCACCTTCAAGTCCTTTTCTCAATACGACTTTGGGTTACTGGTACATATGTCCTCTTGAATTTTGAGATTAGGAATAGACCCTTATTCAAAATAACATAACATATAATACATTTATCAATTCTATTGTTGAATATTGATATAACCATCAAGTTTATACCCTAATCCTAGGGATAAGACTCTCTTCCTACTTTCAAGGAGATACAAATAATCAATCAAGTATAGACATACTACATATAGTATAAATACCTTGCATTCATACAAACTCCCATATATAGGGTACATACACATCTATTTAAGTATAACCAATATGATAGGTTTCTCCAACATAATGAACAACTAAGAAACATGCAAAAATGTACAAGCATCACAACATATTCAAAATAATTATTTTCCAACATAGTAATAAATATAATTAACCTTTCCAACATTATGAAAAGGTATAGAAACTAGCATGCCTGTATAATACTCCAAATGATCAAAATACTTCCTAATTCAAATCCTCAAGGTCGCTTGATACCTCCTTCAAGATTCACTTGATTACCCTTTTCTAATTTCCCACTAATTCTCACAATAATCAGAAATACGAAATAGAAAAACAAATCTCAACTCACTAACTCATTTAAATCACAACAAAATAACATCAAGATAATTAGAATGATAAGTGTAGCAACTGGTAGAATGAGCACCTCTATTTATACGAGTTTGTAAGTAACCGAAGGATACAAACAAGTTAGTATTACTACCACCTTTCTAACCTCATGCAATGACTCACCATGCTAACTCACTAGTTTGCAACACATCACAATCCTCACCTAAATGGCTGAGTCAACTTGATATATGGGACATCAAGCTTAAAACAAGTTTCGTAATTCAAATTCCTTTACAAAATGCTACCAAGTTTGCACTTGACTAAGTCTAAATACTATTTTGCAGGTTTATGCACATTTCAAAGACTTCTTTTACCTTCCGAACACTAGAAAATATGGCGTCACCTCTTTATGTTTGGCACCACAATCATAGCACGAGCTTTGACATATTCCAAAGGTTTCTAAACAATATTTAATTTTTTCTAAAACGTTTACACATCAGTATAAACTATGTCAAAAGCGAGATGTACTAGAAGAATAACACCACTAATTGGACAATGAGTGATGAACAATCACACACCCTACAAGCTATCAAAAATAAAAGTATGAAAAATAGAGAGTGAGAAGATAGAGAGATGAACATAATAATATAGAATGAATAAAATGATGAGAAGACATATTTATATAGTGAAAGGAGAGAAATCACTATCTTGAAAAACAACATACAACTTTACGTAAGAAAAAGGCTAAAAAACATATTTAAGTAAGCTTATTTCCCAAAAAAATAAATCTCAAAAGGAAATATCTAATTTAGGAATTTGAGATCAATTATCATCTTACATAATAATGATTGTGTGATCTCAATTTATTTCATATTGTGAATTTTGTGTGAGCCAGTTATGTACAAATAAGAGAGTTAATTTAGCATCTTGCTTTCTAGTTAGAATTTATTCTTAATTTTTTTTAGTCTCTTTCCATATAAAATTTGAAGTGAATTCGTTGAAGATCCTATGAATCAATGACTTCTAACATCTAGAAGGTTATCTTGCAAGTTGTGTCCCATATTTGTGATATTTTTCATATAGATGCAAGTTTACATGCATGTGTAAAATTGAACATCAAAAAAAAATTTGTGAATAAAGAAATCATGTTTTGTTTTAACTTTATTTGAAATTCATTTGTGTATCTAATATACAAATTTGAAAGTAGTTTTCATTTATACTTAATAATTATCAATCATGGAAAATATCCCATCTAAAATAAAAATGAACAAACAAAGCCAGAGAAATCAATCAAATATTTAACATAATCTAAGATTACTATCTACTTTAGTTCCTTATTAATGACTTCATGACATATGGCATATGTGTCATAGATATCACCAAGGGGGAAAATCTAGTAGCTAATTTTATAAAATCATTTTTACATGCATTGAAATTAGGTTCAAAACAATAAGGAGGCCCACAATTTTTTTTTTTTAATGTTATGATGGTGAAAGAAACCAAGTTAAATCACACTTGAATGTTTCTGCCATCTTTCACAAAGAAATTTAATTATATTATGATAAAAAATCTAATTTTTCATTAACTATATTTTATTGTTAAAAGATTTAATCATTATTTGTACATTTGATTTATCTTCCTTAACCCTAAACTAATTTATTGTTAAGTATTTTTTGTATGGATAAACATGCAATTATTGATTATATGCTTATCTTGCCTAATACTCAAGGGAACATTCTTTGAACAAATATATTTATTTTGACTAATACTCACATGGACACTTCCAATTTAGAATGAAGTCAAGCTTGTAAAATATTGATGTCTAATATTGCTAGTTGTAATATTTTCTGGTTATAGGTATTTTATATCTAGAAAGAAATTATAAAGATGGATTATAATCATTAAATAATTCTATTTCCTATTAATTTAAAACATCAAAATATATTGAAAAATTAAATTTGTATTAACTTTTTATTGTTAAAGAAATAATGAAATACCATTGATCATGCACAAACTTTGATTCTCTCCACTTCATTAATTCATTAAAAAATTCTATCTACTCTTATTTTATATCAAAATATTATCATAGTAGACAACCACAAACTTACCAATATTATCTTGTAGCACTCTATTCATCATCCTCATAAATGTGCTAGGCATATTGGACAATTCAAATGGCATCACCAACTACCCATATAAGCCATTCCTAGTCCTCAATATTGTTTTCCATTTGTCACCTTCTTGAATATAAATTTGATTATATTCATTTATTTGCATCATCTTGGTGAATAATTTATCTCCCACAAGTAAATCCATCATTTCATCAAATTAGAGTATACAAAATCAATATTTGACAATAATTTCCTTTATTACCTTGTTAACCCACATCCTCCACATTTCATTGTTCTTTGGACTTAGTAATGTTGGAGTTGCACATGGACTCATATTCTTTCATACTACACCTTTCCTTGCCATCTCAATTACTTGCCTATTTGATTCTACATATTCTACTATGTTCATGATGTAAATTGATTTATTAAATAGGTCTGATCCAATAATTAAATCAATGTGATGTTGAATATCTCTTCGATTATAATTAAAATGATAATTCATCCATGTAACATCTAGGCATAGATGTTCTTCCAAACATATTGTTAACTTCTACTATAATAATGACACAACTTCTAAAAAGCTGAAAAAAGCCTCTTATCAAAAACATGGGAAACAAGCACTCTGCGTGAGCTGGAGTCCCTGCCTTAAGCAGGTCTAGGTGTAGGGAAAATAGTGTTATGAGTATTTTGGAGTTGGTTTTTGATGACTGCTTTATGGTTTTTTCTATTGTCTTTATCATTTCATTTAGGCTTACAAATAAGTAGATGGAATTTTCTATGATTAATAGTAGTTTTGCTTTGTAGAACGAAAATGGGGGAGAAGGTAAGATTTAGATGCTTGATGTCTGGGCTATAAGCTACATCTGGTCTCCATTCCCAAAGAGTTGTGCCATCAATAGAGGGGCTATGTATTACAGTCTGTAGGTGTGAAAATACCAACAAGATTGATTGTCAGATTGGGATCGTACTTCATATTAATTTGGTGGAACTATATGTGGTTGGACAAACCATGACATGCCTTGCTATACATTGTACACAATATCTAAGGAATCAACATTTATTTCAGTACTATGCCAGTCAACAAACATGCCATGCATAATATGTGGTCTATTGGAATCATCAGGCTCGTGGATGTAGATCTTTATACTTGGTTGAGTCTGTTTATATCCCTATACTATTATTAATTGTATTGAGCATTACCTAAGAAAAAAAAGCATCATTCTTTAAATTATTTGTGTAATTGTTCCTTCTTATGAACTATGATTCCAATCATTCTTCTAAACTATAATTGGCGATTTGGTTGTGCAGGTTTCATGGTTAACCAATTATGTAGAGTCGATTTAGATGATGTTGCTGCAAATATAGCATCGTTCTCTACAATAATTTCAAAACATGAGAACAACAACTGTGAGACAATGTGACACCAACTTTATGTATGAACCCTCCCCTGTGGGAGCCTGCTAGTGTATTTGTTTGTCCGTTTTGCTCATATATTGTTCCATGATGTATACTATCCAATAAATGAGAGACTTTCTGAAAGGGAACTAAGTTTAGATTCCATGTTCACAGTCTATCCATATTGACAATGTCATATAAAAAAACTGTAATTTAGCATACAAATTATAAATGTGGATTGCAATAGCAGACTAATTTTTAACCCAAGTCAGTGCAACTAAATATTGTTACTTGTTAGTTAAATTAAAGAAAATTCCAAAGTAAACATGAATACATAATGTATGACATATTATAAACAATGCTACTTGATGCTAAACCAAATATATGCTTCAATTCAAAACTAACATACTTGTAGAAGTTCTAGAAAATACAACTTCACAAAACCTCGAAGATCACCTGCATGCAAATAACCTGTCACAAAAGAAGAGATGGAGACAAACAAGCAAGGGTTCTCTGAAAACTGAAAATGTATATATCAGAGAGAATGAGAGAATGAATTGATATGAAATACAATGGGATCAATCCTTATAAAAAGGAGATCATGAAAACCCTAATAAAACCCTAATAGGATAAACCCCAAATAGAAGCCCCAATAGGAAGACATTTAATAATTAATATAATTATTAAATGTCACTTTATGCAAACTAACGTGAAATCTTAAGAAGGGAATAAAGGTAACTTAATCAACATAATTAAGTTAAAACCTTTACTCTAACACCCCCCCTTAAGATGAGCAACAGTGCAACTACAAACAAATGCAAGAAAGCAAAGGTAACTACAATTCAAGAAGGCAAACATGGGTCCCAACAACTAGGCCAAATCATGTACCCAAATACAACCAAATCTCTGTAAAGATGAGAAATAGAGAAAACCTCATGGGAAAAAGCTCTACTCCAAAAAGAGATGCAGAAAGCCAAGAAGAACATCACTGAAGCAAAAGAAGCTGCAAACAACTATCGAAAGATGACTGCTATGGTGCTGAAGAACCTCTGTTGAAGATAGGATGATCCCTTCCAAGGTGAAACCAATGAAGAATTAGCACGAACAGTATAATAACCCCCCCATAATGCTGAATTGGGAGAGCCTGATAGATCCATTGAAATGGTGTGTAACACCTTGTAGTGCACGAAGGAGAAGATACAACATTTGAAAGTGCACAAGAAAGCACCTGCAACTGAAAAAGTGGTGTGCAAAAGAAAGCACACATGCATGAGGCTGGAATCATATGATCCACTGTCGTCGTGGAGGGACACTCACCGGACAAAGATGTGATGGCAAACAAAGGCAAACAACACAACCCCTCATGACACTTTATAATACAGTGCGAGTACAAAATATGGCACAACCTTATGTGCAAAATCCTCAAAAATGCATGTACAATAGTGTGACACTTTATCTCAGTGTGTTTACATAAAAGATATTGCTTACAAATGATGCTCAAAATGTCCAAAAAGGACAAAGTTGGAAATACATGAAGGATAGCCCAAAAAACTGACTATAGAATGCACCAATAGAAGAATGAAGTAATGAAACCCACACCAATGGAAAGATGAGAAAACCAACTTTCCGATGATATCTCATTTTTGAAAAAATGATATCATATGCCCAAGTTACGGCCTCTGGAAGAAAACAACTCCAAAGATGAAAAAAGATAGCATTGGGTTAAATTTGATGGTCATACGGCCGTCGAAGCAAAATTAGGGCTTAAATTTGACGGCCAAATGGCCGTCACCATAAAAGTGCGATAGGGCATATACATGAAAAATTGTTTTTTTAAATAAAAAAACAAATAAAAAAAAGTTACAAAGTTTATTTATTTTTTTATAAAAAAAATAATAAAAAAAATTGAAAAAGGCCGACGACCTTGTACCCCCGTGCCCTGTGTATGCAGGTACACTGCGTAGGTCTGCGCAGGGTACATTGCGCAGGTACTTTGCCGGCTTGCGTAGGGTCCCGGGCCCTGCAAAAATATTTAAAAAAAAAGAAAAAACTAGCATGCCCAATAAATGGGCTTTTTTCACTATTTGAAAAAATTAAAAAAAAAAAAAATTGAAATTCCGAAAAAATAATTTTTTTACTAGGAATTTTTCATGGATCCGCGCGTAGACGATGACCGTATCTATTAAAAAAATTTTGCTCCAAATTTTGACTTTGTCCAAAAAGGACGAATGAACAGTCGATTTAGGGGTTTTGGCCCACTGTGGACGCAATGGCAAGGTCCGTTTGAGCTGAAAATGCTTTGAAATTGCAGGTATGTCCTGGATCAAAAAAACAAACCCCAAACCCTTGAAGCTCCAAAAATCTTCAAAACAAGAACAGGAAGCAGTAGGTTTGGAGCTCTGATACCATGTAGAAGTTGAGAAAATACAACTTCACAAAACCCCGAAGATCACCTACATGCAAATAACCTGTCACAAAAGAAGAGATGGAGACAACCAAGCAAGGGTTCTCTGAAAACTGAAAATGTATATATCAAAGAGAATGAGAGAATGAATTGATATGAAATACAATGGGATCAATCCTTATAAAAAGGAAATCATGCAAACCCTAATAAAACCCTAATAGAAGCACTAATAGGAAAACATTTAATAATTAATATAATTATTAAATGTCACTTTATGCAAACTAACGTGAAATCTTAAGAAGGGAATAAAGGTAACTTAATCAACATAATTAAGTTAAAACCTTTACTCTAACAATACTAACTCGAACAGTCAAGTGAATATGTTGTTTGACATATCATAAAGAATGTTACCAGATTCTAAACCAAATATATGCTATAGACTACAGAGGAAGATCAGTTATGGGACACCATTGTGGCAATCTGTTTGTATGTTAGTCACCTAAATGATAATGCAGATTTCATTAGTGATATAACACTTAATGAGTAGTAGCATACACAAATAGCATCAAGAGTACAATTTTCTTATTGATAGAATTAAATCTATTTTATGAATTTCAAAGTGCCCTTATCCTTAGATAATTCATTATGAATATATCCATAGATACTAGGCTCCTATTAGTGTTCACATTTTAGTTCACAAGACAGGCAGGGCTCTTGAAAAGAATTCACTACAAAAGAAATAATAGAATAATCAAGAAAAAAAATCAGGTGGGTGATGAATCTTAATAGCTTCATGAAATGCAACAATTGGAATTTTGTGCATGGTTGTCTGGACATTTTTGCTTGGTCTGCTTTGTTAAGTTTGATAGCATTTGGTTGCAGCAAACATTCACAAAATATTATTTTCTTGTATTCAAAACATCCATAATACATAGAATAGGTAGGAGAGTGCAAGTACCAGAAAAAATGTGAATCAAGATCCAAAAGAATGTATATTAAAACTTACAGGTTCAAAGAACTTGATGCCAAACTCAACTGCAAATGCTTGAACCCATGTAGTTGTAACAGTCTAATGAATACCATTAAATGGTCATGATCAATAAGTTAAACCATGAGTATTGCTTACTAGAGAAAATGAAATAATCAGCTTAGAAATAAATATCAAAGTTAACCTCTTGCTATTATTCATATCTGCCTTGTTTCCTTTTCCAATGCAAGAAATTCAATCATAAGGCCCCAAAATAGTGTCAACTAAGTAAAAGTAGCAATCTCAGCCAAATATGTTTCCATCATGTGTTGTAAGCATCTGGAAAGCAAAGAAGATGATCAAGAAAGCATCTCCAAATAGAGCACCACTCTAGACTATGAGCATGTATGTTGCAACAAAACAACTAAGAGGGTCAGCCAAGAAAACTACTACCAGCCAAATAGGTTAAGGCCAAGACATCAACCAGATCAATAAAATCACTTGTAAAACATTCTAAGTTATCATGGACTCCAAAACCAATATGATTTGTAGAGCAACAAATTTGAACAACAAAATCAAATAGAGAGATCACTTAAGCTCAATGAGAAATGAAGGTTAAGGCTAAGACACAAACCAGATCAAGAAAATCAATTAGAAAAAATTTGAAGTTATCATGGACCCCAAAATGAATATGATTTTGTAGAGCAAAAAATTCGAACAACATAATCAAATAGAGAAATCACTTAATCTCAATGAGAAATGAGAAGAAAAGGACTGCAATTATGCGTTTGATTCATTTGTTTGGTTAGTTTATTTCAATGCAACTACATCACCATCTCAAGAACTTAAGAAATGAGCATTGGAAATATTTTTGAATACATTAAAACAATAAATGATGCATACTTGAACCCAAAAAAATAAATCACCTCAATAGCTGGAGCAACAAAATTTCATCTTCCAATATGTTCATGATGACTAGAATGTATCACATCATAGTCTTAGCACATTGACATTTTGTATAATGCAAATATATCATAAGTAGATGACTAATGAATTTGGCTAGGATTTACATTCAAATAGCCAAGAATCTATCATTGATGCATAGGAGACATGTCTGTCTTGCAAGTTTCATTTTTCATCTTTTTACAAGAGTTGGAAATATATTGAACAGATCTAACATCAAAGACCAATTTAGCCTGAAGGGCATTATATAATCTAATCTCAATCAATGGAAAAAAATACAGGTGGACCTCAAAACAAATAGATAAATCTTTGGGACCAATTTTTCCCAACTACAAAATGGCCGATCTAATTGACAAAAAGCGAGGGAGGGGAGAGTGTTGGTGTAATTAATTATTTAATTACACTTTATTAAGTTTACTTAGGTAATAATTAGTTTACTTAATTAATAAGTAAGCTTTATTTAGTTGATCTAATTTTAGGTCAACATTAGGTTTTACCTTAGGGTTATGCATACATTGCTTTTATAAAGCAATTCATCTCATTGTAACTTCTCAATTCTTGAATACAATTTTTTACACATTTTAATGCAAATTGCTTTGCTTTTTTTGTTTTTCTCTTGTGGAAGGTATTTTCTAGTTTGCATGTCTAATCTTGGTTTCTAACATGGTATCAGAGCCTTGATTTGCAACCCCTTCTCAGTTTTTGGAGAAATTCATTGTAGAGCACGTTTGGGGTTCCTCGAGGCTTTCATGCCTTGAGCTTATTTTTGAAGCATTTTGGATCAGATTGGACATCTCCATTAGATTCAGAGTATTGGAAAAAGTCATAATTAGCTTTTGTTTCATTGATTTTCATCTTTGTTTATCAGATCTGTGAGGGTTTGAAGCTACGACAGTTTTTTGCTAGATCATAGGGTTTTTTCATCAATTTTTGAGAAATTTTGACCTTGATCTCTCAAATGGTGCATGATGGTGCAAAACAGACCTCATTGGTATTCCCAGAATGCCCAAAAACCCCTATGTTCATATAAGATATGATAGGGTTTGCTGAAAATTGAACTTTTTTGTGTTTTTGGGGGGTTTTCAAAAACGTTGTCAAAAAAATCCGTATGATTGTACAAATCCATACGGATGCCTCGATTTTTATGTCATATTTTTGGGTGTTTGGATGATTTTTGAGCTGCCTCAGTTTTTGTGCCAGTTTGCTTCGATTTCTGTGCCCTCTCAATTTTTGTGTTGCCTCGGTTTTCGTGCCATGAAGGTACAACTGAATATTTTATTAATTTTTGAATCTTTAAATTAATAAAATATTTGGTTTAATGCCTAAATGAGCACTTTTAGTAAAATGGTCATATCTTGAGCACACAGAGTCTGTTTTTCGCAAACGAGATACTGTTGGAAAGCTAGTTCCAAGACCGATCCAGTGGTGCAAGTATTTCTTCTAGATTTTTCTTTAGTTTTATTTTTCAGGCCTTTGAAGTGAGATGAAGCAGTTTTATCTTTGAAGGGCATCACTTTTTCCTAAGTTATCAATTTTTCATAATTCTTGCGGAATCAAAAAGATGATTCAGTCCTCTACATATATTTGAGGTATTTTTTAATCATGAATGTAGATGTGAACATTGGTTTGTGCTTGCACTCTTTCTTGTTTTCATGCAGTAGGTTTGCATTTTCTCTTTGATTTATGCTTGTTTTGCATGTTTTCCTTTTGCAATTATGGGGTATTGTAATAAATGAACTTCTATAAAGTTCCAGTAGGGGGGCTTCTTGCATAATAATTTGATTAGAATGTAGTTGTACTTTGATCTCATCTTTGTATTGATGACAACTTGCATGAGTTGTATCTAGATTCTATTATTTCTTTTGGCCACATCTTGCTCATAGCTTGGCACATTTTGGTTCGCATTGGTTCACATCTCAGATTGAGAGCCTATGGTTAATGATCCTAAATCACATCAGAATCACATTGGGTCACATCTCAGTTTGAGGGCCATTCATTTTATGGTTAATGTTCCAGAATCATCATGGTACTTGCTCCTATGGATCAGTTTTAGTCATAGTTTGGCATCGACATCAAGATACACATTGCTTCCATATTCTTTCATCATATCATTCTCTCTTATGGGAGGCATCATTTATTCATCTACCATTGCTTCATAGATTCTAGGGTTGTTCTAGTGTGTGAGTTTTCCAGTGTTCCTTGGCATCGGGTCTGTTGTTGCGTTATCATGATTCCGCCCGAGTCCTTCAATGACTCTCATATGGTTTCTCGTAAACAGAGGTATCTTTCCTTGCTTTCCAGATTTAGGTTTCCAGTGTTACTCCACCAGTTTTCTTCTAGTGCTTTTTTGCAACATGTCATCTCATTGAGGGGGGGTTTTGTCCCACTGGTTTTTCTCCTCTTTCCCATTCATTGCATTTGTACATGGGTACCTAACATGGACTAGTTTTTGGGACCCATTCATTATTTCTTGCATTCATCCTAGTATTAGGTGCATGATTTTTTAGTCTCCCTAAGTTGCTCTTAAGGGGGGGTGTTGGTGTAATTAAATATTTAATTGTACACTTTATTAAGTTTACTTAGGTAATAATTAGTTTACTTAATTAATAAGTAAGTTTTATTTAGTTGAGCTGATTTTAGGTCAACATTAGGTTTTATCTTAGGGTTATGCATACATTGCTTTTATAAAGCAATTAATCTCATTGTAATTTCTCAATTCCTGAATACAATTTTTTGCACATCTTAATGCAAATTGCTTTATTTTTTTTCGTTTCTCTCTTGTGGAAGGTAAATTTTCTGGTTTGCATGTATGATCTTGGTTTCTAACAGGGGGGGGGGGACCTCCCACTCCCCCATTCACCACTCTCCCCTCCTCACTCACCTCTCTTTGAGCACTAGTAGTTTCAAGCTGAGGGGAATTCAAATGCACTCAGAGGCCCATGACTTCGAAAGGGGTAGCTTTGGAGCGAGAGATTATATATGTAACATGCCAACATGATAGTAAAGGTAGGGGGTGGCCTCCTAATCATGTTTGGATAAAGCATAGGAACTAATTTTTCTTTCACTATTCATGTTATTCAAACACTAGCCTCAACAAGTCACAACCTTAGCGCTCTTTGAGACAAGTACAAAGAGGATACTCATAAATGGTGGTACTTGTTGAAGTTATCATGGACTACAAAACCAATATGATTTTGTAAATATATCATAAGCGGATAACTAATGAATTTGGCTAGGATTTACATTCAAATAGCCAAGAATCCATCATTGATGCATAGGAGACAGGTTTGTCTTACAAGTTTCATTTTTCATCTTTTTACAAGAATTGGAAATATATTGAATAGATCTAACATTAGAGACCAATTTAGCCTTAAGGGCATTATATCATCTAATCTCAATTAATGAAAAAAATACAAGTGGACCTCAAAACAAATAGATAAATCTTTGGGACCAATTTTTCCCAACTACAAAACGATCGATTTGATGGACAAAAAGTATGGGGGCCCACCTCCCACTCCCCCCCAGTCACCACTCTCCTCTCCATTCACCACTCCCCCCTCCTCACTCACAACTCTTTGAGCACTACTAGTTTCAAGTCGAGGAGAATTTAGATGCACTCACAGGCCCACAAATTCTAATGGGGTAGCTTTCCAATGAGAGATTATATAAGTAACATGCCAACATGATAGTAGAGGTAGGGGTGGCCCCCTAATCATGTTTGGATAAAGCATAGGAACTAATTTTTATTTCATTTTCCTTCATTATTCATGTTATTCAGACACAACATAGTACAAGCCATATGACTGCTTCCAACAACACAACTTGCTGACATGGACACCGCAACAAAGACATGTCCACACAAGAAAAGCATCATAAATTCATGCACATTATAGCAAATTTTTTCCTCCCTCTATTTCTCATTTGCTAGGACCATAGTTTCAAAATGAAAAATAAAAAAAACCACGGGCAAAAAATCTTCCAACCAATAAAAAATTAGCAAAGACCACCAAAAAATTCTGCCAGTATTAAAAAAATGCCATGGACCATAGGTTAAGCAATTAAATCATCGCCCAACAGGAGTCTTGAAATAGCTTAATGCTCAAAATTAGGCACTCGAAAACATTAGTCTCTGCCTAAAAGGCAACAAAGTTCTCAAAACCTTAAAGCAGCTATAAGCAGAAAGAGTGAATTATTTTTTCAGATTGTCATACCACATAACAGAACTAGAGAGATTGCAATAAGTTCATAATTCAATTCTTTGAGGCATTTTTTCAAATAGTTCACTACCTTTTCTATGCTACCACAATTTTCATACATGTCTACCAAATCATTTTATCAAACAGTTCATTGCCTTGTTGCTATGGCTATAAGACTTAAACAGGTGCTTTTGAACAAGCTATGGATGCTTGGAAAAATATTTCAGAGCATAATAGTAAGCAATACAATAGACAAGGTAGTGAATTGTTTGAAAAAATTCCTCAAAGAAATGTGGTCTCATGGGTGATGGAATGCCATGAGAGGCCATAGACGAGGCAGTGAACTATTCAGAAAAATGACTCAAAGAAATGTGGTCTCATGGTGATGGAATGCCATGACAATTTTGTGTTATCCAAAAGATATATGTTTTTTATGATGTATGTAGGATTGGACAAAAGAAAAACTCCATTACTCACTAAAGAACTGAAAAACACAAAAAAATGAGGGAGCACAAGTCTACAATACATATGTTTTATAGTTTATACCATAGAACTATGGAAGGAAAAAAATAGTGACCATCATCATGGAATAGTTCTATACAACATACTTTGTATGTGAAAAATCTCTAAAATCACGAATTCCACGTAAATACTGAAATTGGGGGAATACGAGTATGTTCTAACAACCACACTACAACTAATTTATATCCAATGTTGCTGCAAGAGAAATGGTTCTAAGAGATGTGAATCTTTTCCAGTGTTTAAAACAACTTCAGGAAAAATTTATCGCCATCTTAAGCAGGGAAGGAACAATGTTTTTGTGGAGATTAATGGTAATGCTAAATGAAACAATTTGAACAATAGGCCCACCCTATTAAAAAAATTGCACCATGCCAGATGTCCAGTAATAATGAAGGGTAATCCATCAAGCATTAAAAAAGGGGAATTTTTGTCAAAAGATTTAATTGCGACTGTCCAGGTAACTATGTATGCAAAAAAGTAAAGAACAAACAAGGCATGTGAATTGTATGACAAAATTCCTCAAAGAAATGTGGTCACATGGGTTGCCATGATTGGAGTATATACACATAATGAGTTTGTTGAAAATCCTTTAGAAATTTCTAAGCAATGCAACCGGGAGGTGTAAAGCCAGGTTCTACAAACTTTTCCCACGTCCTCCCTGCCTGTAACAAAATGGGAGCCTTGGGAACAAGGTGTGTACATCCAAACAATGCAACCGAGAGGTGTAAAGCCGGGTTCCACAATTTTTTTTTGCATCCTCCCTGCCTGTAACAAAATGGGAGCCTTGTGAATAGGGTAGGTTTCTATTAGACATTAAGCTTGGAAAAGCTCTGGCAGCAATGTATACAAAATGTGGAAGCACGACAAAGCACATGAACCATTTGACAGAAAGCCTGAAGAAAAAGTGTCTCATAAACTGCAACAATTTCGAGATATGCATAAGATGAATATATTGAAAATGCTTTAGAAACTTTCAAGAAAATGCAAATGGCAGGGATAAGGCATGTGCAAATCATAGGTGTAAGCTCAAATACCATGACCCTCACCAGCATCATCCTGGTCTGCACCAAAATGGGAGCTTTGGAATAGGATATCGACATGATATGACAAGTTTAGAGGAGAGGACTACACCAATTCCCAGTAAATGGGCGCATATCTTGGATGTGATAATTGAACTATGCAACAATTCATCTTATTGTTTTTAATCCCACTGCTATATCCAAAAAACATGAAGAAAATATTCTTAGCTAATTATTTAGAAGCATTAGGTTTTCACGCAAACTTGCATATTCAGGTGTTACCTAATAAACGAGGGAGATACTTGTTTGAGATTGATTGCTCGGCTTGGAAAGGGACTAGTCTTACGTGTCAAGGTTTGAATTTCCTTCTAGGTGAGATCAAATGTGAAGATGTCTTGTTCATTCTGGATGCTTGGAATTGTTTTCATATGAGAAGGATAAAATGCAAAGTTTGATGTTATAGTTGTGCCCACAAAAAGGTCTAGTGATTCCCTATAGAAAGGGATCTTCTGTTATTTGGACAGAGCAATCAATATATTCAACTCCATCTCTTATAGCAGCCTGATATGCAACATTGGTACAACCTGGGTAGTCACCACTTGCTCCATTGTGGGAAATAATTAGCAGGTTTCCTGTTGTCAGAAATCAAACATGATTAATGTAACTAAGCAATTTATAAAATTCTGAAGGTCTTCTGAAAGTTGCTTGAAATCTTTGTAAGAAACTTGGAATAACAAAGAGACAACAAACAACTAAAAGGATAATGCAAATGATTCTATGTACCTGCCCTAGGAGAACAAATAGCATTGTTGTGAGTATAGCAAGTTGCATTTTCATTAACTAAAAGGAATTTGATTAAGTCCAAGGCACTAAAATACCAAGATAGATATATCTACAAAGATAAATTTTGTAATCACAAAAATTAGAAATTTTGTAATCACAAAAATTAGAAATTTTGTAATCTATCGCAAAAATTAGGCCTTAAAATAAAGAACAAATAACTCAAGGCCTGGATTAGGTAATCCACATAGCATTCCATCACTACGAGGCCACATTTCTCTGAGGTACTTTTACAAATAGTTCACTGCCTTGTCCATGGCTTCTCCTGGTGAAAAAATTCTATATGGATTGTCATAGCATTCCATCACCATGAGGCCACATTTCTCTAAGGAATTTTTCCAAACAACTCAATGCCTTGTCCATGGCTTGTCATGGAATTTTTTGATTTGTAGAGATTGGCAATGCAACATTGTTAAGAAACAACAACTCAAAAAAATTGTGATTGATATTAAGTAGCTATGAAGTTCTAAACCTACATTTTACTTCTTGCACAAATGATTGTGCATTATGAATTGTCTAATCGAGATCGAGAAATAGAAGTTCAGTTTAGGTAATCCCATCTCACTGGCTAGAAGTAACGAGTTCAACGACATATAGCTCCTCCCGATCCACCGGGGTGGGCTGATTTTTAGCATTAAGGCATCTTGAAACTCCCACCAAGTGATGATATAATTGTTTACCCTATGGGTCGTGGCATTTTTTTTATACGAGTGGAATTTCTTGGTGGTTTTTTCCGAATTTCTGATTGGCTTGATGTTTTTATGCCCGTGGTTTTTTTAATTTACATTTAGAAATTGTGAGCCTAGCGAATCAAAAATGGAGGGAGGGAAAAATTTGCATCATTTTGTTATGTTTCTGTTGTGTGGATGTGTCTTCGTTGCAATGTACTTGTGAGCAGGTGGTGTTGTTGGAAGCAGTCATATGGCTTGTTTCTGCTATCACATTTTACATACATTTTGTATCTCCTTCCAAATAAAGTATACAGGTAGACATGAATGCAAAAGGCGAAAGCATAGCCAAGACACATAAACTGTTTTACATAATGCCTAAAGAAATGATTGCAAGTTATTCACAAAATGGAATTTCTGAAAAGATTTTTGAAAATTTCAAGCAAATCAATTGTCAGCTATTAATCCAATTTCCACAACCTTTGTTAGCATCATCCCTACTTGTTCCAAAGCAAGATATTTTGGAATAGGGTATGAACAACCATCAAAGCATAAAGGATCAATTTTTTTTGTCAGATGTAGTTACAACTGTCCTGGTAGATGTGTATGCAAAATGTAGAAGCATAAACAAGGCAAGTGAATTGTTTGACATAATATCTCAGAGATGTGGTCTTATAGACTCCAATGGTTACATAATATGCACAAAATGGATTTGTTGATCCCTAAAATTTTTCATCCTTGTACACCTTAGTTGTTTTTATCATAAAAAAATAAAAACCATTATGTTTATAATTTCACAACAACAAGGCCAAATATATAGTTTATTTCATTTAAATTACCTTACAAATGAAGTGCAACAAATTCTAGGCACAAATCCATAGCCATGCATTCATAATCACAAGGGGTGGAATGGTACTCAAAGTACATAGATTATTTAAATAAAGATAGCATTAACTCTCTTATTTTAAATAAAAAAACAAAAGCCAAAAAATAATCCACTTATCTGTACTGAGAGCTGAGAGGAAAAGCTTAAATTTGTGCCATGATCAAATACTTTATAAATGAGGGCAATACTAAATTCATTCCCTCTCCCTTCCTTTCCATCAGCGAAACCCTAACCTTGCACAAACTGACGTAACTGAAAATTCTCAAAACAAAATCCAGACCGATTGAAATGCATTGAGAAAGAAAGAATTAAGAAACTAATTTATTGGAGAACCAGTAGTTGTAAGATATTTAGGTAAAATTGGAAGGTAGTGAAGAGTTCATGGATAAAACCTAATGAGAGAATACCTTTGTGTTATCAAATAGAGCTCAAATTGTGTAGTCTGTAGTTCTATCCTTATTGGTTTTCCATGATGATTATAAGAAAATGTCATTCCATTTCATAATTGCTATTCTATGAAGACTTGAGGAGTTTATATTGTGTTTTGTGTTTTTCTAGTATTAAGGAGAGAGCTATTAATGAACCCAAATTCTATAAGTTGAACTATAAAACTCCTTAAATCATGTTGCTTTGTCAACTTTATCTGCATATGATTCTTTATAAGGAACAATATATGGGAAATAACACTCTAAATCAGAAATAGGGCTCACAAGGGATACTTTGTTATGAATTTTTCCTAATTCAATCAAAAGAACCTTACCTAGAGCCTGTGTGCTTCTTTGTCCATCAACTATATCAAGAAACATGGTAGGCTTCACTCTCACTGCAGGGCTACATGAATACCTAATCACTGGACCATTTAACCCAAAATTTGTAGGTAAATTTATGGTATTAATAGTATTACCAGTTCTACCCACTTTGATTTCATCATGTTCTACCACTAAGATCCATTTTTCAAAATAAAGATAAAAATTAAAAAAATGGCTTTTCTATTTATTCCACCTTAGAAATATTTAGATGATATTTTGTAAGCAATGGGTTAAAGAATTATTACACTGGGTCCTTCTCTGCATGGCTGCATAGACATTACAGGTTTAGATTAGTAGCAATATATAATACATATTTGAAAAGAAGATGCCAAGCCTAGGATTTTGATTAGCTTCTTCTGTATAGAAAGTTAAATTATCAAAGAAATATACCATAGTTTTGTAAATCTACATACATTTTATTTATTTATTCTGCATGATTCATCCCACCAAGGTTTTCCACTTCCATCTAGAGATCCCCATCCTTCAACTGTCAGCCTATTTACATCTGTTAACTATAGCCAATGATAAATGACTTGTTTGTTCTAGAGACTGTGTTCTCTTGGAGCTATAAGATTTCCTACCATCTTTCCAGAGTGCACTTTTAGTTATAAGTTTGAAAGAGACCACTAAATATAGACCAATTTCTTGATCGATAACCATTAGTACCATTGGATTACCATATCTAATCAATCTAAGAAAGACATATGAATTTTATCCTGTTGAACCTAGTTTCTATGCCTAAATAAGCAAAGATCAAGATGACATTAATATCAAATGTACGTTTGCTAGGCTATAAGCAAGAACAAATGGTCATTTTTTTGGTTTGAGGATTCTAGTCGCCTGAATGATAATTCAGATTTCATTAGTGACATAACACTTAATGAGCAGTAGCATACACAAATAGCATCAAGAATACAATTTTCTTATTGACATAACTCAATCTATTTTATGAATTTCAGAGTGCCCTTATCCATAGAGAATTCATTATGAGTATATCCATAGAGACTAGTGTTCACATTTTAGTTCACAAGACAAGCAGGGCTCTTGAAAATAATTCACTACAAAAGAAATAATAGAATAATAAAGAAAAAGAATCAGGTGGGTGATGAATCTTAATAGCTTCATGAATTGAAACTATAGACACCCAAAATTGTCCATGTCATAATATTACATAATCGATACATGACCTTGTAAGACATTTTATAATATTTTACCCTAGGTCATTACATTATCCCACTTATCCCATTTATTCCACTTAATCACCTTCCCAATTAATTAAATAAATCTCATTTATTTAATTAATTCCCCCTTCACATGTCTCAAAATAATTCAAATTAAATATTTGAATTAACCCTTCACTTATTGTCACATTGCAACATGTGTCACATGACTACAACTCTTCACATGCACAAATAATTTAAATAATTTTATTATTTAAATTATGAGATTCCCACTCATATCTTATTTTTAGCCACATTCATTTGTATGCCATAAGCATCTTTTCCTCTGAAATAAATAATAGAATCCCACTATTTCCTCACATCCTAATTTTAGTCTCATGTCATAATCCACTTAATGTGCGTCATAGACACTAAAATAAACTTTTAATCCTAGCCATACATATCACAAATTTGACTTTTAATCTTGGCCATCGAATCGAATCAGCCTTTTCCTATAAATCAAGCCTTTCACAGGCCATTTGGGGAATCTTCTTCTAGCATCCCCACTCTACCAAAATTTCTCTCAATCTTCTTATCTATCTATCTATTTTTCTTCTATTATCTTCATCTTATCGTTATGCTGCAAAAATGAGCAATCAACATATCAACAATCAAACCTTCAAAATCTTGCATTCTTATGCAGGTGGAGAAGAGCAATGGAGATAAATCAAATCTAGCTTGGAGATCGGTTTGCTTTGCTTTCTTATTTTCATTTCATGCTAGTTTGTGCTCTATTGTGCTTGTTAGGGTTTTTCATTATAATTTGTTTATACATGTTGCTCAAATATTTTTACCCTAACTACAACAACAATTGGACTTTTGTGCATGATTGTTTGGACATTTCTGCTTGGTTTTCTTTGTTAAGTTTGATAGCATTTGGCTGCAACAAACATTCACAGAATATTATTTTATTGTACTCAAAAGATCCATAATACATAGAATAGGTAGGAGAGTGAAAATACTAGAAAAAATGTGAATCAAGATTGCAAGTGTTGGAAGAATGTATATTAAAACTTACAGGTTCAAATAAATTGATGCCAAAATCAACTGCAAATGCGTGAACCCATATAGTTGTAATAGTCTAATAAATACCATTAAATGGTCATGATCAATAAGTTTAACCATGAGCATTACTTACTAGAGAAAAGGAAATAATAAGCTCATAAATAAATATCAAAGTTATCCTCTTTTTGTTATTCATATCTACCTTGTTTCCTTTTCTGATGCAATAAATTCAATCATAAGGCCCCAAAATAGGGTCAACTAAGTAAAAGTAGAGATCTCAGCCAAATATGTTTCCATCATGTGTTGTAAGCATCTGGAAAGAAAAGAAGATGATCAAGCAAGCATCTCCAAACAAAGCACCACTCTAGGCTACGAGCATATATGTTGTAGCAAAACAGCTAAGAGGGCCAGCTAAGAAAACTACTACCAGCTAAATAGGTTAAGGCCAAGACATCAACCAGATCAAGAAAATCACTCAGAAAACATTTTAAGTTATCATGGACTCCAAAATCAATATGATTTTGTAGAGCAGAAAATTTGAATAGCAAAATCAAATAGAAAAATTACTTAAGCTCAATGAGAAATGAAGGTTAAGGCCAAGACACCAACCAGGTCAAGAAAATCAATTGGAAAAAATTTGAAGTTATCATGGACCCCAAAATGAATATGATTTTGTAGAGCAAAAAATTTTAATAGCAAAATCAAATAGAGAAATCACTTAAGCTCAATGAGAAATGAGTAGAAAAGGACTACAATTATGTGTTTGATTCATTTTCTTGCTTAGTTTCTTTCAATGCAACTACAGACCTGGGGATAATGATACTTGAAAATTTTGAATATATAGTTCATTAGAATTGAGTAAGAGAATGAAGAATAGGATTTTGATTCCATCATCATTAAAAGAAGGCTGCCCCCTTCAATTCATTCAAATGATTTCTCTTTGCAATAGAGACTAGAATTATTTTAGATGCCAATACCAGAAATATGGGCCTCTAAAAGATCATTGATTGCTAATAAAAATGCATTTCATACCATATAATGCTCTACTACTGGGCACCATTCTTATAGTAAGATGCCCAAAACTTCATTTTTTAAATATGTACTAGGAATGTATGCTTTAGTTGAAATTGAGAGAGAACAAAGTTTACACTTAAGGGAAGTTGCATGAGGTGAGAATACTCACCGATATCTCCAACCATTTCATGTTTATGGAAAAGCTAATAATTTCTGCCATCTGTGTATCATTTAGTGTAGTTCCCCTACACTTCCCCTGCACATTGGCATTGGGTGTAGGCACTAGTATTCCAAACATCAGACGAAATTTCCATCACATGCCTATAAGGAATCACAAAAGTTCTTCGCAATAGTTTTCTCAAATAAGATCTCTAAAGAATTGTTAATGCCATCCAAACATTTTCTACAATAAGGCAATGTTGCATTGACTTCTTTCTTAGATCTAGTTTCAAGTAAGTGCTGAGGAAATGGCCAACACATATTTCCATTCACTTCACGAATTCTTGCAACATAGCCTTTGTATGAGGAAAAGGATCCAAAAAACAGATATAATCATCATGCATGTTGTCCTTTATTTCAACTGTAGTCCATATTTGTTTTCTCATGCAAATTGTTTTCCCTTTGCACTGGGACCACCTGAAAAGAAAATGATATACAATGATGCAGTAATTACCTCCTACAAAAACAAAAAAATGTTTGACCAATGAACTCTTGTAGAAACTTTATTTTTAAGGCTCTACCTATTTTTTTCTCCATTTGGAACTCTCATAGGTATCCCTTTTCTTTACTAGGTAAAAGAACCTTGGGAGAAGAAGGAAAATGCTTGTAACTAAGGCCATCCATAATTTCTCCATCATCAATAATAGCTTAATGCTCAAAATTAGGCACTCGAAAATAAATTAGTCTCCGCCTAAAAGGCAACGAAGTTCTCAAAACCTTAAAGCAATTATAAGCACAAGAGTGAATTGGTTTTTAGACCGTTATACCACATAATATAACTAGGGAGATTGCAATAAGTTCATGATTCAATTCTTTGAGGAATTTTTTCAAACAATTCACTACCTTGTCTATGCTACCACATTTTTCATACATGTCTACCAAAGCATTTTATCAAATAGTTCATTGCCTTGCTACTATGGTTAAAAGACTAAAATAGGTGCTTTCAAATATTTCAAAGCATAATAGTAAGAAATACAATAGACAAGGCAGTGAACTGTTTGAAAAAATTCCTCAAAGAAATGTGGTCTCATGGTGATGGAATGCCATGACAGGCCATAGACGAGGCAATGAACTATTTGAAAAAATGACACAAAGAAATGTGGTCTCATGGTGATGGAATGCCATGACAATTTTGTGCTATCGAGAAGTTATATTCTTTTCAAGATGTATGCATGAATGGACAAAATAAAAACTCCATTACTCACTAAAGAGCTGAAAACACAAAAAAATGAGGGAGCACAAGTCTACAACACTTTCTGTGGGGGTTTTACGATTTTCTGATTTCCATAAATGAAGGAAAATCTATTGAAGAATAAAGAAGGAGTAGACGAAAAGTTTTGATGGTTTGTAATGTTTTGAACACATGGTAAGAATTAATCTGAATCTCTAATGTTCCTGGCTTACATTCTAAAAACAATTGGCATGGCATTCTAAAAATAGTTCACGTGGCTTGTCTATGCTTCCACATTTTGCATGCATGCATACCAAGTAGCTGGAACTGTAATATTTGGGTTTGCTCCTCTTGTGCAGTATATACTACCTATCATCCATATATTTATATCCATTTTATATTAGAATGGAATGCAACATATTCATGAGAGGTTCTAAGGGTTTTTTCACACCATTTGTTGGGGCCTCATGCATTGTATTGATTTCAAATACTCTTCTTAGTTAATGCTATCACAAATATATATATATATATTTTTCAGGCATAGCTTTTTGGATAGTAACCGCTGGATATGGTGTGTTTGGAATGACTATCAAGGCCTGTTTCAAAAGCTTAGATTCATGAAATCAACATGTGATTATTGCACAGTGAACGGTCCTTCATTTGGGTACTTTCCATAAACCCATTTAGCTGTAAGTTTTGCATGTTAGAGGCAAGTTGAAGAATTGAATCCTATATAGAACGATTTCTCTTGATATTGTTTTTCCTTTTGTTTTGGGATGGATTGACAATCATTTAATGGGTAAAAGAGATTTGGTGGTTAGATTTGAAGACTACAAAAATATTTCGTAGGGTTTTCTTCAGCATCTGTGCCCTCAATAGGTGAAAGACGAGTCCTTTTGTCTACCCCTTTTCCAATGTCAGATCTGCTCAAGGAATCGAGTTTGATGGAATTTAAGGGTATGTGCAGGATCATCATAGAAAAAACAGGCCCTTAAGTGGCAATGAAAATTCAGAAAAATCAGAGTTAGGCAACTTGATGTAAAAATTTGAATAAGTTATCTATATTATTTCAAAAATATGTAAAAATAGAATCTATGGCATATTGAATGTAGTTTCTAAACTACTAGGTTAATTTTTGTAAAAAAAAAATCTATTTGGTGAAAAATTAAAATTTCAATGCAGTAGTACTTAAATTTTAGGGAAAAAATAAGAAGTAGGTGTCTGTCTGACCACCCTAACCATAATAAAATGATAATATTTTTTTACAATATTTTAGATATAAGTAGAAGACTCATGTCCGGATGTGATGCATATTTTTTTTAAATTTTTTTTCAAGTAAATAATTAATTATGAATTTTTTATTACAAATTTTAAAAAATATAAAAACTCGTATGTCTGACCACCTTAACTTGGTCAAAACTTCATGATTTATTTATTTATTTATAATCCTATAGTATTCCAAGCATAGAATGTGACACATGTTTTGGATTCAAAAAATGTGATACCATTTGAAAGCTATAGATGTTTTTCTATCAGGCTATCAATCAGGACTTTAGTCATAATTCCAGTAGAAAATGAATAATAATTATTGATTAGATTCAAAATAAAGTATAATTTATATTGGTAGAAATTTGAGAAGCTCCTTTACAAACCCTTTTCATTTCATCAATTTTAGCTAAAATAAAAGTCGTCAGCCACATGGGCGAAGTCTGGAAAAGCAAGGTAAGTTGTTAAACACGTTTCTCGTGTTGAATTCTTAAGATTGGCAGGTCTGAACCAAATTCCAAAGCAAGCCCGAGCCTAATCCCTAGGCATTAAATTTTGTGTCATCAAATTGGATATCCGATTCAAATCAGATATCCGATTTGAATCCAATATCTGATATGTTTTAGGTATGAGTTTTAAAAAATTTAAACAATTTTTAATATATGATTTCAAAAATGCAATAAAGTTTATAATTTAATTTATATAATATACAATATAGTTTATAATGTAATATATAATATACAATTTATGATAATCTCTTATTGAATTATGTATAATATTTAAATATTTTAGTTAATCTATAAATATTTAAATATTATTTCAATATTTTAGTTAATCTATAAATATTTATATATATATATATTACTAATATATATAAAATATTTAAATATTATCTCTTTCCCTCTCTCTCCACCTCTATCTCTCCCAAATGTCTCACTCAATCACTCCTCTCTCTCTCTATCCCTCTATCCCTCTCTCCCTCAACCCTATCGCTCCCTCTCTCCCTCCCACTCTCCCTCTCTCCTTCCCAGTCTCCCTCTCCTTCTCTCACTCACCTCCTCTCCCTCTCTCTTCCCCTCAATCCCAGACCATCTCTCTCCCCCTACCTCTCCCACCCATCTCACTTCCCCTCTCTCTCTCCCTCTCCCTCACTCTCCCTTTCCATCTCCCTCCCCCTCCCTCCTC